>VXAX01004285.1:479130-563070 GCA_013399835.1 Leptocoma aspasia | reverse complement strand
CCACCGGCACCTGCAGGAAGGGGCCGCCTGCCAGACTCGTGGCGTTGTTGATGGAAAGCGTGTCCCGGGTGCCCGTGAAGCGTAGTTGAGTGCTGTGTCCGCGCTGCTGAATGCGCGCTGCTCTGAAGCTGCGCTGTAAAGCGCGCTCCTGTTTGACTGCAAACAGGTAGCCTGGGCAGTTTCTCTGTGTGACTCAATTTCTGTTCAGGATTTAGCGTTACACGTTCTTAACGCTGTTGCCGGTCTTCTGTGGAAGATTTCTGCCTCTGCGGTGTTGCAGATAATAATAAATTCCTTTAGCTTATTTTCGCCTTTGCATGAAGAAAACGGTGCGAGTCAAGTTACTTTTTTATAGTGAAATGTGTATAAATTCGGATTTTAGTTTCCTCTCTTACAAACAAATTACTGCATGGATTTGTAGAGCACATCTGATATGCCCGTATATATGTGACCAACACATTTTTTAACTTAAACGATTCATCCTTTAGCGTGTATGTGTAAGAGTGTCGTGACACTGAGAGGTTGGTAAGATAGTGAGGGAAAAGTACAAGAAATAGAACTGTAGCTTGAACCTTTTTCCAGGACTAAAGGATGTTGCCTGTAATTCTTCTCTTGTTTATTTCTGATATGTGTATTGTTGAAGTTGCTGAAAATACTGTAACCCAGTTCTTGGTGGTTCAAAAGAGCAAGTTTTGTTCCGTTTGGATATAACATAATAAACTGTAAATTCTCTAATAAGCATGGTCTTTGACAGGCTAGACTACATGCTAGATTGGTTTAGACCTTAGCTCTTAGAGCTTTTTTTGAACATAGTTCCCTTTTCGTGGCCTGGGGTGGAGGGAGTAAAAACCAAACAAAACTGAAAATATCCATGCAGTTGTTATTTTGTGTGCACAGAATGGCAAAGTGTGAGGGTAACTGTTGGTGCTGCTGTGTAGAGTGGAGAGTATAAATGCATTGTCAGAGACCTCCATAAATGCTATTAACTGCTCTTTTGGGACAAGAATTACTGTAATTGAACAATTAAATAGTTAGGTTTGTTTTTCTGCTAGTTTAAACTTGGAAGCAGACCTCTGACATGCCAACTTTAGTGATCAGTATGTTTGAAGGTATTCTGCTGTTTACTACGTATATGCTTCTGATACACTGCTGTATAGTTTTTCTTTTAAATAATAAATTAGGCCCTATCTGTAACTGGGTTTTTTTGGGAATTGGAAAATCCAGAGGCAGTGCCCTGCTGGCTCATCTCTGTATTTAAAAGTGATTAAAAGGTGGAACACAGATCACTGAAATGCTGTCTCATTCCTTGGAAAACAATATGAAACCTTACCACAAAAGCAGAACAGCAAACTAAAGCATCTAGTTTTCCTAGATTTCATTACTCAGAAAAGCAATTAAAATGGCTTTTTTAATTTCAAACTCAAATGGTGTGAACTCAGAGTTTAGTTGTATATACATTAATTTTATTTGTTCAACTTGAGGTTAGTGGAGGCTTTAGGTTCATATGAAATTTCATATTTGCTTTTTGAAAAGCCATAGTGTCTTATATATCCCGGTTATATTTAAGACACTGCCTTAAAAAAAAACCCATATAGGAATTATGTTTTGCTTTAAAATGTGGTCTATAGCTCTGGGAAGTTGTTGCTAGTGCAAGTGTGCATTTACCAAAGCAAGCTAAAATGTGAGTGGGGAAAGGAGAGCATGTAATTCACCTTCAAGTAAAATAGTTCTTCAGGTTTTTTATACCATTACAATTTTCTCTATTGGAGATTATGCATGTAAAGAAGTCTGACAGAAATATGCCTAGCTGCTATTACTGTGCTAGTCTATGTTTTCCACACAGACCTGAGTGAATTTTCTCTTTGGATACATATATATATATTTGTGTCAGGATTTATTCTGGAGATATTACTACTAGAAAAACCTCACAGCATTAACTATTTTGCTGCTCCAATGAAGACCTGTATGTCTCAATTCTAAATTTCAAGAAGGAAGAGTATTTTAGGGGTTTGCATAAGTTTAGAAAATCTGTCTTAATAAGTTGGTGTCAAATTGCAACACACAAAAAACCCCTGTGTGGGAAAAACCCAGAAAACTGCTAAAATTGCAAAGCAACTAAGGTGGCATAGAAGATTGTATTTTTGACCAGTTTTTAATCCTTATATAGAGAAAACCTTCCATACTATAAATAAATGAGGAACACATAATTTCTGTGATTTCAGGTTTTTGTCCACATGGATGTTTTGTCAGTGTGCTGAAAAAGAAGCTGCTCCTGTGGGCTGAAATACTGGAACAAGTATTGGTGCTCACCTGCCGGCTGGTCACACTTCATGTCCATGCACTTAGTGTGTGGCTGGTGAGACTGAATTACTTTTCCCTCCCTGATGTGCCTTGCTAAGGAAGGGTGCTGTGCATTAGCTGCAATCCAGTACCTTTTACTTGCATGGCAGCTTGTGTTTGTGTGTGTGCCCTCAGCTAGGAGTGGAGTTGTTATCATTATTTTCTATGGCGGTTGATGTTAGTCATAAAGAGCAGAAAAATGAATCCTCTGCTCCTTATCTGAGGTGTAGAGGTGGCAGCAGCTGAAGAGAAAAACACAAGAAACTCATGGATGAAAAAGTCCTGCTTCAAACAGCTCTGCAAAGTAAACCCCATCCAGCTTACACCTAGGCACAAGAGCCAGATTTTGCTCTTAGCACTTAGGGGGTTCCTGTTTGGTACCAGTAAGAAAAGCTTGCTGGACTTCCATTCAGAAATATGCAGTGGATATTGGTTTAAATTGGGAGAATCTACTTTTAAAGCTAAGCTGCTTCAGGAGACCACGGTTTTGCTGTTGGGTTGGTGCAGGTCAGTGGGCATAAAATTTAGAAACCTTGTTATAAAACCTAGCTGCTCTCAGAAGATGTCCTTGGAGGATTCTTGGAGGGGTGTTTACTTACTGACTGGATGCTATAAATGGGCAGACTTGAAAAAACAGGAGTGAGGGAAGAAACTCCACACCTACATTAACATTGAACATTGAACTAAGCAATGTGATTTAAAACAGGATAAGGAAGGCTCTTTCACAGCTGAACTTAGATATTAAAAAATACAGTTACTATGAAAGTTATTTGCAGGAAGTTATTACATTCCTGCTGGTATTTTACCTGTACTTTTAATAATTTAGTGGTCCATATGATACAATTAAATGGCTTAAGTGTGAACTTCTAATTAAGAATGCTAGAAGATTCAAAGTGCCAGCCTGGCAATGCAGAAGCTATTTATTTCCAAATGGTGGTTTTCTAAGCTGTTAGAATTCTGGGAGAGAGGAAGGGAGAAAGCAAATACCTATTGAATTTAATACTGAAACTTAACATAAAGTTGGTATGTATCAGTAAGAAAGTCATGATTGCACAAGGATTACTCTGCAGCTTCTGCTCATTTTACCCCTGTAACATGAGTATTTACCTGAATGTTACCATCAGTAATGAAATCCTTTTCCAAATCTGTGTTTTGTCCTTAAACTGAGTAGGCAAAAGAACAGATTTGTTTCAAAAATGTCAAAGAAAGGTGGAATGAATGTCATCACCATGTAAATCCATGGAGCAGTGTGTTGGTGATGTTGTAAACAGTTACATACAGTAGTGGATCAGGCTGTGTGCCTCTTGTTTGACCTGTCTTCTCTCACTTCAGTGTTCAATCAGTTTTGCTATTGGAAATCTTTGTTTGTTAAAACCTAGAGTGGAAATGAAAGAATTGAGAATGAATTATCTGTCACTTAGCCTTCTGTATTATTACTTTGATGAGCAGAGAAGCACTCTGTGACTGTCAGCATATAAATAAATGAAAGGCTGAATTAAATGAGTTATTCACTATTCAGTATGCTTGTGTAACACTTATTAAATTTCTTTTGGGCATTGTAAATATGTTTTAAGGGTATTGTTAAGCTCTCCTGTGCTTATTTGTTTATTTGGTAGGCAGGATACAGACTAGTAACTGTTTTGAGGACAAGAGTAATTAATATATGTACAGGAGCCTTATGGAGCAGTTAAAACAGGAAGACAAGCAAAAGCATGTCTTTTTGTATGGGTGAAAGGAAGAGGACTTACACTATGTCAGGTCAAGGAGGACTTCATTAAATGTGGAAATGCAAGGTTGACTTTTGGGAATGCGCTTTTCTGCAAAGAGCAGGCAGGTGAAAGGTGCCATGTTTTTCTGAGTTAACTGTGTTAATATAATACATGCCCTTGTTGATGAATGCATTTTGAAATGGAGTGAGAAAAGGAATCACCATACTTTTTTTGCTGTGATACTAGGGAGAGATTTTTGCTCTTGTAATACATGTAATTTTTATTAGTGATCATAAGGAAAGGAAAACCCCTTTCACCTTCAAGGTGTTCTTTTCTACCACCTCATGAATGAACCACCTCTTCCATTAGAGGCAAAAGTTTCATGTTTCCTGTCATTTTTTAACCCTTTTACTTAATTTCTTCACAGAAGGGGCTGTCAAGCATTGGAAGCGGCTGCCCAGGCAAGAGGTTGAGTCACTGTCCCTGGAGATATTTAAAAGGTGTGTGGATGTGGTACCTGCGGACATGGTTTAGTGGTGGACTTGGCAGTGTTGGATTAGCAGCTGGACTTGATGATCCTAGAGGTCTTTCCCAACCTAAATGATTTTGTGGTCCATTTTGTGTCTTCCTCTCTCTTGGAAGACAGTTCTTGATTTTACGTTTTTTGTTTGGTTGGTTTGGTTTCAAATGCCTGTTAAGCACTATGACATATGTAGGTGAAAGTTGCTTGGAAAATGTGGGTCTTATTACCCTTATCATAGGGAAAGCTTTCAGGTGTTGCTAAGTTCTGCTGGAAATGAGTATTTGGTGACAGAGGTCAGTTACTCAATTGCTGTCAGGTATGCAAAGACCTAATATGTAGAAAACTTCAGTCTAAAAATAATTTTTACCATAGAGCTGTTACCTTGTCTAACAAATTCTGGTGTGTTATTGATTATTCTCTGTGGGTAAAGATGTTAACTCAAGACCCAGTATTTATTAAGAAATAATACAATTTGCTCTTGTTCAAGCACAGCTATTAGTCTTAAGATGAGAATCACTTTTCATAGTTTATTGTAACTTTGAAGTTCTGATCTGTTCTGTAATTTTGGTGGATAAAAGACTTATAGAAGGTTAGGTGATGGGCTTTGGATCTTTATATGTGAAGAGATAACAGCTTGAAGATTGGATACTCAATCTGTATGTTCACTTACATAAGCATGAAACATTCTAGTCACTGATTTAATAATTGAACAAATGTATAATGTCTTTCAATAAATTAATGTGAAGGTTGCCTCAGGTTTTGTAGTATTTTTAAGAAGTGATAGAAACCAGAAGAATCCTTCAGAAGAACAATTAATCTAAGTCTGACTGGTTTTAATTTGAGCAACCTTTTCTAGTGAGAGGTGTTCCTGCCTGTGGTGGGGGTTGGAACTAGATGTTTTCTAAGGGCCTTTCCAACCTAAACCATTCTATGATTTTTGTCCTCCACCAGAAGTAAAAGCTTAAGATGTTTGTTTGTAAATATTTAAAATCTTGACAGCACTTTCATTCATACAGTAACAACTCTGGCTTTGGAAATCATGTACCTTTTTCACTATTATTATAACAGTGATGGCATCTTTTGTAGTCAAAGAAAAGTAAAATTTGAGTTGACAGAGCTATTACTGTAACAGTTGTTATGATGTCCTTTGTAGTTGAAGGAAGAGTAGACTGCAGCTGACAGAACAATAAAATGTTTTGATACCTTTGTTTCTAGAGTATGTAGTATGCAAATATTGCAGGGGAGTGCATGTGGCTTTATTAAGAATCTTAAATCCAGAGAACAAATAAAAAAATAAAATCAGATGGACAGTTTTTACTAGATGAAAAACATAATGTTGAATACATTCTAAATATGTAAATATTAAAAAGTATGTTGCAAGTTACTTTTTATGTATTATTTTTCTTTAATAAAGTAACAGTTGCACTTTAGAAGGAAAGGGTTTTTGGTCAAGTATTTGTAGCTTGTTTGCCAACAGGTAACAGCTGTATTTTCAGTGCTGAAAGAGCATTGCTGTAAGATAAAGGAGAAATATACAGGTATTAGTAGACTAAGCTATGAACTGAATGGTAAAAACAACAGAGGAACAATATTTTTAGTAGCTCTTCCTTTTTGGAGTTAGTTATTATACATATATATGCCTTCTGTTCAGGGTTCAACATGTTATCTTTAATAACGATGAAAGCTTTAGTTGCTTGAGGACAGTCTTCATAATACTTTGAATTTCTTTGTCACCACTTGGACTATCATACTAGGTTAAAACAGTGCTTGTTCCTATCAAACAGCAACCACAAAGTCATAAACCAGAAAACTAAGAATCTAGCTTTTGGCTGTGGTAGTACTGTGGTGGAAAGTTGAGTGGCAATTTCTGTTTGTTTACTATGCCTATTAACTGCAACCTAAGCTTTTGCCCAGCCTTGTCTTGGCAGATCTGCCTGCTGCCCAGGTTTGCTCCTTCCAGAGGAGTGGTGGTGCTGATGGCCATTGTTTCCTTTTACAGCTGTGTGTTCAGAGGCACCTGTGCATGAGGAGAAGTTTGTTCTATGGCCTCAGAGCTGGGTGCCAGGGAGGATGGCAGCTGCTCAGAGCTGGCAAAGCCCCTCTATCTGCAGTACCTGGAAAAAGCTCTGCGACTGGATCAGTTCTTGCGACAGACGTCTGCCATCTTCAACAGGAGTATATCCAGGTACAAAAGCTTTTCTACTTCCCCTTGGGAGTGCCAAGGAAAGACAGGCATTCTTATAAGATCGTTCCCAGCCAACACCATATTAAGAATTTATCAGTGACTTGTTCATTAGAAACTCTTCTGCTTTAAAGGAGATGAGGTCACTTGGATGGCTCAGCCTAGAGAAGAGGAAATCTAAAAAATACTATTAAATTTAATCATAAATCTCGCATTAGCTTTGAGTTCTGAAACAAAGCCTTTCTGATGTCTTCTGTCTGGTGACCACTGACAGGACCTGAGGGAATGGCAGGAACTTTTGTCAGGGGAGATTTAGGTGGGACACTGG
Organism: Leptocoma aspasia; assembly: GCA_013399835.1. NCBI lineage: Eukaryota > Metazoa > Chordata > Aves > Passeriformes > Nectariniidae > Leptocoma > Leptocoma aspasia. The sequence continues at coordinate 555,988 of VXAX01004285.1, read as the reverse complement.
GGAAAGGGTCTCTATCCAGAGGGTGGTTGGGCACTGGAACAGGGTCCCCAGGGAAGTGATCACAGCACTAGCCTGGCAGAGTTCAAGAAACATTTGGACAACACTCTCAGGCACATGGTGAGATTCCTGGGGACTCTCCTGTGCAGGGCCAGGAGTTGGACTTAAAGATTTTTGTGACTCCCTTCCAACTTGGGATATTCTGTGATGGTATGAAAGGTTTTGCACTGTGCTTCTCTCAGTTCATAGTGATAATAGAGTGTGTTACCAGCTCATGTACGAATTAGTACAACGTTTTAAAGCTCTTTTTTGTAGCTGAGTGGCCAAAACTTTCTTTGTCTGCAAAAAGTAGGATTAGGAAGCCCTAAGTAGATTTTCAGGGACACTTACAGCCTTTAGTCATAAAGAAAATGGAAAGACTATTGTCAGATGCAGAATTTGTGTAAGTTGTAGCAATGAGGCATCATCAATGTGTTTTTCTGTCCCAAACCAATTACATATTTAATTTCATCTGTGTTTTGGAATTGCATAGTTACAGGACTGGTAATGGAATGGGCAACAGATCTATTTATAAGCAGGTATTAAGACCCACAAAAGGATTAGAAAAAGTATATCTACATTTCTTACATGTCCCAATGAGTATGACAATATTGTGCTTTGGTTTGACTTGCATAGTTCATGCTTCTAAAACTAGATACCTAGTTAAAGACTGGAGGTGCAGGTTGATAGCCTAGCCAGGCTGATCTCATGATTAACTACTGCTAAGGGGTTAATGGGAAATTATTAACAGCAATATTTCTAATGTGTAAAATTACATCTGGAGCTGTCTCAATTCTCAAACCTTTAGACAAATGCCCATATGTAAGAAAGCTGGATGGGCATCTTATCTTTTGAATATTTTCCTGTCATTGTCACTGTATTATGTATCTTCTTGCAGTGATGAAAGTGAAGATGGATTGGATGACAATCCTTTGCTGCCTCAGTCTGGGGATCCCCTGATGCAAGTTAAGGAAGAGCCTCCAGACTCCTTGCTTGGAGAGTCTTCTGGAGCAGGGAATTCTGGGATGCTGAACACACATTCCCTGAATGGAGTACTCCAGCCAGGTAGGCATGTACTAGGTTGAATCTCTGCTTTCTTTGGGTTGGTCTGGAAAAGCATTATTTCTTAAGAACTTTATTTTTTATTTTTGTTCTAAACAGAACCAAAGTCTGAAAAAGGGAGCTTGTATAATTTTTCCAAACTGAAGAAAAGCAGAAAGTGGCTGAAGGTAAGAATATTGGAAAGAAATGTAGCTATCGTGGAATCTGTGAGTAGAGTTACCCACCTAGCCATTCTCAGTCATTTATCAGCAGTACTGGCTGACCAGGGAGGTCCCAGTTGACTTAAAGTTTGCAAACATGACAACCATTTACAAGAAAAGCTGGCAGGAGGACCTAGGGAGCTACAGAACTGTCAGCCTGTCCTTGGTGCTCTATGAAAGGTTATGGAGCAGATCATCTGCATTGTCATTGCACAGCATGTGCAAGATAACCAGGGGATCAGGCCCAGCCCAGCATGGGTATGTGAAACTCGGGTCCTGCTTGACCAACCTGATCATATTCTGTGACAAGGTGAACTGCCTAATGGGTGAAGGAAAGGCTGTGGATGTCTGTCTAGACTTCCATGAAGCCTTTGACACCATCTCCCACAGCATTTTCCTTGACAAGGTGGCTGCTCACCTTTGGATGGGTACATGGTTTACCGGGTGAAAAATTGTCTGGATGGCCGGGCCCAGACAGTGGTGGTGCCTGGGGTCACGTCCAGCTGGTGGCCAGCTCCAGTGGTGATCCCCAGGGCTCAGTACTGGGCCTGGTCCTGTTTATTGTCTTTATCAGTGATCTGAATGAAGTGATCAAATGCACCCTCAGTTACTTGCAGACAAGTTGGGTGGGAGTGTTTGTCTGCTGGAGAGCTGGAAGGTTCTGCAGAGGGATCTGGGCAGGCTGGATCATGGGCCAAGGCCAATTGCATGAGGTTCAACAAAGTGAATGTCCTGCACTTGGGTGACAACAACCCCGTGCAGCACTACAGGCTGGGAGAAGAGTGGCTGTAAAGCTGCCCAGCAGAAAAGGACCTGGGGGTGCTGGCTGACAGCAGCTGAACATGATCCAGCAGTGTCCAGGTGGCCAGGAAGGCCAGTGGCATTCTGGCCTGTATCAGCAGTAGTGTGGCCAGCAGGTCCAGGACAGTGATTGTCCCCCTGTGCTTGGTGTCCTGGTGAGGCCACACCTTGAACCCTGTGTCCAGTTTGGGCCTCTCACTATGAGAAAGACATTGAGGTGCTGGAGTGTGTCCAGGGAAGGGCAGTGGAGCTGGGGAAGGCTCTGGATCACAAGTCTTAGCAGGGGCAGCTGAGGGAGCTGGGAGTATTAAGCCTGGAGAAAAGGAGGTTTGGGAGGGACTCCCTGAAGGGAGATTGTAGCGAGGTGAGGATGAGTCTTCTCTCCCAAGTAACAAGCAATAGGGCAAGAGAAATGGCTGCAAGCTGTGCCAGGGGAGGTTTAGATTGTATATTAGTAAAATTTTCTTCACTGGAAAGGGTGGTCAGGCATTAGAGCAGGCTGCCCAGGGAAGTTTTGAATCACCATCCTTGGAGGTGTCCAAAAGGCATGTGGATATGGCACATGGGAATGCAGTTTAGCAGTGGACTTGGCAGTTAGTTTACATTCAGAATCTGAATTAATTTTAGTACACTGTCCAAATTAAACTAATCTGTTATAAAATGTATTAAGTGGAGATTTGGAACTCGACTGAAAATTTGTTTTTAAGTTGAACTCAGTACAAGGTCTCAGTGAGGACGGCAGAAGAGAGTGGAATGGTGGCTTTATGCTGTCTTTGCATTTTCACTGTATTGTAGCCATCTCAAGTTAGCAAAAAGATGTTGCCAAGGGGTCAAACAAGAGCCGAACTTGCAGCAACTGATGCAGGTATAAGTGGTAGAATAGTGGGACGAACTACAAATGGGGTAGGAAGCACCTGCAGACCACACATCACAAAAAAACCCTGCTGTTATCCTGGCTTTTCTGACTGCTACTTTTCTGAGACCACAAACACACAAAGTGGACTAAAATGATTTAACTATCACAAACTAACAGAAAACTCCTCCAAATCAGAAAATGTGTATTGAAGTCACTGTTACACAGATCTGCTCCTCAGAAAACTATTTTCTAGGAGTCATTTTAGATGGACACTTTGTAAGTGCTAAGTATCATTATTGGGCGAGACCCACACCTCTTTATTAGGTAAAGGCTCAAGAGTGCTTTGCATAAATAAACAATTCAGCACAGGGATTTAGGATTGTTAAATTGGTTCCCATTTATTTTTGTTAGAGTATCCTTCTGAGTGATGATTCCAGTGACACAGATTCACCAAGTGATGAGGATGGAGAGGATGAAGAAGAATTTTCTCTTTCAAGGGAGGAACTTCATGATATGCTGCGATTACACAAGTATAAGAAATTGCATCAAAGTAAATATAGCAAAGACAAAGAGGTAAAAAGTCAGAATTTTTCCATTTTCTTGATTTTCATTCTTTCCTTTAATTGCATTATTTTAACTGCTCTTATGTTTTTATCTAAGCTCATAATTTTGTACACTTTGGTAGACAGTAACTGTCTAACAGCACTTTTAGACAAGGGTTATTTAATGAATTACATACATAGAATGAAAGATGCTGTGAATCTGTCAGTAATGTATGTAACTAGTACTGGCACATGTTATCTATAGCTTCCACAGTGCTCTGTCCCATTCACTAGGGCAAATACTGGGTGTTAGAAGGCAAGATTTGGATGACATATATGCAACGTACATGGAGATGCTGCAAGTTAAATTCTAATACAGAATCTGCTATTCAAGTGTATTCATATCATCATTGAAATGATGAATAGTAAGGTGATGTTTACAATCTTGAAAGAGAGTGCCTAGTTTACTACCTTGTAATTTTCTGTCATGATTTGACGTTTTACTTGACTCTTTCTTTCTTTTTACCATTTTTTTGTTTTGAATTTTCTTTTGATAGTCTCTTTCTTTCCCTTAGAAGAAAATAGTCTGCTGCATTTTTCTTAATAGTAAGCCAAATTCCATGGCTGCTTTGATTCTAATAATATATTTCTTCATATTGTAAGGGCTTTTGCAGAAATGTTCACTGCTGATTTGAATTGCAGCAGGAAGTCTTGGATCAATGAGTTTATCCTAGTCTGTTATCTGGGAACCTGTCTGAAGTTAAAATTTGTCTTCCTGTTTTATATTCTTTTCAAATTTCTCCAGAAGAGTGAGGAAATATTTTCCCACACACCAGGTCTTTGGTTCTCTCTACTTCTTTCCTTTGTTTGCTTGTGAAGCTCTGAACCAATATTGTGCTAGCTTCTTGAAATATTGCATAGCTACACAAATATTCATACACCATGTTTTTACATAGGTCATAATTTTGTTAGATTTTACACAAATACTTATTTCCAGACTAGTAAGAAATAATACCCATTGAAAGTAACCAGTAAGTGTATTGTCAGATCAGCAGTACACAGTAATGGAGGGAAGGGAACATATATCAGAAAAGTTCGTTTATGCTCGTGGTCTCACTTTTCAAAAATCTTCTGTTAATTTAAAAGTATACTTAAGTTTTAAATAGTTAATTTCTGAGCAGTGCTGCCTTTAATTTGCCTGTTTATGTGTAACCTGTGTGGAGTTCTTCACTGCTTCATTTGAATAATGATGGGAATATACTGGCATTTTTCATCATTTAGGGGAAAAATGCTGAGGCAGCTATATTTTTACTTGACAATCTCAGTGTTCAGGTTGTTTGTCCTTGTGGAAATCTTTTAAATGGCTTTTCTTTAAACCCGTCCTTTTACATCCTTCGGAATGATAAAGTAGAACATGTATGTAATTTGGGAATGCAGGCAAAAAAAATGTTAGGTCCATAACTGGACCTCTTCATGTAATGTGTTGTCTTGCTGGGCAGCACCTGTGTGGAAAAGACAGAGCAGTGTGTTTTGGAATTGCAACTCTTCCCTCCTACTTAACCAGATGGGCTCAGTTCCCAGTGCAGAACTTGGAGGCCACCCCTGGAAGCAGTGGCTTCACTTTAGACACTCTCTGATAGTTGATAACAAATGCAAAATATGGAGGAGTGCATGTGTCCTGATCTCTCTTTGTGTTGAGGATCTGAGCTTGTTCAGGGGCTGTCTCTGTTACGTGCTCACTGTCACCCTTCAGTTGCAGCAGTACCAGTACTACAGCGCGGGGCTGCTCTCTACCTACGACCCCTACTACGAGCAGCAGCGCCACCTGCTAGGGCCCAAGAAAAAGAAGTTTAAAGAAGAGAAAAAAATAAAAGGTAAAGTCACTAACCTCATGCTTTTAAATGGCTGCTGTTGTTTAACTTCTTTCCTACATAGTTTCCTTTGATTAAACATAAATGTTCAAAACTTTTGGGTTTTGCAGGGAAATATCAAGTTCTGGGAAAGAAAAATGTCTTCAGAAAATATTGTGCTTTATTGTCTGACTTCTAGAAAGCTAGGGTAGAAAAAAGGTGTGTGACTGGAAAGTTCATGGCCTAAGATTTTCTTTGTGGACCTTATTCAGTGGTTTGGAATCCATAAACATTGTTTCATATCGTGGTCCATTTACTCCAGAGTATTTTGAAAACATGGTAGGTCCTTGAAAAGTGTAAGAACTTATCCAGTAGCTGCTGCAGTTGTTCCTGAATATGTAGTTTTAGTGATCAGGAAGTTACAGGGGGTGAGAATGCTTTCTGGAAAATAGAGGGAACTTGGGGTTGATGTTTGATGTCAGTTAGAATAGAATTATATCTCTGACATAACAGCTGGAGTTTCTGAGATGCACATTTGCCAGGAAGTACAATTTCCTTTTTTGTTTGGGCTGGCAGTAGTTGTAAATCTGTAAAGAAGCAGAGAAGGCTATGAACTGTCAATGTAAGGTGAACTCTCTTAGTCTAAGTACTTAAGTTTGAGCTGTGTTTTAAAGGGGTTATTTCAGGCTGTCTTCCCTTCTTTTTGCAAGTTCCTTTAACTGTGGTATTTTTTTTCCTCCACTAATCTTGCAGCATCCATAATTTTGCATACTCACAGTGAACATGTTTAATATCTGATACCAGTATCAGTTTCCTCTGAAAGCTGGTATGACATGACAACATGTCAATCTCTTTCAATGCAATCTTCTCTTTGCTGAGAAGTTTGCTTTGAGGCTTACTGTACCAAATGACAATGTTGTTACCTTTAAAAGTCTTACCTTTATGTATCTTTAAGTAGAATTTTGCCACAAAGCAAGAAACATACACCAAGTCCTAGATATTTTAACTCTCAAGATATGTTTCCCTGGGTGGAAGTAATTGCCTTTCCCCCCTCTATTAAACCTCAAAATCATTCCATCATAAAGTAATGAGGAAATATCTAATAGTATAAATTAATTGTACCAAAACTGGCAAACGTGGATAAGTTTGGCTTTTTTGTTGGTTGCCGTCCTTTATATATCAATTGACTAGGAGAATTTACTCAGGAAAGATGCCTGATCAAATGTGCTCCAAAAATATAGATGTATTTTTATGATTGTTGTTGCCATGCAGGCAAGTTGAAAAAAGTAAAGAAAAAGAGGAGACGGGATGAAGAACTCTCTTCAGAGGAGTCACCACGACGCCATCATCACCAGACCAAAGTTTTTGCCAAGTTTTCCCACGATACACCACCACCTGGGTCCAAGAAAAAGCATTTGTCTATTGAGCAACTTAACGCACGTCGGCGGAAAGTGTGGCTTAGCATTGTTAAGAAGGAGTTGCCGAAGGTGAGCTCGGCTAATGGCAGTAAATCAGTGATGATACAAGAAAGTGAAACAAAAAATTAACTTAGTGGGGACTTGACACTTAGAAAAACAGAGTAAAGTAAGACCTGATTTTTCTGATGGTCATTAATGACCTAACTGGAATCCTGTAATCCATGAGCAATGCGTAGTTGAAATATCACCAGTGGTACCTAAATGGCTCGTGCAGTGCTTTGCCATGGCTATTCAACCCTTGGCAATGAAAAGTGCAGCAAGCTCTAGCAGGTACTCACACTGATCTGCAGGATGGCAGTATGGAGCAAACCAGTATCAGGCTTACAGTAAAGTTCAGAAAAGGGATGTTTCAGTCACAGCACCTGTGTTTTTCAAGCCTTACCTCAGAAACAAGTTAGGGAAAAGTGTTTGTATCATTTACAGTACAAGCTTCAGGCACATTTGAAACAGAAGGCTGGGTTCACTGTTGAAAGTTTTCTGAGATGGTCAGAGTGGACCTTAGAACCTACTTTTTGAAGTTCACAGACATTGAATGATAGGAAGTTACAAGTCATGACTGTATCATCCTTTGTGAACTTAAAAGCCAAACCAAGGATGTGTGCAGTGAGAGAGACCATATTTTTTCAAAAGATTAATTTTGATCATGTGAAGAACATAGGATCTTCATAAATTCTTAACATCTTTGGGAAACAGTGGAAAATATTGTTTGCCTCAGTGATAAAAATGGAATAGGAGAACTCTGCTTTGCAACAGTAGTAATTAAAGAAACAATTGCAAAAAAGGAGGCATTTTGCATGCTCCCTTCAGGATTTGGAATATATTTATGTATGCCTTCAGTAATTTAGGGATGAAAAGCTGTTTCAGTCAAAATGAAGAATACTTACAGTAGCTATTCTCAATTATACAGTAGTGTGCATGACTGAAGTTGGCACATGTACCTGCTGAAGACTAGATAGTGATTTTTTAAAATACTGTGAAGCCATTACCCTTTAAGTAATTTACAGGCTGTGTTCTTTTACAGGCATACAAACAGAAGGCTTCAGCCCGTAACCTCTTCCTAACCAACAGCAAAAAGGTAGGTGGTGTTAGTTTTGTACTGTTCCTTGTACTGGATGTAAAAAGCAAACCGTAAACTCTTTATGTTTCTTCCAGTTCTTAAAATACTGACTATACTGGCAGGGCAGTATAGGAGAAAGCACTGTATACAAGTAATTGTGATTTATTATAAGGCTTTTCATTTTTCATTTGTGTCATTTTGTCTTGTTTCATAAGCAACAGATGAAACAAGCAACACAAGTTCCTTTCATGAGATCTTTCTGGCTTTTAGTTTAGTTTGTACATTTTAAATTTACTGATCTTTGATACTGTACATTAGTGGCTTTGGTACACTTCGACTTTTGAGTTGCCCCTCTATCCACTACGTAAAACTTGCTGGTTTTAAGCATTCTGGTTGAAATCAAAGGGGCTCTTGGAGTATTAAGTGCTTTAATTTAGATAAATATGTAGAGGACCTGAGATTAAAAATAGAGCAGTTTTCAGCTTAAGTGATTGCAAAAGCAGTGCATCTTCTCATCAGAGTAGTCTCTGAGAATCAGCATTGTTTCTACCTAGAGAACTTACAAACACTGGGTAACAGCTTTCTGAGCACTTTTCAGGGGTTATGCTCAAGTGTCTGATTCATTTATTTGGCTAAAGATGAAAAGGTAATCAAGCGTTTGACTGAGAATTGTTAGAGACAAGGTGATGTAGGAAATTTCCTGTTCTGTATATACATTATTGAGAAAGGGAGCATTTTCTGTGTAAGGGATGCAGAAAATGGGACTTGCTGGTATGTTTAAGAAATTTGGCCAGTAGAATTTACGTTTTTTAAAGTTCCACATTTTTCTGTCTTCATTTTGTTTTATGATTTGAAATCTGTATGTTAAAATTGTTGATGTGCAAATTTTAGTGGAAGAAAAAAGTGTCACAAACTAAAAAACCCAGCAATTTTGATCACTATTACAATGACATAAAATTATTTCTACTTGAACAAAAAAATTACATTTTCTTAACGCTTCATGAAATAGTAGCAAAACTGTAGAATGCTCCCTCACTTTTCTCTGTATTAATGTGAACAGGATTGTGTTCTACCAATACTGCTGTTGCAGTATTCTTAACTATATTCTTATTGAAAAGTGAAAAAACAACCCCAGAAAAGTGTCAAGAAATAGGTGAGTAAGAGCTGTAGGCAAGCCTTGAATTTTGTTCTTCTGAGTCCCTTTCAAGGACTTAGCCATCAGATCAGTCTTTTAAATATTATGCCACGCTGAAACTTTTCTTCAGATTTTGTCTTCTCCACCATCTCAGAACTTTTTTGGAAGATTGCGTTCTCTCATACCATTTCAGAAGCATTGCTGTCGAGTAAAGTATCACAGTATTTTCTCTTTTGATGTATCAGACTTGGTTTTAATTAAATCTGATACTGTTTATTGCTGCCTTTCTTTACAATCTGCCCATTTTACCACTGTTCCCAAATCTTATTTCCCTCTAGCTGGCCCACCAGTGCATGAGGGAGGTCCGTAGAGCTGCTATCCAAGCCCAGAAAAACTGTAAGGAAACTCTACCACGAGCACGTCGTCTCACCAAGGAGATGCTTCTCTATTGGAAAAAGTATGAAAAGGTGGAAAAAGAGCATCGGAAACGAGCTGAGAAGGAGGCTCTGGAGCAACGCAAGCTGGATGAGGAGATGAGAGAGGTACAGCAAAATCACAGATTGCTGATACTTCATATGCTGAGGAGACACAGAAGTGACTGGATAATTTGAGTTTCTAAATCCAAGCCATGAAATTCAGTTGTTTGTTCTGTTTCGGTGCTATTCCACATATTTCTTTAGCTGTCTTATTTTTCTTTACGTAATTATTCTAATGTTAGCAAGAGGTGATTAAAAAAACCCTTCAAATTGCATAATTTTTTTATAATTGAGTGAAATTGAGGAAGGAATCAGAGAAGCTGTGCATGTCTCACAGAGATACACAGCTCAGTGTTGGTAAGGGCCAATGTTTTGTGATGGTTTGTACATCTTTCTGGGTCCACAGGGGAAGACACTTTTTCATTGACATAGAGGTTTTTTTTCCTGGTTTTTTTTTTTCCCCTGCTGTAAGATGATTCTGTCATTTATGTATGGGGCACAGAATTTTTCTGTGCTTGCTTTTTTGTTGGCCAACTGACAACTTCTTGAACTCTATTACAGAGTAAAAGGGATTGAATTTAAGAGAGTTTCCTTGCAAAAGCTCTCTAGTGAAACTGTGGTTATTATTTTAGATCTGTATACCCTATATGAGGAAAGGTTGAATCTTGGTAAAGTTTTCTGCTGACTTAGATTAACAGACAAATTTTAACTGTTGCATTTTTTGCCAAAACCTAAGGGTGAACAGAGCTTCTGCAAGGCCTTGCTGAATGCTGAGTAATAATATCTCAGCTGTATTACCTATTGATGTATTTCATGTGTACTACCATAATTCTGTCTACTAATAAGTAACAGAATGTGGGAGTGAGGTTGCCATGAGAGCATTTCTTAACTGCAGAGTTCCTTTATTATAGACCACTGAAGTAATGCTATTTTTTGTTGATATTTTAATTTCTCAGTGTAAACAAAACTTTCAAACTTTTTTTTATTAGATTATGGTGGTTTTTGTCATGATTACTGAATTTGAAAAAAACTTACAACAATTTTGCATTTTAGTATAGCTATTTATGGAGTTGGTCAGTATTCTTATGTACAGCTAATAATGTAGCACTTTGCAAAGTGCTGTGCTTAACATAATCTAGACATAATGATACGTTATTAGATGAATTTTTTTGTTTAATTATATTTTTAACATTGAACTGTTGTCCTGTCTCTTTTTCCCCTTCTTCTGTTTTTGGTAAATGCTGTTCTCTTAGGCTAAGAGACAGCAGCGAAAACTTAACTTCCTGATCACACAAACTGAATTATATGCCCATTTTATGAGTCGTAAACGAGATATTGGACATGATGGGATACAGGAGGAAATCCTGCGCAAACTGGAAGACAGCTCTACCCAAAGGCAGATTGACATTGGTGGAGGAGTAGTGGTCAACATCACCCAAGAAGATTATGGTAAGTGATTCATCTACAGTCCTTTCCTTGCACTATTTTGAAATTTACTGTACTCTGTGTGTTATCGTGCAAAGTTAACAATTTCAAGCACAGCATCCTTCTCTGCAAGAGGGACTGCTGCAATTATTGGAATTTACCTGTGTGTTTGGGTGGTTACTGCTGCACAGCTCTAACATGGCTATGGTATTTTCAGATAGCAACTATTACAAGGCCCAAGCTCTGAAGAATGCTGAGGATGCTTACCAGATTCATCAAGCCAGGGTATGTATTTTTTCGCTTCATGAAGTAGAAGAGCAAGCAAAGTAATTGGCAGAGGCCACAGTACCAGGATCTTTCATAGCAGCCAAGTCAAATAGGTTAATCTGGGGCCAGATTTGAATTTAATTCCATTGACACATTTTGTGCTAAACAAGTAGAAAACCAGAGTATAAGGATTTGGGCTAGAGGAACAGGCTCATTTTCTCTTCATTTCTGGTGAGTATTGTGTCTTAATGTGAATTGTAAAGCCTTTTACACTACAGTTTCCTGGTAAGTTAATATATTCACCATCTTATGCATTGCCTTCCTCTTGCTGTTCAGACCAGATCGTTTGATGAAGATGCAAAGGAGAGCCGGGCAGCTGCTTTACGGGCTGCTAACAAGTCTGGTACTGGCTTTGGAGAGAGCTACAGTTTAGCAAACCCATCTATCCGAGCAGGAGAAGATATTCCACAGCCTACCATTTTCAATGGAAAACTGAAAGGTTATCAACTGAAAGGCATGAATTGGCTGGCCAACCTATATGAGCAGGTATATTAGTACATCTTGCAAATTTTTGTAACTTCGGGATTATTTAAGTAATTAGAGTAACGTAGGCAAAAAAATCTACTGTTTTTAAAAATAGGCTGTGTGTAGTTGATCTTTAATGTATTTGGAAGAAAGAAAAATATTAGGTGGGCCACGTACCAGTGTTCTTGATTATTTAAGACATAACAGCTTTGAATGGGGCCTTGAGTTCAGTATTCTTTGTGTGGTTTATACAACTGTTTATCACTTGGATCATACATGGAGGAGATTTTTCCTGCTTGGAGTTTCATACTGTTTCAGGCTTGGGTTGGCAGATAAACTGCAGGCAGTCTTGTCCTTGTGAGTGTGCCTAGGTTACAATGAGATCATGAAGTGCAGAGAGGCTTAGGGGAAAAATCAGACTGAGAGATGAATGAAATATGGTTGAGATCAATTACCTCTCAAGGGCAGATGTAAGAGATGATAAAGTTTCAGAGTGTCAGAGTTGTTAGAGTGGGGCTGTTCCCACCCAATTCAGTAGCAACTGTTCTGCCAGTTCTTCGTAGATTAAAAAGTAGTCAAGTGAAGGTGTTCATTTATGGATCTTTTGCAGGGCATCAATGGAATCCTGGCAGATGAAATGGGTCTGGGTAAAACAGTACAAAGTATTGCTCTCCTTGCACATCTGGCTGAGGTAGGTGGATTATAGCTTGTTCCTGGGTAGTATGCTTGATAGAAGATGCATACTATTCACATGTTGGAAATGAATTTTGGATTATAAAGCTTAAATGTCTTAAAAGGTATTTTATACATTGTTTTCACGTGGAGCCATTTAAATAGTTATAAATATGTATATATGTCAATTTTTATTTATATACAGTTTTCATTTATTCACAGAGTAATATCTTCTCAGTTGCACTGAATGTAAAAGCCTTGGAAGAGAACAAGTTGCATACGTGATGGTTCACTGAGTTTTACAGATCAAAGTGCTCAAATTCTGAGCTTCATGGCAATTAGCATTAATTTCCATATTCTGCTGGGGCTTTTTAGGAAGCATAGTGATTCTTCTGTGCCAGGGCAGACAAACAAAACAGAATAAGCAACAGGAGCTTACTTCTTAATGCAGAAATAGATACATTTATTTCAAAAAATAAAGGTCTTGGTTGCAATACAATAACTTGCCTTAAATAGGAGATAACAGTCAAGTGATATTAGAAGCAAAATTAACTGCACTAGTGACCAAGTGACAGTTGTGTACATTGCTTTATGTTACTGGTACTGTTGGCCAAAATTCTGTAAAGGTGTGCAGAGCTGACGGTTCTTGAGCTCGTCTGTGTGGAAGGAATAACAAGATAAGCTTGTCTTCCTGTGACACTGCACCTTGAGGTTTTTGCAAGGTTACACAGGGCTTTATTCTTCTGCCTCTCCCTTACGAGGGCCAGCTTGTAACTGCTAATATATTAATGGATCGACTCGGTTATTTACCAGAGAGTACTGTAATTTGTGATGTGGCAGAGCAAAGTTTTTCAATGCCACCTGAAGTTCTTTTCCTTATCAAAATGACAGGGGCTGTTAGTAACATGCAGGTGGCAACTCTCAGAAGCTTGCAAAGGAGCTTGTTCTGGGAACAACTTTACTGTTATGAAATAAGTCTTGGTTAAACATTAGATCTGCTCTGTTTGATTTTGTATCAGCCTGCTGTGCTGGAAGAGTTTTACGATGTTGCATACAGTTCCCTCTCATGTAGCCACTGTCATTTAGTAGACATACTAAAGCCATGTAAAGCCATATCAAACCACCTCTATATCACCTCCCTTCAATTATTTTTTTTTAAATTTAATTTTTTATGTGTGTTTTCCAGAGAGAGAACATCTGGGGACCTTTTTTGATAATTTCACCTGCCTCTACTCTGAACAACTGGCACCAGGAGTTTGCCAGATTTGTACCTAAATTTAAGGTAATGAGCATGTCCGAGGAAGTTCTTTCTGTTTCCTTGAGAGCAAACCATTTTGTTCTCCTGAGTTCTGTATCACATCTGGGTGCTTACTGACCTTGGAATACAAAAACTCTGTAATGAGTGAAAAAGTGAAAACTATGAAACTCTGTAATGAGCCTGTTTCTGGTCTTTTTTTCCATCATGCTGTTTTTTTCTGAAGTGTTTAGTTATCTAGGGCTTAAAAATATTTTTACTTTAATCACATGATTTTCATTTACATGAACTTCAAGACACCTTCTTAATAAGGAACTGTAGTAGGTCAGCAAGTGGAGGTATAATTTCAACTTGTGGGCCTGGCAGCAGAACCAAGAATTATAAACCAGGTTTTCTGTAATGTCTTTGGGGTTAGAGCTGTGTTTTCAGTCATTCATATGAATTTGAGACAAATAAAGATTGTATGTGAACAAATGCTAAACAGATAAGAGGGAAGCAAAATGCAGTTATTGAAAAAAAATAAAAGAGCCGTGGACATACAGTTAATAATCAAGAACAAGGAGAGAAGTGAAGCACAAATAGATAAGAACAAAAAGATTGAAAGAAAACAAATGGAGTTTTTCAGGTATTGTCAATGTGAAAACATAGTAAATAGTAAATTAGAAAGCAAGGAACTATCAGTTACTGAAAAACAGCTGCTTACCTGTGCCCCAGTGGGAAACATTGGAGTGTTGGAAAGGAAAATTTGAAAAGAAATGTGTACTGCTAAAGCAGTGCTGCATTTTCAGAATTCAGGATAGACAAGTGTCAGAAGCTTGCAGTTACATCTGCAAAGAGGAACAGATCATAGTTAAGTATTTGGGTTGTTAACATAGTAACCTTTTATATGAAAAAGTCTTGATTGATTTTTTTTTTGAAACCTGAGTTTTTCCTTTTTACAGAAAACGTAGAAAACACCTAGTTATGAGTAACCAGTATACCAGTAACATCAGGCATTCAGACATTGTTTGAATGTCTTGGCTACTTGAAAAGGGCAAGGAAAAAGCTTTGAATGTATTACTATAAGGGGTACTTGATTTTTTGATCTGGGGCAGGGCAAAATTAAAGGACTTGGCTTTTACCAGATAGCTTGCTTTGGAGATCCCTGATGAGACTGTACATTGGTTGTGGTATTGTTTAGTTTGAGGTATCTGTATGAGGAGAAGTTGTGCTAGAGCACAGTTCAGTACTGGATTATTCAAGTGACTTGTGTTTTGGAATAAATTGGCATTACCAAGACTTTAAAGCAACTAATGAAGAAATACAAACAGTTGTGTTATTGAGGAGGTACTCTAAAGAAAAAAAATAGCCAACACAACCTAAAAATAATGCGTTCATGTCTTTCATAGCCCAAAATAATAGAAGCTCTTGATTAGAAAACTTGAGAGCTGTTGGCCATTCTGTCTGCTTTCTCTCACTTCCTTTGATCAGTTCATTGTATAGAATAGGCAAGCAACTGTTTATGCTTTCTCCTTCTCAGGAATGAAATGCAGCAAATGTTTGAAAAAGGCAGTCAGGATGCTTGTGAAAAGATAGTTTTCTCTTTTTTTGACTTAAACCCCAAACTGTTTATATCATTGTATAGCTGTTCTTCGGCATGCTGATCTTATTGCATGCTGATGTTTACCTCATCCATGGAACAAAACATATTTTAAAAAGAAATTTTCTAAACTTAGTGTCACATGTTTACAACTTCAATCAATCTTTTTTTCAACCAATTTTGTTTCTGCCTCTAATCATACAGAAATGTGCAGTCAGTTCGGCTTGTAGTAAATCACAGTGAATTTATGTCCATGGCAGAATATGTAAACTAAAAGACAAATCACTTTTCAGTTAGTCTGGTTGTTTTACAAACATCCTTATTTCAGAACAGTAGGAAGAGTATTCAGTTAAAGGCTTTTGGAACCTGTCAGTTGAAGTTAAGACTTTTCACCACTTCAGAAAGCAGCATTCTTTCCACCAGGCAGGAGATGGCAGTACAATGTTATTAACCAGTGACAGGAGTCAGTGCTCTGCAAAGGTCTGAGTAATAGGACCTGTGCAATTTTGAACTGTAGATAGTTTAACAGCTTTCTCTGGCAGTAGTGCTTGCTTTTAAAATTCTTGTATTAAATATATCCAGGCCAGACATTTTAACTTCATCTCAGGTTTTTGGGGTCAGTTCTGACATAGAAAACCAACAGGACATTGGGGGTTCTTAAACAGGCGACGAGCCTTCTAGTTCTCTGGCTTTAACTATAGCAGTTGAGTGCAGAGCTCTTTCTGCCATAAGCAAAGTATCATTTTTAACTTTTAGAAAAATGTGACTAAAAGGTTTGTGCAAATGCTAATGGAGATTTTTAGATTATCAGCATAGCTTGATCAGGCCAAGTTACTTGATACCTTTTCCTGGAATGCTCTTTTTTGAAGTATTTTTAAATGCTTTCTGATTTTTCTCAATGGTAAAAAAGATAATTTCCCTTTTGTTGTTTTGGAGAAAGAGGTATGTCATTTTGTAGACTACAGACTATAAAATTCCAGAGCTGGTGTCATTATTTGAAAATAATGTCTTTCTATGTTTTTTTCTTTTTTACTGTTTCAGGTACTACCTTATTGGGGAAATCCCCATGATAGAAAGGTGATCAGAAAGTTCTGGAGTCAGGTAATACCAGCATGAACGTGTGCTTTGACTGTCTTTCTTTGTGCAGAGTAAACCAGAAACTGTAGCTACACGTCACCAAACTAAACTAATGTGTGGATGCAGGGTTTCCTAATTCCTGTAGTAGCATTTTCATTAAGATAATGAGGTGGAAGACTTCTCTTGTGCTGAAGAGCAATACCATACAGGTCAATTCAATGCAGTGGAGTTCAGATTAAGAACTAGAGCTCTGTAAATAAAGCAGGAAGCTTCAGTGTCAAGGACTGTTTATTCTGTTTGAGTAACCTAATTTGGGATTCCCCAATCCAGAATCCCTGCAGTTCTGTCAAGATTGTTCCTTATTTAACAATAGCATTTTGTAGGGTTCAGTACCCAGGTCTTGTCTTGCACATTAAGAAGCATCTGAAATTGTTCAAGGGCTGAAGTCCAGGTCCACTAGTTGAGTAACTGTGGTATAATTAATTTTAAAAGTCACCTGGGGAAAATGCAATAGTAATGAGAAGATTGTAAAACAGTCTGAAATTACAGTGAACCCTTGACAATGTATTGACATTATGTGCACATTTGTTTCTCCTTTTGCGGTTGTAGAAGACATTGTATACTCAGGATGCTCCTTTCCACGTGGTAATTACCAGTTACCAGCTGGTAGTGCAGGATGTGAAGTATTTCCAGCGAGTGAAGTGGCAGTATATGGTGCTGGATGAAGCACAAGCACTCAAGAGTAGCTCCAGGTAATAAACTAACTGGAAACAAAATATTTTCTGTGGATAAGCCTCTTGGAGGAATATCAAGAAAGCATCAAGAGAACATAAATTGATAGAAGTTAAAATTGACACACATAAGACCCCTTAAAGTATCTAAACTAGTTAAATATCTGTATAACTGTCTGACAACTGGATTGATACATTAGGTTTTTTGCATTTAAATTTTCCATATAAAATGTAATTAAAAGGTAGCTCTGGAGCAGAAGCTTGTATGGAGCACAGGACAGTTAAACAAAACAGTGTGAAATGCTGTTCCCTTTCCCTCCTGACTACTCACAGAATTCTGCCTGGTGAATGGTCTGTAGTCTTTAGCTTATATTGCTTATATTGGCTCCATTAAATGCATTATTTTGATTCCTTATTCAGTGGCACTTCCAGACATGAATGAAGGTCAAAACCCCATGAGTACTGTTGGCTGCAGTAAAGCCCAATCTGTGTCATGAGACTCTATGCCAGAAGATTTTCTGTTTGTTTTCAAGTAATGGATTTGTCTGTCTGTATTTCTGTAATTGCTTTCCCATAACCTTTGTCCAAGTTACCACTGTACACAGTAAGTTGAGGACTGTTTTAGATGCAGGCTCATTCTGACCAAAGTTTCTCTCTTCAGCGTTCTTGGAAACCACCCCTCTAAGACAATTTTAATGTATAGCTCAGCACTCCTGCCACAGCAGCCTGTACACTTTGTCTTGTAAAGTGTGAAAAATACATAGCATTCTGATTCTAAGTATCTGTTTCTTTTGGAAAGTTAATTATTCCGATCATGAGATTTTATTAGTAAGCATTTGTTTTAAAAATGAGTTAAAAAGATACTTAGAATAATAAAATAAATTACACTCTTTTTAATTTTCTTTAATTGGAAAAAGGCTACTTTTTCCTGTAGTTGTCTTTTGAAAGACTGGGGAACAGCTGTAATAGTTTTGTCCAGTGACTTCCAAAGATCAGTTGGGAAAGTCACTGGAAACAATTGGCTTTAAAATACCTTACATTTCATAGCATTCTACAGTTTTCTCTAGAAATTATTTTTCTTGCTTTTATTCATCAGTGTTCGTTGGAAGATCCTACTGCAGTTCCAGTGTCGAAACAGATTGTTGTTGACTGGGACCCCAATCCAGAACACAATGGCTGAGGTATTTGGGAGCTCAAAAGAGTGGATTTTTCTTTATAACAATAATACATACTAAATGTATGTAAACAGTTGAGAAACCTGTTGTATTTGTGTGGTTGTGGGATCATGCTTGTAGCAAACCACTGGCAAACAAACATGGGATCAGCCCTGGGAGGGAAAAATATGGAAACTTGCCACACATTTAAATAAAAGTAAAACCAAAGATATTTGAAGTAATACTTCAAATATTAGATTACAGGATGAAATCTAATTCTCGTGACTTTTTTTCTTGGCTGAAGTAGTTATGCTGTGTTTCTCACTGCTTTCTAATGGGGTTCTGTTAAGTTGATACCTGTGGCATTTTGGGGGGAGGTAGAAAGAGAATGCTGTAGGGGTTTTGTTTAATTTTGCCATGTCTCATAATGTAGTAAAGTGATTTTGCTTATAAAGAGCTGCAAAATTTTGGGATCCCCAATTACCTTGTCCACAATAGGATGACTTTTGCTAATCTGGTGTTTTTTCCTCTCCTTTTAGCTCTGGGCCCTGCTGCATTTTATCATGCCAACACTGTTTGATTCCCATGAAGAGTTCAATGAGTGGTTTTCTAAGGACATAGAGAGCCATGCAGAGAACAAATCTGCTATTGATGAGAGTGAGTGCAGTGTGTAATTGCTGTAATTTTTATATTAAGAATCTGTTGCCTTTTTGAACTAATAATGGCTAAATTTTTATGAGATGGGGTATCTAAAGCAGAGGGTGCATAATGAGGTTGGAACATTATTGGATTGCTGTCAATAATTTATGTTGAAGTTTCTGTTTCTGACTGTAATATTTCATGTGTAAAGAATAGAAACACAGTGTAGCACAGCACTCATTTAAAGAAAAATCAACAGAGAAATATCAACCCTATCCTGTAAGAACTCACATGGGAGAAATGGCTGAGCAGTTAGGGACTTAATTTGTCATAAAACACCATATAATTTTCTTCCTTGAAGCAATTGTTCTTTCTTTCCCCTTCCCTTTATTTCAGACCAGCTATCCCGCTTGCACATGATCCTGAAGCCTTTCATGTTGAGAAGAATCAAGAAGGATGTCGAAAATGAACTTTCAGATAAGGTGACAAAAAGTATTTCTCTGGAATGAGTATTACAGCTGTATTGTCACAGCTCTGTTCTCTGATGTGTTTTTTGCAAACTTGTTTGTCAGTTTGCATACCTGAAATTTGACTGTAGACTTCTCTTCAACCTTCACCTTCTTGCACCACATCCCAGCAATGTCATTACATGTGAATGTAGCTGAAGAACCTCTAATTAACAAACATTTTTTCTTGGGAAAGCATTTTGTTACCAGTTAAAAATGAAACATCTTTAGTCCTGGTTGACAGAAGTATCTCTAATGGCAATGAAGGAGATTGATACAGCAAATGACTGGGTGATAAACATTTCCAGTTGCCTTTGTGAAGGATTTGGCATGGGTTTAGGGTATTTTTTTGCTTGCCTGTACAGAGAAATACATAGTGGCAACATCATGCTCTTCTCTCTTGCCAGTCTCTTAATTTCACATGGATGTTAGCAATACTAGATGATGCTGTGGTCAACAAGTCCCCAGGTTTTGGCACCATTGGCTGAGAGACATCTGGTTTGTTCTGATATGCTTATTAATTTTAGTGGACTTCCCACAGACACTGTTGTTGTGTGATGCACCCATCGCTGCTGTGGGCACCTGACACTTCTTTGCACAGCTCTAAGTGGGGAACTGTGGGATGGTAGAATTGAAGTCAGATTTTAAACTCATCAACTGCAGGTGTGATGTCAGCTTCTTAAGAATCTGTCTGTTTACTTAGTTGTGTTCATGTGCTTTTAAAGGTCTGTTTCCTACATCATTACACAAGCCTTCCAAAACATACCTATCAGTTAAGTCCTTTCCAGGTTAGATCCTGAAATGCAGATCTGAATGCAACTGCCTATAAATATATTTTTTGAGAAAGTTATGTTTTCCTCAAGGTGTGTTTCAGCTTTATGTACACTGATGTTACCATCCTTCATTTTAGAGAAAGAAATGGCTAAATCTTCATTATAATTTTGCAGATTGAAATTCTTATGTACTGCCAGCAGACAAGTCGACAGAAGCTCTTGTACCAAGCTCTGAAAAACAAAATCTCTATTGATGACCTCTTGCAGTCGTCAATGGGCACTACTCAGCAAGCACAGACCACCACTAGTAGTCTCATGAATCTAGTCATGCAGTTTAGGAAGGTAAGGCTATTTTAAATAATAATTGTTGGAAAGTATGATCATTCATTAGCACAGAACTAAAATATGGCTTCTAGAAAACACCAGATTGAAAAACATCTGGCATAGGCAAGCAAGTCTGCATGCAGTTCAGTTGTGTTTCGGATGCAATGTAGCTTGATGCTGGGTGAAGAAGAGCTTTAGCCCTGTGATGCATGCATCTGCTAACTGGTTTGGTTACAAAGGTTGGTGTGGTTGAAGGAAGCCATTCACTTGGGAAGAAGAGGCAATAGCTGTTATGAATAGCAAAAAGTATGATGCCATATTCAAATCTGACCAGATACACAAAATAACCATACAATATTAAGCAATACTAAAGTTTTAGTGATCATTGGTTATGGTTGATTTGGGATGTAGGTGCTGCATCAAACTAAGTTAATTCCTCCCAGCTTTTGACATGCTCTCTGTCTTACAGGTGTGCAATCACCCAGAGCTGTTTGAGCGACAAGAAACTTGGTCTCCATTTCACATCTCCCTAAAGCCATACCAGATTTCCAAGTTCATCTACCGTCATGGACAGATCAGGGTCTTTAACCACTCACGGGACAGGCAAGCCTATTCTGCTTCCTATCCAGTTTAGCAAATTTAGTGTATTACTTACACTTATTTTATTTTTGTAAGTGCTGGTTAGCTCCCTACCTGTTGTACTTAAATGATGTTGGCTGAACAGTCCATATCCTTGTAGTCATTCAGCTGTTAAACATCTGATATAGATGCTCTTCTTGGTGAAATCCTAATCACAGAATATCCCTTTGATTGAGTAAGAAAGCTAGGAAAAGGAAGTTAGAGCTGTTGTTGATGATGTGTAGTAGAATTAAGCTTTAAAAGATCCTTAAAACAAAAATAACCCATCTGATTTCCTTCAGCTAGTTTTTACATGCAAGGAAGCTGTCAGTATCTATCTGTTGCAACATGGTGTAACGTGAGCATCTGCTAGTGCCTTGACAGCTTTTAATGCTAACCTTGGATTAGGAGAAACTGCCAAGAATAGCAGCTTTTTGCTATTTTCTCCAACCATGGCAATTCTTGATTAATTTTGTCTGCATTCAGTTATGAGAAATGGTAGGGGGAGAGATGAGAGAGACATGTATGAAGACAAGATCATCTTTTGTAGAACATATAATGTAGTTCCACAACAATGGTGTGTCTCAGTGTCGAATTAGCAGCAGTGCTTGTAGGCTGATGATGCTTTCCTTCTACTGCTGTGCAATTCCAGATATTCAGAGCACTAAAATACAGTGAAGTGAATGGCTACTCTGTATCTTCTGCTGATTGTGTGATTGAACATGTTATCTGTTGACACCTTCTTAGTGATGATGTTTGGTTTTGTTCCTTTCATTTTCAGGTGGTTACGGGTTTTACTCTCGCCATTTGCACCAGACCACATCCAGCAGTCTCTCTTCCACAGGAAGGGTAGGTTTACAGTCTTGGGAAGCAAGTTGGATTTTAATATGTCTTCTTCTTCAGGGGGAAGGACTGAGAGGCCAGATTAATTAGTTCTCTGAGATAATCTGATCAGAATTTACTAGAATTTTGTTAGTGTTTGTATATACATTTCATTTGCTCAGAGAGGAAAGGATGGAAAGCAGCTGGAAGAATCTGTGGATAACTTGTCATTTAGTTACTGCTTCATCCTAGTGCAGTATCTTAATTCAGTCTGTCTTAACTTGCTTCAAGAGATTAGTGCTGCCTCTATAGTCTAATGTGAATTTTTCAGATTCAATTCTAAGAAATCTTGGATTCATTTCAGTACATTCTCTATTGTATCTTAAACTGCCAACTTACTTTCCACTAGAAACTAGATGAGATGCAAGTGACCCAGAATCTATCAATGAGCAAAAACCCCAGAAAAACTGCTGATATTGACAGATACAATTTATAATAGATGATTGAATATTTTTCCTGCAAGAGCTAATTAGATCACTCAGCTGCTGGGATGGGAAAACCTTCAGAAGTATAAAGCAAGAGATATACTGGCTGCATTACTATGCTGAAATCTGTTGGCATGGACCTCTTCAGCTGGTGTTGGGGCACATGGGTGGGCCTGCAAGGCTCTTCCCTACCAATACCTGCAGCTCCTTCTAACCCATTTGACTTCCTGGGTGAGAGGGAACATGTGAGACAGGCTTCCTGAGGTATGCATGGTCTGGTCAGCTGTCTGGAAGATACTTGTTCAAATTTGCAAATATGCACACTGCCTATTGATATTGTAATAAGTGAAACAAATGTCCTTACTGGCTGCCCTTGGGCCTAAAATGTATTTCTCTTTTTTGGTAAGTGCCCTTCTCTTGCCCACACTGGAAAATGAACTGGAATGTGGAGTCTGACAGCAGAGATTCAAATTTAGTTTTCAGTATTTCTAAAAGATCTAGGTTAAATTAGGATCTCCTGTTTACTCACCTAGATTTGTCATGTGTCACAGAATGTGTATCCTGAATTGATGCAGTAAATTTAGTTTTCAGCTCTGAGTGTCTGTGGAGTGTGTTGGCCTAACTTCAGTATTTCTGTGACCTAGGCATCAATGAAGAAAGCTGTTTTTCTTTCCTCCGGTTTATTGATGTCTCTCCAGCAGAAATGGCAAACCTTATGAATCAGGGACATTTAGCCAGGTGAGGACAACTTTTTTTTTTTCTTTTTTAGTAGTTATAGGAAAACTACAGATGTTGTCAGTCATTCCTCTGTAAACCTGCATTTTCTATGCCTCCTAGTATTATCATTTCCCTATCATTATCTAATACTAGAACAACTTCCAGAGTGTTCCTCCAGGTATGGGGCACCATTATGCAATGCAATTTTTATGCTCCTGTCACAAGAAACTCTGTGTTACAAAGAGTTGACATTGTAAATACACAGGATGGTCAAAGGGCAAAGGAGAGTTTGCTTAGGGTCACGCTTCAGGTTGCTGGTATCAAGCTCAAAATCCAGACTTTGGAAGGCCAGTTCAGTGCAATTCTTACCAGTTGCACCTGAGTGTGTGTTTTAAACACGTGGAATAAGCTTGTGCTGTGGAAGTTGTTCTTCAGCCCTGAATCATATTGCCTACTTTCTACATGTCTTGTTTTTAATATGGAATGGAATTCTGAGACATGGGCTTTGAACTGTGGATTTATAGTATCAGCTGTATTATCTTGAAAGGAGAGGTGATCTTTTAAGTTGTAGTGTACTCTGCTAAGGACTCTGAGTCAAGTTATTAGTGACTCTAAGAAATTTTAGACTAAAAGTAAGTCTTTATTAATGAATAGAAATGTTCTGTTTTAGGGCTTTCTAAGTGCAATATTATTTTTTGTTCTGGTTATTTTGAATTATTGTTTCTTTACTGCACTTCAGTAACATAATTCAGATTTCTCTTGATGTGTCTCAATGGTCTTTATGATAAATTCTACATTCATTACACAGGTTGTTATAAATAATTTATATGTAGAGTAATTTACAGAGAAATTGGTGCAGTTTTAAAGCCCAAGCATAACTCGGGCTTGGCCATTTTGGATTAAGTGCTTCAAAGTATATCCTGATTTAATGACTAAGATTTAGTTAAGCCACCTTAGAAAAAATTGAAATAAAAATAATTTGAAGATATCTAGCAGAAATTATTTTTTTAAGGCAGGACACTGTAAGCCTGATATTCTGAAAAAAAACCCCATTTCTGTCAGATAGAGTTATGCTGTAAATATATTCAAGCCTTTCTTTCACAGAGCAGTGAATAAATGCATCCCCTGTGTTTTTTTTTCAGATGGTTAGCTCTTTTCCTGTCTCTGAAAGCATCCTACAGGCTCCATCACATGCGCTCCTGGATGGAGACTGAAGAGGACAAAGAGCAGGGGTCATGTTTTCTGAGGCACAGAGATTTCTTGCTTGATGTAAATTTCCCACTGTCTTTCCCTAACTTGCACAGCTGCACTTTGCTGCAGGTAAGCAAAATTTCTGTGATCTGGGGGCAGTAGTAAATCCTCATGAGTGAGAAATGGTGAAAACCATTTTGTCCGTATAAAACAGGGAAAACAAACTTGGAAATGGAATGATGGTACTGTCTGCTTTTTCAGATACAGTTAAGAGGCTTCAGAGTGCTGAACAGAAAAATAGTTTAACCCCTATCTCCTTCACATTTGGTGTTACATTTCAAAACTTGCTATAATGAATAAATCAGTTGACTTAGAAGACTTCAAAATATTACTGGAGCACCAAAAGTAGATACAGGAACAACAGAACTAGACTCATGATTTGTCAGGGATAGACTCTATATGTAAGATTAAGAGTTTCATAATACTTTTTATATGCAAAATACTCATTTTCTGGCTGAAACTACTCTTTTCTTGTCCAATTCAATACATTGTTGCAGCAGCAGGGAAAAACAGAGACCAGCCTGACAGTGTTTTATGGTTGGTGGACAAACATCTTCCGTGGTGTATTTCTACTCGGAAATTTGCTTCTGCTGCTGTCTGGTAGATCAGATGTATTCAAATTACTGTGTAATGCAAGATCATTTTTGTTAATCTTTGGCCTAGGAAATGTGTGAAGATTTTGCCTTTTTATGACTAAATTGCAGTTGATTTCCTGAGTTAGATTAAGGCTCCATTGATTCAGTTCTCTGGGAAGTAAGTTCACAGAAGTGCTAGTGTGGAGTCAGGAAAGCATCTAGGGCAGTTAGCAGATATGCAGTAAAAAAATCTTTTCTGAAACAGTGAGATTGTGCCAAATTTCTCAAGGGAATATTGCTTCTGCTCATGAGTCTGGAAGGGGAAAAGAGATAGCCAGAATTCAATTGAATATTGTGTAGAGGAAGTTGAAATAGAAGACGCATAAGCAGTAGGAAACCAAGCTTGGACTTGGTGTCATGTTTTGCAGCGTTAACAGCAAAGCCAACGAAATGAGTCCTAGTTATCAAACAAAGAGCCAGCCAAGTGAGTGTCTGCCTGTTAACTCTGGCTGTGCTGGTATTTCAACAGTGTGTATTTCTGTGTGTAGCTTGATAAAATCTCTATGCTATATGAATTTGCTTTCAG
This sequence comes from Leptocoma aspasia, assembly GCA_013399835.1. NCBI lineage: Eukaryota > Metazoa > Chordata > Aves > Passeriformes > Nectariniidae > Leptocoma > Leptocoma aspasia. The sequence goes on along the minus strand of VXAX01004285.1, from coordinate 530,514 downwards.
TTAGTTTTTTTGAGATTACAGCCAGCTGTTTCTATAGTGCCTACAGTGCTTATCTCTGAGACTGTAGTGTAGCTCTGTCCTCTTGTTGGTATGGTTAAGGAGAATTTGTGTGGTGTCGTAAGTGTGGCAGTAAAGAAGATGGTATCAAAAGTTGTGAGCACTTAGAGAAGGCAGCATTCATTTTTGCATGTGTAGAAAGATGATCTAAGTACTTACATAGCCCTTGGTTTGGTGTGTATGAATATCAAAATGAAAATAATTAGATTATCTGAAGGACAGAAGATGGATTAAGATTATAGATTTTATATGTAAGATGTGGAATATACATGTGTAGGTTTTAATATTAACGGTTAAATGTAAACCATCTGGATAGGCTACAGACCCACCTATACCGCAGGCTGGCAAGATTTAAACATTAACTTAGTTTCTCCAAATAATTTCTGTTCTTTGAGGATGTCAGTACTTGTGTCCTAGGGGTCCCCAGGGCTGTTGACTGTGTGTAACTAATGACTTTTGCAACTAATACATTCAATACAGAAAAAAGCCAGCTGAGGAGCAGAGTTCATCAGTGTGTGCAATACAGTGCATTTGTGATAACCCCAGTAAATCTCAAGGAAGAATAGCCCTGCAGTTATGACAGATTCTTTAAAGCAGTTTTCTGACCTTCCTGTTAGACAAATTACTGCCTTAAGTAATTTTAAAATAAACTGTATTTACACAATTTTGTTTGCAAAGCTTACATTTAGAACACCTTAAAAAAAAATAAAGTGTGGTTGGGGAGTGCAAAACCTAAAGAAGAGTTGAAAAACAAGCTGCCCTTTGCATGCCTGTCTTTTAGCACTGCACATTATTGTGAGTGAAAATGAACTTTTTCCTTAGCCCAAACTGGAGAAGCTTTCAATGTATCATTCTCCAAGGCTTCCTCTTGGGCTTCATAAAATACTAACATGCAGGGAATGAGGAGGGTGAGAAAAGAGGAAGAAGGAAACGGTAAAAATCTGGAAAGGCTTTTCTTAACTGCTCAGATCAGCATTTCTGATGTAAGAGACAAAGTATAAGTTAGTAGAAAAAGAAACACGTTTATTTTTAATGGATATTTCTGAATTTGAATTAACATCTGTCTAAAGATATGTTTCATCATGTAAATACAGAAATTGCTTCCAGAGTGTGAGGTCTCTTCATTGCCCCTGTTCAGCACTTCCACATGATATGTATTAATTTGCATGCGTTGAATTAAATTAATATAAAATCTGCTCTGTTTACATGAACCCTTCTCTCCTTTCCTTTCCTAATTTTATTTCTATTAAAAAATTGAGGAGTGTTAATGAGCTTAAGATGCTGGTAGCAATCACCCATATTTCTGTGCAGCTCTATTTGCAGAATAGGAGAGCCTCTTTCAAGACTTACTTTGGATTGCAGAGTTGTAGTAGATGTGTACATTCGTAGGTTTTAACAATTTTCCTCTTTGGTTTTTGGCTTTGTTGTACTGAAGTATGTGAGCCATTTCAGAGCTGTGGCTGTGTTCAGTTCTGTAACTTTACCCAGTCTTTTCCATGTGTGTGTTTGATGGGAAGCTGATGGGTTTCCACTGTCCCTGTTATATCTGGTGACTGCTCTATTCATGAATACTTAACAGCTGCATATGTCAGAATTCAGAGGGATGTTTTTTATGTGATCTGTTCATAGTTTGTACACAGGAATCTAGCACTCAAAGCCAGATTAATGCCCAGGTACAAATATTTTTCTCTTATTTTGGGTACCTTCTTGAAGCTTTATTTATGTTTCCTCCTAGGTACTTCAATTGCCCTAAAGTCATCTTAAATGGGTCTTTGATATTGTTTTCCAAAAGAGAATTAAGTAACAAACTTGCATAGGTTTGGAATTACAGTTTGTTAACTTCCTCTCTATCCATTTCTTGTATTCTGACTTTCCAGGAAATAATTACCAAACCCCTCTATTGACCAGGGCCACAATCAGCATGTCAGTGCTTGCTGTCATAAGACTTACTGGAAAGCTCTTGTGACTGCCTGCAATGATGATTCTTCTTCATAAAATCAGCTGTACTCTCAGTGTGGGGTCCAGGGGTGAGGAAGAGAGAGGCGTTGAGCTAAAGCAGTTGTTCACTCTTCCCTCTCTAACTCTTGCTGTCCTTTCTTTACTCTCAGCTGTGGAACCCTGCATCTGCTGTTGCAGGCACAACCCAACATATCCTTGTATGAGCCAACTGCAGAAAACCTTGTTCATGTGTTTTCATGGCTGTTGAATTTTTTATTTGATCAGATGTGTTGCCAAATAGGCTTCTGGAGAGGAGACAAAACTAGCACAGGAAGTGGTACAAATACATCATGGGAAAGGACTTGCCCTTTTTTGCAGCGGTGTTGGTGCTCTGTTGCCACTGTGTCTGGTTCTCAGATGAGTAAGCCAGCATTCATATCCATTGTCCACAGGCATGTATTCCCAGCCCTGTGATTCCCACACTACTGTTTCAGCACATGGCCTGCTTTACCAGGTGGTCACAAAACTCACTTGGAGTGGAGGGGCAAGGGTTTGTGTTCATCTTGATCAGCATCTTAATGAATACAGACAGCTAGGCCAACAAGAAGGGGCTCTGTGGGGACAGGGGAAAACATGTGAAGCAGTTGTTGCTTAAGCCAGCATTACTGATTAAGAATTGTCAGCTGAGTAAGAGCCTGTTTTTGGGATCACTTCACAATATCCAGTGTGGGCCAAGCTTTGACCTGTACTTTTTAGCTCTGCTGAGTGTCAGTGAAAGATTATTGTCAGCTTTTGGCTCTCACCTTTCATATATAGAGGAGGAAATGTTCAGTCAGAGTATGAACTCTATTTTTGCCAGCTCCAGCCCATGTGTATTGCTGGCAGCAGCCAAAAGACCTGCTTAGGGGCTAGGATTGAGTGCAGGTAGTGCTGGCATGTATGTAGAGTCAGACTGTTTTCCTCTCTTGTCAGCAGGTTCCAAATGATACGTGCTTGCCATCTGCATCTTGCCCAGTGAATGGGAAATAAAAGGGCTCAGAATGCATGATCCATAATAGACTCCTGCTGTCAGTGTTTTCTAGCATTTTTGACGTACATAGAAATGCATATATCCAGTGTGTGACATCCTATACAGGGTGTCTGCTTCTATCGTGTATCTGGGTGTCTACAACTTCAAATACTGGGATTTCATAGAATTGGGAGGCTCTGTAAAGTAAAAGTAGCATGCCATTAATTTTGGTGCATTAGCAGCTGAGGCAGAAAAATACCAAAACTTGAGATCCTGTTTACCTTTTACTTAAGTGAACTTCAGTGCTGGAATTGCCAGGAAGGCACATCCTGTGGTCCTATGGCAGTGAGAGATATACCTTTTAATGCTTCTAAAATTATTGCTAGCTTCCTATTGAGTGCAGTATAATGCTCTGCACACTATAGGAAACAAATATATTATAGAACTATTGATCTCTATGAATATAGAAGAGTCAGAATAAAAGCTAAGTGGCAGAAATGGCTTTGTCTATAAGTGGTTTATTTCATTGTTTGATGCAGATATTTACAATAAAAAAGGAACTATAACTGATGCAAGCAAAGAAAATTTAATTTTTTGTTATTTTTCTATGTAGAGCTGAGCTTCTTCAAAGAGCTTTTCTTTCTTTAAACTGTACTGTCATCTGAATGTCCCCACTTCAGAGTCAGTATATTTTTTTGTATCAAAAGAATGTTTTGGCAAATTCCATATTTTAAACATGGGTTTGTTCATGTGTGTAACCCTGCTAGGACTTCTAAATCTTCAGGACAAAATTTAGAGTCCTTTTGTACAGGAAAGAAGGGAAAGGTTGGAAAAGATGCAAGTCTAAAGATACCAATCCAACCTTATTTCAATTCTTAATTTTTTTCTCTCTGCAAAATTTAATTTTAATTCAGAATAGATAAATGAGTAGCTGGAAAACACCCTGAGGGTCAGACCTACTAGAATATTCCTGTACTACCTTCCTTAGAAAAGCTAAGGTCAAAAGGTTCAAAGGCAGAAAAACTTGTTTCTGGTTCCAACTGAGCATCAAGACAATATTGATATGATCTATTCTGATTGCAAACATTTCTGGCTTTGAATGTTCTGATAATTACACAAAGATTCTTCACGTATTCACTGCAGAATATGTGCAGAGTTTTCCTTATTCAAAGAGAATACGTACAGAATGTGCTTTGTCTGCCTTCCTCATGGATGGATACAAGATTGGAGAGGAGCGTTTCTTCACAGACATAGTAAATCCTTAATTTTAATTTTATTTTCAGAGCCTTGTGTTCAGCAGCCACTGTAAAGCAGTTACTGGCTATTCAGACCATGTCATATATAGAAGGAAATCAGCTACCTCATGTGTACGATGCTGCCAGGTGACTGAGCTGCCATCCTTCCTGTGCATAGCCAGTCCACGGGTAAGTCCAAGTTAAGTTGTAAATTATGTGTTTTCTATTGTGTTTTAAACCTTGGTAGAATTGTGTCTTAGGAACACAATGATATATGACTTTCTTTTAGTTGGATAAAACTGTTGTGAGGATATCCTTTTGCTATGGTATTCAATAGTGGGCTTTTCATAGGGGAAGTGGCTGTAATGTGTACTGAGGGGAAAAGGAAAGTTGTAAGATGCACCCAACAGGAGTTGTCCTAAGATTTCACATTATCACTTAATACCTAAAGCAATTATAGAAGAGATACTAAAGTAAATTATTAATTGAAAATCCAAGGGGGAGATTTAAGTATAATATGAGCAGAATGAGGTGATTATTTGGTCAGCTCTGATGACAAAGAGGGCTGGGAAGCAATGCTTTTTTGAAAAGGGTGTTTGTTTTCTCTCTTATGCTCCAGAGAGGAAACACCAAATTGCAGTATATAAGGATTACTGAAGTCAGCATTTTCTAGGTCTTTTGGATGTTAAGTGCTACTGCATGGGGTTATCCATCATCTATTAAATGAATTTTGAAATTAATTTCATTGAAGTTTCCCGGCTGACACAAGAGACCTTTATTGGGTCTATGGCTATTGCATTACATGTTTTTGGATCTTGACAAAACTGGACAAAATACAATTTTATTACCAGACCATCCAGATGTTACATTCTATAGTCGCTGTTGAAATTATTGCTGTAGGCCTCGTCAAATATACATTTGCATCTGGGTGTATATGCAGACATACATATCTGAATATACATGATGAGAAGGGTGGGTGGCAGGCAGGACCTCACAAATGCAGGCTCATTACCCACCTGCTGCTGCTCAAGCTGAATTTATCGGTGGCAGCAGCTCTAGGGCTGTAAGTCCAGCTGAAGTGCTCAAAGTCACGTGTCACCTCCCCATTACAATGTACTGCCTCACTGGAGAACAAGTTATTCTGAGAGGAAATTGTGAAAACCACTTCACCTTCAGATGCCTCTGATTTGTCCCTCTTGGTACCTAAATTTGCATCATGGATGAAGAATATGCTGAATTGCTCCCTTATAGCAGAAGGGATGGAGAGGGGCTTAGAAGGCTACAAATGAAGGGAAAGGCAAGAAGAAATTATGTCTGATGTTTATTCCAATGAAAAAAAGTTATTTGTTTTGGTTTGGCTGGTGTATAAAAATGATTAAGTGTAGACATGGTTTTTGTTTCTAGGAGTACAAAGATTTAATTTTATGCTTGTTAGAAACTTTTGGCAGGAGTGTAGAAGACCAGAAAGAGCACATATGTTCCCAGAAACTATAGCCTTCTGTTGTTGTTTGAACTGTGGTGAATTTTGGGAAGTTAATGGAGTAAATGATAGAAATAGGAGCGTATGTTTATGTAGCAGCTTCTTTCTTTCAGCCAGTCTTCTTTCTATGCAGACAGTTTTTGTGAGTACAGACAGGTCTCAGTCATAAAAAACGTAATTTGGAGGATGAATCTTGCATTGTCATTAAGAAGCTAATTAATTAAATTTTGAGTAATACTGTTAGGTTTACTTTCAATAGATTTCTTATATACTGGAATATTGTGTGAAGGAATTTTGGTCATCTCACAATGTCTGAAAGGTTAATTTTGCATGGAGATAAATGCAGGAAGCATTTTACAATTGCCTTAGCTAAACTGAGTTGTTTAATTTAGGGTGGAAATGCATTCATACATCCCTATCACTGTATTTTTGATGTATTTCTGAACCATGACTCTTACAATCAATCAGTTTGACAATAATGTGTTGGCAGAGGAGGGTTTAGTGCTAAGGACTGCTCTACCTTTTGTTATGAGTAAAACCACAGAAACAAATCTGGGGAGAAAAATTAGAAAAAAAATGTGCCATGACAAAATAAAGAGGAGAGTGAACAAACTTAAAGATATTTTTTTTGTCTGTTTCAGAAAAGTGTTGGTTTTGCTTGTAAGGAGATGTAAAAGATTCAGGACTCTACCCTAGAAATATGTGCCTGCATTCTAAATAAAAGGAACTCATGGTAAAGATAGTTTTAGGTCCTCAGAGGTCAATCAGTTTTGCGTGGGATATGTAGGAATATTAGTTCTTGTTAATGTAGGAATAGCACTGAGGCACACAGAGCTTGTCTCAAGATTGTCTCCTACTAGTTCTTCCTTAGGTTGAGGTGTTACTGAAACATGGCTTGTAGAATCTTCTGACTTTGTTTGTCTTGTAAAAATCCTGGTGTATAAATCTGTGTATTCTTTTCAGTAGATATGTCAGAAGTTAGTCTGCTCTGTTTTGTGTGTAATGGCTGCCTGTCCTAGGGGTGAAAAATCTAGGTCCTGAAAATCAGTATGGCAAGTTGTCTGTGCTTGAAAAGAGTATTTGTTCCAGTCTGTCCAGTGTAGATATATGAACTGAAGTGTGATGGTGAGTAGTGTCTCTTAAACGACCTAAGTCTGTACCATCATTTGTGGTTTATAGCATTGTTCAGGTGACAGAACTTGCTTGCATTTTGAATTTTTTGTATTTTGAAAGAGGTTTTGCCCTTTTTCACAAAGGTCAAACATACGCTTTGACTGCAGGTGGCAGCACAGGGTGGCAGCAGCAGGGTACCTTTTAGGTAGTGGAAAAGTGTTCAAAGTCTTAACACACCCTGTTTCACTTCGCAGTGTTTGTGTGGCTGTGTGTAAGACTCATAGACAGGTTTTAAAATAGCTCTTGGCATCTTGAAAAACAATGGCGTTACCATTATTGCAAAGACTGTGTGCTCTTTTGTTGTTTTTGGGGGTTTTTTTTGGGTTTTTTTGGTTTTTTTTTTTTTTTTTTTTTTTTTTTTTTTTTTTTTTTTTGTTAAGTACTACAAGTGTTCTCATTAATCTGTTTAAACAGTTGTTTGGCCCTTGTAAAGAGAAGTTTCCATGAGATTAATTTATTCCTATGAGAAGAGCTCGTGTGAAACTGGTCTGGGCCACATTTCCGGCTAGGAAACCTTGGTTAATACCTGTTAGTTTTGTGTTAGCTGACAATGTTCAGAGAGGTACAGGCAACATATAAGATACCAGGCAGTCCTAAGGTATGGGTTGCTCTCTTTACTTTACAGTTCTAAAGTGCAGTGTTTAAAACTGGTGATAATTAAACTATCTGTTACTATCTATTGCTTATCATTTAGATAAGCTGTTAAAATATTTTCATTCGCATGATACAATGTTGTATATATTATTCTCAATATGTAGCAGTTTCATCACACCAGAGTAAGCTGAAACAAAAATTTTAACCCCCTTCAAATATAGAAGCTTTTCATCTGCAGTACAAAGATGGTTCTTTTATTGTGTTTAATGTTTCAGATGTCCCACCATCACCCTAATTCCCACTCCATCTCAATTCTGCAGGAAGTCCACTGCTTACTGTTCATTGTGAAAACCTACAGGCCTTCTGTACTGTTTCTTCCTATGCAGCCCCACTTGCCTCTTTTAAATGTGAAAACTCTCACAAGCTTGATTTTCTCTGTTGTTCATTTGTTACATTGCTTTCCATAGTCCTGGTGGGGGATGTTGTTTTGCACACTGTTAGGATTCATGACAATGTTTTTAACTTACGTTACTGTACGTGGGGGATTTTTTTCATTGTACTTCTGAAATAAAAGCAACAATGACTTCTGAATTAATGATACATTTGCTTCTTACATTGGTGAAGAAATTGTCATGGCATTTCAAATCTCTCTATTTCTAGTCTGTATTGTAAGGTTGTCTTAATAGTAAAATTTGTTTTCATTTCTTTGTGAGTTCATAACACATTATTAAGTCTTTAGATAGTATGTAAAAGCTTCTACTAGCTTTCTTTTGTAAATTTGGTTATAAATAGTTTTTGTAAACACCCCAAAATGTTTCCCCAAAACAGACTGACATTCAAAAAATATAGAAAGAAGTTGGTAATCTGCTTTTGGTTTTGTTTTTTTTTTTTTTAATTCTTGTGCTAGACAGTGAATTGTTTTGCATTTATATTTGCGTTAAAGTGTTGTAATTGTATTTACTTTGGATCATGGTATTTGACCCCTGGTGAAGTATCTGAAGTTAAATCCAGCAGAGCAGTCTGTCCTGCTGTGTACCATGGCTCAGTTTCACTTTTGGTTGCTGTCCTTTACCTTGGCAAGGGAGAGATAAGAGAAAGCTGCAGATTTTACAAAATCCAGCCTTGTCTACTGGAACAGGGTTTTTCTTGACCACCTTGCAGCCATTGGCATTCAGCTGTTTGGCTCATGTGCACCTTCCACTCTGTACAGATTTGGTGGATAGGGCAGAAAAGGGGGAGTTAAACTGATGGAGCTGTTCCAGAACAGCTCACATGGTGTGAAATCACACTTCCCGTGTTTGCAACACTGGTCTGTTCAGCTGGGTTGTATATACTGAAACAGGTAATAGGGCATAGGAGTCATAGAATGCTACAAGAAAAAAGCACTATTTCTGTGGCCCACTTCACTCAAAGCAACTGTAAAGCCCAAGAAATATGCTGTTCCTTTTTTTCCCAGTTCTAATTTATTAATTGCCCTAATTTTGAATTATCACATGAATTTCTGTTAAGGACAATATGTGTAATTTCTGCTAATGAGATAAATACTTGATTGTGAAGGGTGGAACTAAAAATAAATAAACCTTGGCAAAAGGAGAAGTAGAGCAAGGATATTACTCTTCTAGCTTTGCTATCAGTTGTGTAGCAGCTGGCACAAGGCATAGTTTATCAAAAGGCAGGTTTTCTGTGCCTGGTCGTTCATATGGTGTTTTCTGTGGTGTGGGGAGTTGTTACATCTTTGCTTGGTTTAAGCCCAACCAAAGATTGTTTTCTGCTTCTACATTTCATAGTGATTTGATCCCGTGGTGAGGTACTTAAACTGGTGATTTGGGGACAGGGAGAACTGCGAACAAGAATATTGATTATTATTATTATTATTTTATTTGTAGGTAACAGCTGTGCCACTGGAGTTCTACTGCAATGACCGAAGTGCAGAATACGAGCGCAGGGCACTGAGGGAAGGAGGAAGTCTTGAAGCAAAGCAGTGTGTACTGCATGGATCCCCTGAGCTAGCTGCTGACTGGCTGAAGCAGTGCTCCCAGTTCTTCCCAGAGCATCCAGGAGGGCTGTTAGGGATCAGGCCTCAGAATGGCTGGTCTTTTATCAGGATACCAGGTAAGTTTGGAGGTTGTAGTGGATTGGAGATGAGATAAATAAGGAAATCTGTTATTTGGTGGTAATTTATGCTTGGTTGTGGGCTTTTTGAAGGGTTGGGGATGGTTGTGTGTTTGTTTTTCCTTGTGAATGAAAGTTAACCCTGGTATCTTAAAATGCACCATGATTTTGCATCCTCTGTCTGAAGTAAATCTTCAGTGGATACCAAAAAAAAATCTAATACAGATTTTCCTAATGCTTACAAACCTCTCTTTGCATGTCAATCCTCCAAGTGACTGTAAAGAGATAGACTTGCTTACTAGAGCACAGTCTGCTCTCACAATCAAATAACTGTTTTGAGGTTGGAGATAGGAAGATTGCATGAAAAGTTAGAGACATGGCTTACCTCCTAAGGTGTTGGAAGAGCTTCATATTGTCCTAAATGATCTTTTATTGGTCTACCTAGTGAAAAGGTTAAAATTACTTGTAGAGTCTACCATGAGAAGGATAGGTTTGAGGACCAAGTTCAGAGGAAATTGGTCTGGAACATGAGGCATGAGGGATTTACTGAATTTTGATTGAAATAAAGACTTACTCATATTTCCTTGTAAAGTGGGAAAAAGGTACCAGTGTACCAGTAAAATAAATGTACTGTTTTTTCTTAGAATTAGTAATGCAAGATCTCATAGGGTTTGATTGCCAGTACTGCGGTGGCTTTCATGGGCCAGACATGCTCTAGCTGTCAGAAGATGGTCCTGAGCAGCAAGCAGAATTCTGCAGAAAGTACTAGAGATCTGACAGATAGCCAAGACGAAAAACAGCTTACACTGCCAGATGCAAAGTTATTCCCAGACCCTTTTGGGTCAGGGATGTTTGGCAGGGGAAGTTAGTACAGTAGAAGGAAAATGGCCTTTTGCTTGCTACAGCCTGGCTTAAGAAGGTACTTTCTTAAGTGTTTGGAGTCATTTGAAGCACATGCACATTTGTACCTAAGTAATGGAAAAACCATTTTTTATGAGCTTGCACTGGATTAATACTCAGTCATATTTGATGATTTTATAATTTCTTCAGCAATTCTCTTAATTGTTTGCTGGTTATTTGGAAAAAGAAAATGAATCTCTGTAGCAGAAAAGTGGGAAGTATTGAAGAGATAAATTAAGATAGAGGACATGGACAGAGAAATGCAGAGAAGTAGCCAATGCAGAAAAGAGACAGGGCTGCATTCTCTTGAATGACTTTCATTTTAAGCTGGGGACTTTGTTATCAGCAAAAAATTTTAGAAGAATAAAGGTAGGGTACAAGAAGCTTTCAGAAGTGAAAGAATAGGTGCAAGGTTGGGCAAATTGTTGTCAAAGCACATCAGAATTTGATTGAGAAGGAGGTTGGGATGAATGTGTTATGTAAATCTGGCTTAATTTAGGAAGCGTTGGACCTAGTAGTGGGGTAAAAATGTACTTTTGTACAGGTGTGTTTTAATTAAGTGGAAAGTAGCATTCAAACCTAAACTTACTCTGAGAGGGCACACACCACAGCAGGACAGCTGTGTTCATAAGTGCAGAAACAGGCATGGTGCCTTACAGAAAGTGAGTGATGTGCTGAAGGAGCCATTTGCAAGGCTAAAGTCTAGCAAATGTCGCATGGAACAGTTGCTGTGGAGGTCTGTGGCAAATAGGTGACAAGAAGGGGGACACCTCTCTCCCGTAAACCCTGATCTATCCTCTCCCAGACTCAGCGTTCCCAGTACCCTGGTAGCAGGCTCAGCTGTGATCACTGTGGGAATCTCTTGAGGTTTTTCCTGTTCTTTGAAAGAAAAATGGTCCTGGATTAAATGGCAGGAAGTGTCTGAGTCCTTTTAGTATCGATAAAAAGCACTGGCCTCACTGACTGTTTACTGTGAGAGCCAGCTAGCTCCTCACTGACCCCATTGTGCCGTCAGGAGGGGAACCAGGGGTGTCAACTGGAACCCAGGCTTTATCTCTCTTTCCTCTGCTTTTTGCATGTCCAGAGGCACTTTTTCTCATTCTCCAGAGAGCGCTGAGCCCAGCTACAGTCATCAGCCAGAGCTCCTGACAAAGGTTATTCTGAGTCATAATCATTTGTAACTATTCTTCCCAGGCCCACTGTATCCCCTTGTACATAATTTATGTCCACATCCTAGCATGGCTGCAGGCAGTTTGGTGTGGTTTTTTTTTTCAGACTGAAATCCATTTGGTCTGGTTCCTTTTTCTTGTTTATTTCATACAGTGCTGAAGAACCCAAAAATTGTGTCCTAGGGAGAGCTCTTTGACAGTGCAGTACAGGACTCCTATGTCCTGACTGACTTAAAGTTTTAAAAGTTCCTTTTAAACAACAACAAAAAAAAATCCAAAGAATTTGTCATTTGAAGTTGTTGCTGATCATTAAATGTAAAAACATGATGCGGCAAATTTTGGAAATCCCCTTTAAAAAAATAATAGTATTTTACTTCTCCTAGGTAAGAGAAAATTAGAAATAGAAGTGAGAGGAACTAGAAGCAGAAGACATGGGATTTTTTCCTCTTTTGAGTAGTTTTGGTGTTTTCTGAAGATGGCATGAGTAAAGTACATTTTTTGTTACCATTTTCCAGAATTTTTTGTTTGAAGCACTAGGTGGCAGGCTTTCAGCATGGTAAAATACTTGATCTTGGAAAACACAATGGCATCAGGATAGCATGCTTAAAGGTGCCAGGTTAAGGACAAATTATTTTCTCTTCCAGAGAGGATAAATCTCTTTTTTGGTAGTACTGTTTTGCTCTCCTAAAAAAAAAAACTCAAAAACTTTCTCACAGTGCAGTCTGCTCTGCTGCTGAGCTATTTTGGATGACTTATGAACTGTTAACAAGTTGCTAACTTTTCAAATCATCTGCAAATAAATTCTTTGCTTGTAATTTGCATTTCATTGCGATTTAAAAATAGTAACTTACACAATGGAGACCTCAGGAGCCAGCAGCAAAGGACATGCATCATTTCCAGTTAGCAAAGCTTAATTCTACCTATTCATGCCTTTGTGAGAAAAACTGTAGCATTTTGCTTTTGGAAACTTGCTAATATGTTCACCTGATCCTGTCAACACTGACTTTTGAACAGACCCTGTTGGTTCTCTCTGTTTTCTTCCAGTTAGATAGCTTCTGGTTAATAATCATGTTAGTTTGTCACATATATCTAGACTTTTCATGAAGCTTCACTCAATATAATTTGTTCTGAAATATCAGGCTGACCAATTAGAATGAAAGCAGAATGTCATGGCTGTATTTATAATTCAAGGAAATAATAACATTTTGTATAGTGAGTAAACACTGCTGTTGTACAGAAGCTTTGGCTTCCATAAGTGTATTTTAAAACCAACTACCTGTAAGTCATTTCCATTTTGCTTAATTGCCTAAGTTGAAAATTTGGTTTTCCTTAGAAGAATGCATGAAGCTATTCATTATTTATATCTAATTGAGAGTGATTGCTGTTCTAGAGATGAGTGCATCACTGTACATTATGTTGCACTTAAACACCAGCCTGATGTGTGGGCTTGAGTTTTCCTTACAGCATTTCCTTGGCTCGGCCCTCCAGTTAATGGATTCCCTAAGGTAGCTGCTAACAGTTCAAGCAATGGTGTGGTACTTGCTCCAGGCAGAGCAAGATCATCACTGCCAAAAGAAGAGCAAAAGGGGGAAAAACAGTCACTATCTACATAGTGCAGACAAGCAAGAAAGAGCAGACCTGTCTTGTCTCGGGTTCTCAGCTAGTGAATTGCAGGTGCATGGCTCTAAAATTACCATAGGAGAGAGCATTCACAGCACTGATTTACAGAACAAGTGGAATTGCTAATTATTTTAAACCATGTGGAAACTGACAATTTTTTAGATTTCAGAAAGGAGATGGTTGGTTGCGTTTCCTGATGTAGATTCCAACATCAAGTCCTTTATTTATATCTAAGCTAAATATACTTTTAAAAGAGAACAACTGCAGTCCTGCTTTTCTCAGCAAGCCCGTAGCTATACTTGCAGGAATTGCTTACTACTCTGCCACATCACTGCACACCTACCACATCACTTTGGTACTCATGGACTGTGTTGCCTGCTGTGCTTGTAAGATGTTTTTAGGAGTGGTGTTATGTGTTCTGTGCCCCTCTCTTCTAGCAGTATGAACCTGCTTTTGGTTATATTAAAATGCATGGTGGTCAGATGGAAGCATTAATTTTGTATATAACTTTTTTTTTTTTTATTGGGATATTGGGCAAGAAAGTTAACTGCCTTACAGGAAGCTGAATTTTCTTCAGCCCATGAGTTAATTCATTCTATGAAACAGGAAGTGTGCAAAAATGTTACCTGCTAGATATTAGAGAACATTACCTGCTAGACTTGCTGAAAATACTTGGGTCCTGTACTAGCCTGCACCATCTGCAGTTGTCAGCTTTCCGTTTTGGCTGTAAACCTAAGTTCAGACATCCAGAAGAATAGAGAATCATCAATGGCCTTTCCAACAGATAATTTTTTGGAAGAAAATTTCTCTTCATCCTCTTTCAACAGTAATGTATTGTTTACTGAAGTTTATGTACAGAATGTACAAACAGGAAGATCTCCTTCCTGAAAAATACTTCATGAGCAGTGCTGAAATAGAGAGGACATGAAGTATAAAATCTGAAGTGACTGAAAAGATTGCCAGCTGGAAACATTTCTTAAACAAAACAAAAGAAGAAAAAAAGGAGAGGGCACGGAAGAACAAGGCAGTACTGTGAGGGGATTGTTGTTTTACAGTGACCTAGACAACTGTTCTTCTTTTCTAGGAAGGTGAGGGGTTTGATTTGCAGAGGATAAGTCTAAAGCTCAGCAGCAGGTAGCAGCAAATGTGCAAAGGGCGGTATTTTCATGTGTGAAGTTGAAAATATTTCTTCAAGTGTCAAGGCATATAGTGCTTGTTGATCTGGTCAGAATAAAACCTTAGGTGATGGATATGGCTGTCCAAAAAAAGGATTGGGCCTGTACTTAAGATCAGTCTGTAATGAGATTTTGCCACATGGAACATATACATGTGCTCCCATTCCAGCAAACAAAATTTATTGTTACCATTGTGATTTTAAGTATCAGCCAGAAGGGATGTTGCAGTTTCTTCCATCACACCTCCTTACTTCAGAGATCATAATGCAGGGAAGTGCTAGGAAAACTTAGAAGATAACTTGTTGCATGTATCTGGGTTGGCTTTATTAGTTACCTGCTTTTCTTTTTCTTTTTAGATAAAGAGAGTCTGATCACTGACAGTGGAAAACTTCATGCTCTTGATCTTCTATTGACAAGGCTGAAATCTCAAGGACACAGAGTTCTCATTTACTCCCAGATGACACGGATGATTGACTTACTGGAGGTAGGAGAGCTGTAGCTGACAGAAGACTAATTATGAAGATGGAGGTTTAGCAACACTGTTTTGGAGAAAGTACAATAATTTGGATGCAGCAAACCTAAATGGAATTACTATACCAGAGGATACCCAGTTAATGCATTCATATGAGAATATAAGAACTGACATACAAAGTTAGACCTAAGGTCCAACCCAGTGTTCTACTGATACCAGTGTGTAACAGCAGATGGTATGGGGAAAATGTGCAAGAATACTGATACTTCACCATTACTCACTCAACTTCCAGCAGTTTGCAGTTCAAGGGGTTTTTGAACCAAGTGTGCCTCCTGTATACTCAGTAGTCCAACATAGATTTTTCTTCCATGAAGTTGTTCATTCTCATCTTGACACAGGTGTTGGCATTTGCACTGCCCTGTGGCAAGGAGTTGCATGGCTTAATTATCCTCTTTTGCTGGTTTGAACTGCTTCCTCCTTTTTTCATTTGATGCCTACATGCATTTATATTGGAAGGAAGAGGGAGAACAGTGGTAAATTTTACAGTGTTTATGTTGCTTGTAATTTCACAGACTATTACCATTTCCCTCTAATATCTGATTCCTCTGCAGAAGTTTCATAAACATTAGGAGGTTCTCTAGCTTATGGGATAGGAAAGAAGTAAGGAATGAAGTCATAACTTATAATTAACAACAGACATTCTGCCTCTGAATAAAAAAAAAAAAATCTTTATTTGATGAGCAGCTGTGCCATCAAAGAGCTAGGATACTGTCTTCTCCACAATAAACTGAAGAGAAAAAGTGAGAAGCCTGAGTCAATAGCTGCCTAAGTCATGAGTTCTCTATGAACAGGAGAGTATTTTAAGGTCAGCAGTTAATAGTTCAATAACAAATCACAAGCTGAATTTTGTTTTTGCTGCTGTGAGGAAAAACAGAACTTGCATTCTGTTTGCAATTCTGTATTTTGGCACTTTGCCTAGCATTGCTTTGCATGCCTCTTTTTTTGGCAAACATTGGACATGGTATAGGTTTGTTGATACCCTGCATTACACCATGAAGCTCATAAAGCTGTGTTTAGTGCTTCTGTCTTTTCTCTTAGCATTCCATTTGAAAGGCTTGTGAGCATCCCATTTTGCTATTCCATCTCTTGAATGTTTAACTTCACTTGTGTTTTATTATCCAAATAAGCCACCTGCTAAGTCCTCTGTTTTTCTTTCTCCCCACCCAAGTAACAGAAGCTGAAGTTAAGCAAGCTAAAAATCAAGTAAGGACTCAATTAATAAGAAAATCCTTGCAAAAGCTGTGTATCCGTAGATATCTGTTTTTTTCCTCATCTGTCAAAACATATCTGCCTACTTGAATATGAAAAAACACAGGATGTCTTTTTAACAGTATTTGGACTATATTGAACTAACCTAATCTATGCAGGGCAGAGAGCACAAAGCACATTGTTTACAAAGTTATAAAACCATGTTTGTTTTATGTAGCTTCAGCTGAAGAGCTGCTGCGTAGTTCAGCCATTATAAAATAGCAGATACAAATACAAGGAGGAAAATTATTTTCTTTCAACAGAAGAGGATAAATTATAATTTGTATTGTTTTTTCATGCAGATGTGTATTTCATACTTTTTTAAGATTTTGTTTTTCTCATTGTCCATGGTTTCAGTGGGAAACCATGGACAATGTTTCAGATTGTATTCCTGAGATGAGGGGTCAAATTATGTTCTGCATGAAGTAAAATGTCTTGGTTATAGTCTACCAAAAGTTAATGAGTTGTGTGAAAACATAAGAGTACTGAGTTTAGCCTGTGAAATAATATGAAGGGAAAACATTTTCCTGAGAAAGTATCCTTGTGGAAGCCCAAAGAGCACTGGCTTTAGCAGCACTGCATTCTTGCTGTACTCAGGTCATTGTGTGTTGTTTGTTTCCTGTGTAGGTGCTCTGTTGCAAGGGTATCATTGTTTGTCCTAGACTGATGCTTCTGGTGGCTTGGTGACCCTTTACACTAAACAAGACTGGCAGGTAGATTTTCAAGCAGGTCTAATACAAGGATCTCTCTATGAGACTGAAGCCTCCCTGTGAGGCTTCCCCGACCCCACTCTGTCATTCCTTGTGGGGAACTAGAAAAATGAGCAGTGCCTTCCACAGTTGTAGTAGAGACCAGGTATATTTTCTTCTAAATATCTTCTTTGACATCAAAGTTTTCTCTTTAGCTAAGAGTATGCCATTTCTATGAGTGATCAGAACACTGAACTGCCAAGAAGTGTAGTATGAATTGCAATGTGGATTTTTTTTTTACTTTTTTTCTGAATTGAAAGGGTGTACCGTTAATATTTGGAAAAGTACTGCACAAAACCTGTTCATGGCAAAAGGATGTTTCATATGAGCACTGTTACACTACTGTGAAGTATCCACCTTGATCAGAGGAAGGTGGATGGAGGCAGACCAAAACCTGTTAGATGATTAGCTAAGGGCTAATGTACAAAGCTAGTTTGCAGACCTGGGGGAATAAATGCCAGTACTGCAGGTATAGAATAACTTGTTGTTTTGCACTCTGTGCCTTTGTGAAAATGTCTGAAGTCTGGAATAAGGATAAATGCAGCTGATGGAATGAAAGAAGTTGCTTTCTGTTTGTGCTGAAGTTTGTTTAGAAGACGGATAATGAAAAGATGGTTAACAGATGAGGGAAGACTAAATCAAGATCAAAAGGTTGAATCATCATAAAGGCAGATAAAGACAGTAACACAGAAATGAAAGGAAAGGGTTCTTGTGATAATAGTAAAAGAATTGATCAAATCTGGAGAAAAGGTGTCATAGTGCCTAACTGACAACTCTGTCTCTCTGGTTTTAGTTGGTGACAGAAACCTGTCATAGAAATTGAATAAATTAATAGTTAATTAGGATTTGTTTGTCTGTGCAGTGAAGTAGCTGTTCCCTGCTTTGAACTTCTTTTGTTGTTCTCCAGAAATCCTGCTAGCCATGGGCTCTGTTTCATAGAGGTAGTCCAAGTGTGGATTTGGCCATTTCCACACTCTTTTATTTACCTAATTTTCTCTTTCATCTGCCTCATGTTGAAGCTTGCTTCCTCTGCATCAGTCTTTTTCTCAGTTTCCTTATAGTATGGCAGCTCTTTCACTATTTCTGCAGAACACAAAGGGAGCAGGAGCCCTGAAGGATAGGTGAAAAGGAGAACTGGACGTGGTACTCTTAGAAGGTTCATCGGAGCGCGAGCACTGCCATGTCTTCTCACAGCACATCAGTTCTGTGTCTGCTGAGCACTGTGGCTTGGAGCAAGATGAATCCAATAGTTCTTGCTGCTAAAGCACTATCTGTTCCTATCTGTCTTCACTTGCACTCATGGCATCTCAAAAAGCCTCATGCACCAGTATGGTTAAACCTAACTCGTGTAACCAGCAGGTGTTGCATCTTGTCAGCCAAGCAAGGATCCCTTTGTTTAAGCACCCCAGAGGATATCTTTCCAGAAAAACTCCATGGTTATTTGAGCTTTGTATGCAAGTCAGATTTTATTGATAGTTGCAGAGGTATCAAAAAATGCTGAGAACCTGAGAGCGTGAAAAATGTGTCTCAGTGGGAAAAGCCTTTGCTTACAGCATTCCTAGCTGATGCCATTTGATTTGTGTCTCAGGCAATGGTTTAAGTTCTGCTGCTTGGCAGGAGCTGTGGGTTCACACACCAGTGTAATGTTCAGTGTTCTCATATGCAAGAGATTCACAGACTCTTCACTGCTGAGATAAAGCCTGGACAGACATTATACAGCACCAGGTTTTTAAAATCACCAGTCAAAGGTATACAATCGACAGGAAGCAGGTGCAATTGATTTGTTAGGAAAGGTTTGCTTGCACAGTAAAAACTTGGGATTTAGTAAAAATTTAGACTCTGTGAAAACAAACTTTCCATTTCAGTGATTTTTGTTTACGTATTTATTTATTGGAAAAGGCAGGTACCAGGTCTGGAGTGCAGCAAATGTATCCCCAACTCTGAACTGACATTGTCATTTATCTCTTACATGCAGTGCAGAAGCTGACATATGATCGAGTAGCTTTAATTTCTCGATTGTATTATTATCAAGTATTGCTTACAGAACATTTGTTGATGATGTTTATGGAATCTTGTTGTAATTAGCAATCCTGCTTTTATTGGGGGAGGGCCTGAATGAATCAAGATTGAACAGTTTTAAGAACAACTGTATTTTTTTGGTGCTCTTTGCAGGAATACATGGTTTATAGGAAACATACCTATATGAGATTGGATGGCTCTTCAAAGATTTCTGAACGAAGGGACATGGTAGCAGATTTTCAGAACAGGTAATGTAGTTTGCAAGGTCTGTTCATGCTAAAATTCATGTATCTAGGAAATTGGTGTAAGATGTAATGGAAATAAATGAAATTTGCACTTATCTTTCCTTATATCAAATTGACCTCATCTTGATGGTTTGCTGACCAGTAGTCAGTAGTGTTGATATGAATCTGTGGAAGAGTACTGGAAGCAGTTTTAATGTAGCCACTTCTTGTATTTCTTGCCAATTCAAATAGGCTGTTGCTTAGAAAAAAGCTCAACAGAAAAGCAGCAAATGTCCAATGGTTATTAAATGCTTTGACAATTGACAGGGTAAAGATGAGGTTGAAAATCTTGCATATGCTAGAGTGTTGAAAGTGACCCAGTTTTCTGCAAAACAAACCATTTAACCATATTTTACTAAGAAACCTTAAACTAGTATACAAAAGATAAAATGGGGATTTTATTAGCTAGAAAGGTAGGGTAACTCTTCTCATTTAGTAAACCAAAATAGATCCTGACAATTTTAGTAAGTAAATCAGGACACATTACTTACAATGATTGAGTTTGTGGTTGTTAAGTTTCCTTTTCATCATGAGATATGGCTTGATGTGATGTCATTTTGGTACGGTAGTTCACAGTAGGGTTATTCTTCCTGTATGTTGATGTGAGCTTGTAAGAAGGTCACTTTCCTATTTCATTGGAGTTAGGTTCATAGTTAGTTGTTTATTGCAGGGTGAAAGCAACATTCTAGACTTGGGAAAATTCCTTATGTTAGTGGTCCCGAAGTGTTGTAGCTGAAGATAGGAGTCAAGGCCTTTCAGGTCACTGGTTCGTGAGGCTGAGAGACCTGAAGGACTGTTTTGCAATGATGAGTCTTCTAGTGAACTTGAACATGTGCAGAAGCAGGTGAGAGGACCATGTAGTACCTTCCTTTCTGCCTGTTTCCAGGTGCCAGAAACAAGTTCCTTGCAGGTTATGATGTCCTCCTGGAATCCTGACGCTTCCTCCTGTAAGGTCCTTTAACCAAAAGAAGCGAAAAAAATGGTTTTATTAATGAACATAATTTGGTTTTATTAACGAATAAAACAACTGAAGAAAAATAATAATTTCAGCAGGAAATCCCTTTGAAATATAGGTCAGCCAGTCTAAACAAGAATTCCTATTAAGATGTTTGTTGAGTTCCTCTTATACATGACTTACTTATGAGAAATATTTCCAGGAAAAAAAGCATGACTGAGACTAAACTATTCTGCAGGATGTCCTTGCAAGCTGCTGAAAATACATAGCTATGGCATGATAATTTGTTCACGTAGTCTGTGGCTCTGTCCACTTTCCTTCTCACATGGCATATCCAGAAGCATTTCACAGCTGCATGTTCAGGTGATTGTCTATACACACATCCCACTATTGTTAGAAGTGAACAGATTACCTGGCCAAAGATTACCTTCAGTGCAAACAGGCACCTGTTGACTCCTTTAGCTTTGTTACCTGCGAGATAAAGTCTGAAGATTGACAGCTTGGTTTTAGCTCCTTCCTGTTCATTCAGCAAGAGTTTCTGGTACTTTACTAATTTTACATTTGCCAAGTTGTTCAGACAGTGTAGTACCAAAAGGATGTGGCATTCCAGACTCTCTTCTCTTAAGCAGAGAAGGACAACATGTCAATATCTTTGGAGTCCCTACTGGTCACTGTCTGCTTTGTTTGTGTCAGCCTGTTCACAGATCCATAAGGTGTGGAACACTTGTAAGTACTGGTGAACCTGAAGAGACAGTAGTGCAGTTCACAATCTTAGCAGAAACTTCGATTTTGCTGTTATCACTTGAGTTTTCATCAGTACTTGGTCATACTACATATAGGCTTGTCTCCTTGTTTGTTCTGTTCAAAGCACCAAATTTAGAACAAAACTTGCATCTACACAGTTTTGACTTTTATTTTTCTTTTTTTTTATCAGTTGAGCATCATTAAGGCAAGATTTCTTTAACATCGGG
This sequence comes from Leptocoma aspasia, assembly GCA_013399835.1. Classification (NCBI taxonomy): domain Eukaryota; kingdom Metazoa; phylum Chordata; class Aves; order Passeriformes; family Nectariniidae; genus Leptocoma; species Leptocoma aspasia. The sequence goes on along the minus strand of VXAX01004285.1, from coordinate 509,294 downwards.
TCAGTTCTGTGAAACAATAGATTGTTCTTTGTGTATATGAAATCTTAATTTCCAGTGTGGGCAAAATAAATAAGCCCTGGTTTGTTTTGATACAGCTGGTTTTGTTTTAATAAACTGCTATTGCAAACTGAATGTTCACATGTTCAGACAGTCCTCATTTGTAGATTACCTTCTTTCACTCTTCCATGTGTTTTTTTCCTTGACTGTGAATGAACAGCACAAAGTGTTCTGAGCTGTTCAAGTAATAGAAATAGCCCTGATTGTTTCATATGGGTCAAAAAATTGCTTCTGTGGTTATTCCTTGTTCATGCACAAAATAAGGGGGTTTAATCTCTTTCCTCTACAGGAATGATATTTTCGTGTTCCTGTTAAGTACAAGAGCTGGAGGCTTGGGCATTAACCTTACAGCTGCAGATACGGTAGGTGAAATTTGGTAACAATTTATGTGGGAAAATCAGTCATTCTGTGCAAAAGTTGGCACTCTCTTGCCCATACTGATCAATATTTTTAGTACTGCCATTCACATTGTGAAATGCCATATCCTATTTACTTTGTTATTCTCAATGTAATACTATCCTGATGATAAAGTTGTAGAATATTGGACATTTTGGTACACAGTTTTTGGTTACAGTTGGAAATTTCTTCCCACTCCACACATACTTCAGTACCAGAGTCCAGAAATGAGTTGCATTACTGAAGGAGTTTTCAGGTGCAAATGACACTTAGATGAAACAGCATTCACTGTATGAGTTTGCTCCTAAGGTTCAGTTGCAAAGGAACCAGTGGAATAGTTATCAGTTACCGTTTTTTCTGTGCCCAGAAGATTGAAACAATGCCTTATAAAAGTAGGAAACCATTTGTAGTTGAGGATCAGCGACTCAGAAAGGATAAATTTCTTCCCCTGAGGTGTAAAGACAGACTGATTTAGGTGAATTGCAAGGATTTGCACTCTGGAGCAGCTGCCACTAATCACTAGGCAAGGAATACTGATGAACCATTCATCTTTTCATTAGCAACTATTCTTGTGCTTCTAACCTGCACCTGCTGTGCTTGCAGATTTGACCTCAAGTCTGTAGCCACACAAACCCAAAGATCTCTGATTCTAAAAAATCCTATCCTATCTTGTTGTCAGTCACAAGAAATCAGAAGAAAACAAGTATCTGTAGGATTTTCAGGGTTTAAAAGAAGAAATAAACAGATGGAAGCTCAGGCTGGTTCCTTGCATAAGCACTTTTGGTGTTTTTCAGTGTAACTTTCTTAATACTTTACTTTGCTGTCTAAAATTTTTTAAAATGCTTTTGGTTTTGATGCTTATTGTGCATAAAGTACTATTAGAGTGATAGTGCAATATTAATTTAATGTGGCATTTCATTTTTTTATAGTCAAAGTACTAGAAATATTAGACTTTATCTAGGTTTTGAATAAAAATTGGAGTATTACTTTCTGCATGAAATTCTGATATGATGGTAAGTAACACTAAAATGCGTCCATGATGTGGTTAGTCTATAATTAATTGTATGACAGTGATTTAATGTGATAACAAACTTAGGAATTTTGTGCCTCCCTGTCAGGTCTGTTTAAGAAGATATTAAAGACGTTCTTTGGAAGTTGAAACATTCATAGTGTCAGTTAGTTTGAATTCACCTGAAATGCATTGGAAGAGACTTCACAGGACTGGGCAAGGCTAGTTTAACACAGCCTACTGTGGGGCTGTAATGCTGTGAAACGTGATTGAACTTTTATTTCTTGTTATTAGTATATTGGATTTCTGTTTGTTTAATCACCAGGTGCTCTAAACATACGTTTTTATTTAATCCTTTCTGGTGTTGCCTTGCAGGTAATTTTCTATGACAGTGATTGGAACCCAACAGTAGACCAGCAAGCCATGGACCGGGCCCACAGGCTGGGTCAGACCAAACAAGTCACCGTGTACCGCTTGATTTGTAAAGGCACCATCGAGGAGCGCATCCTGCAGCGGGCCAAGGAAAAGAGCGAGGTAGGAATGAGGAACTCACCTGCAACGAGAACTTACAGGAGTGGTATCATAAAGCATGTATCAACATGAGTAAAGAGACAGAAAAAGTGTCTGCAGGGAGACAGAAGAGAGGGCAAAAGGAAGTGTCTTTGTTCAAATATGTGTCTCTAACACAGCAGCAGTCCAGTGACATTATATGAACTGGAAAGAAGCTAATTATTTACAGTATGACTTCATGAAAACTGTTTCTTATGTTGCAGTGAAACTACTCAGGCTTCTTTAAGACTAGGGCAAAGACAAAGTCTTTGCTGTGTCAGAGTTACTGATTTCTCTCATGTTACACAACAGCTGATTTTTTTTTAGAACACATTTGGAAGGTAAATCAAGTGGAAATTATTTGAGGTGTGAGGGTTGCCAGAAAAGCTCAGTGTGCTGCAGCATCAAGCAGTAAGTGTACTAGGAACTTTAAACCTCGTGATACTTTATTGGCAAGAAAATAACTAAGGAGATTGATGTTTTTTGGTAGCAGTAGGTACACTATATACAACATTCATATTTATATGTACTTGGAGTTTCTTCTGGCTTTTGTCTTACTTGGATGCTGCTCATGATGTTGCAGCAACTGAATGCATTCACATTTCCTTTGTAGAAACTATTTTTTCTGAGATACTGCACTAGTTATCTGAAATCAGCCTGAAAATTAGGTGTGGTCTTCTGCTGGTGATCCAAGTCATTGAAATTGCCTTATGTTAAAGCTTCTTCTCTTCTGTTAAGTTACAACTGTTCTTAGTTGTTGGGGTTTTTTAAATATAATTGTAGTAATAGAGGCTGAGTGAATTGTTTAAACTGCAACACCAACTCAGGATGGAGATACAGTTTTCAGTCATGGAGACTAAGAATGTTGCACTCTTTAAGAATGTGATCTTCATGATCCTCTCTGCAGTTGCTTGAAAATTTGAATGGGTAAATAATACTTGAGAGGGCTATTGCTGTATTTTTGTTTTGTTTTGTTCAGCAGTATATTAATTAATGCTATTATAATTTGTGGCTTATTACATACTTCTTCAGAAAAAATACAACTTTCCATAAGGGGATGGTAATTTTCTGCTTTCTATCTCAGTTGCTTCTTATATTTTATACCCTGAAATTTTGCTACTAACTTTGATAGAGAGTGATAGAGATATTGGATCAATGATAGAGAAATTGGATCAAGTTTGACTTGAGAGATGTACTTGCATGATTTTTGCAGCTGGCTTTTAGTGATGGGTAATGAGAAATGTTTCATGACAACTTTGACTAATTTTTCCTTTTCTTCACTTGGTTTCTTCCTTCTAGATTCAGCGAATGGTAATTTCAGGTGGCAATTTCAAACCTGACACCTTGAAGCCAAAAGAGGTGGTCAGCCTTCTGCTGGATGATGAGGAACTAGAAAAGAAATGTATGTGAAATGAGTGTTTCAGCAATTCCCCCATTTTCCACTTCATTACCTTATGAAATCTGTGTTTTTATCTCTACAAACACATGTATTGCTGATAACAGCTTCTGTTTCCTGCCTCTTTTTGTATTGCCAACTCTTGTTAGTACAAGCTGGTTTGATATCACTGCTGAGCTGAATGAAGTTGTGCAAAATGAGACATGATGATGTGATTAAGTTTTTATTGGCACTCATTTAGAATCATTACATTGTTCCTGAATGACAGAGCTTTGACAAGAACTATGTAGCTCATGACAAGAAAAGTATTATAAAAGTGCTGTATTTCATCATATTTTTGAAGTTAGAGGTATTGCAGTTCGAGCCAGAGCAGTGATTACAAAGACTCCATCATCAGAAGGCTAAAAAGATTTTTTATTGTGAGAAGGCTTAAGGTTCTCAGAAGGCATAAGGTTCTTGCTTGTTTCATAGCTTGTTACAAAGGCTTAAGATTATTTCAGAAGGCTTAAGATACAAAATGGAATACCTCTTAAAATACTAAATTGATTGGCTGGTAACCAAGACCAGCTCCCTCTTACCATTGGTTAAGAGAGAGAAAACTGTATCTCCCATGTTGTGGGAACAGAACAGAAAAACAACACCTGTGACCTTGAGAAGGAATACAGCTCAGAGATATGTTTATAGAATCTCTGCTGGGAAAGGGAGCTTTCCCTTGGGAAGAAAAAACCTTAGGAAGCTTGCAGTATTCAGAAATTATCAATACTACATAGAGGCATACTCTTCTATGTTGTTTGAAAGAAGAATTTCCCTGTAAGACTTTTTACTGACTTGGAAACAAATTATTTTAATAGAGTAATGTTTTCAATGTGTTTTAGTTTCAATACAACTGACTTTTCTTCCCAGTTCTGTTAGAATAAGAACTTCTTGTAAGATTCATAAAAGGATAGGAAATAGCTTTCCACTGGTGACAGCTTTGTATTTCTTTTCCAACAGTGCGTCAGCGTCAAGAAGAGAAGCGACAGCAAGAAGAAACAAATCGTGTGAAGGAACGTAAACGTAAAAGGGAAAAATATGCTGAGAAGGTACTTTGATACAGAGGGGTTGCCTGTGTCAGTGATAGAAGAGCTTCAGGATCACTGTTAGGGAATGTGGAAACATTTTATGCCAAGGCAGTCTTAATGAGTAAACCTTCTTGCCTTTGCTGTTGAAAGTCAGTCTGTGGCAGTTCCTTACACAGAAGATGGATATTACAAAATAAGTAATGCATAGTTACCTGTATTTCAGCCATTATCAACTTCAAAAATAGGGAAGTACTGCCTGTCCAAACAAGCCTGACGATGAACTGATCATTAAATTGGTGGCTTTATCAAGATTTTGTTCTGCAAGGACAAAAGGGGGATGTAAAGGAAGCACCAAACGCAGATAAATCCCATATAGCTATGAGGCTTCTGTGGAACTAGGGAAGATCAGTTTGTTTAAAAAGCATCACTAAAACCAGTTTATGAAAATTCTGAGTTTTTAAGACAGGGAGGCTTTGCATTTATTAATTGGAATTTTGTGTAATGGTAAAGAATTTCAAGCTCACTCCAAGAGGTACTAGAAATCAAAGTAATTTTGTAAGAGTAATACTCCATCATTACACCTATTTTAGGAAGAAAAACAAACAAAACCCTTCTGAAATCTAAAGAAGGAGCATTTAAGGGACCTGTTACCATATCCTTCAGAAGCTTGCTTTGGGAAATTCTGCATGTGGCATTCCTTGAGTTAAAATACTGCACTAGATTTTGATATTTTGGGTTGCTTGTTCCCATTCTTCTGTTTTATTGCCTTTTCATTGCTTGTATAACTTCATTTATTTCAGAAGAAGAAGGAAGATGAATTGGATGGGAAGAGAAAGAAAGAGAACATGAACCTTGTGATCCCATTTGTTCCCTCAGCTGATAACTCCAACCTGTCTGCTGATGGGGATGACTCTTTCATTAGTGTAGACTCTGCCATGCCCAGTCCTTTCAGTGAGGTAAGGCTCACTGCTGCTTTAACCACATACTGTTTCAGTTGTGGCCCTACAACTTGTAGGAATCTTGCTGTCTGGTACTTTAGCTCTTGTAGAGCTTTGACTGTGTGGGGAAGTGACATCTTAAAGGTGAACCATGCAAATGAAAATAGTTTATTGAAAATGCCACAGCTGCTAATAAGCTGTCTTACAGCTCCTCATGTTATTTGACATTCCATTATTCCCCTCTTCCTTCACTCTCTGCCTCCCTTTTCTTACAGTGAATTTATGCCCAGACTTTCCTCTGTTCCAGTCCGTGAAATTTTTCAGCTCTTACCTGGAGTCCCACTTACTTTCTTCCTACTTTCTTGTCCCTTTTTCCTGCCTTTCTCATGCTCACATTTATAACCATGTGCCCTCTCCTATACCAATATCTTCCATAGCAAGAACACTCTGCTCCTGAGCCAAACAGTATCCCTCAAATAGCTCCTTGACATTCAGTGTCTTTGTAAGTACCCCTCACTAGTCTCATCTGTGTCTCTGTCTCTGCTTCCTCACTTGCATCAGGTTCTGAATTATTGTGTTTTTCCTCCTCTGAAATTTAAATTAAAAATTCTCAGTGGCATACATCTTATTTTCCTTCATCTGTGTGTAAAGAATTACAAATTGGTTTTAGCAGCAAATGTATTGTGTTCTGTGCCATGTCGATTAAGATTTCTGTATTGTACTGTTCCTTTATTGATCAAGATTTTTATTAGCAGTAATAGTGGATTAAGAATAGTGGATTAAGATTATTTTCTCTTTTGCAGTTGAAATTGCACAGTTGAAAAGCAATTTATTTAAATCTCTGCTGAGCCCATTAGTCTTTCGCTTCATAACTTAACATGTATTTTCCTGAATTGAAATTAAATAGTGGGTGGAGGTCTTTACTGCTGCTCAGCATGTAAATAAAGTGTGGTGTGATCAGGCAGATGATGTGTCATGCTGATGCTGCTATTGTAGAGAAAATGGGAAAGAACAAGTACCAGTTACTTGTGATTGTATAGGTTTTGAAGATCTTACTATTTTTGTACCCTTTCCTAACCTGAGGAGCTAATGGCTTTGTTCTCTGTCACATTTAGATATCCATCAGCAGTGAATTACATATGGGCTCTATCCCTCCCGATGAGAGCAGTAATGATATGCTTGTGATTGTGGATGATCCAGCTTCTTCAGCACCTCAGTCAAGGGCAACAAACTCTCCTGCTTCCATTACTGGCTCAGTTTCAGACACCGTGAATGGTCAGTACTCTTGCCTTGATTTATTACTAACATTTATTAAACCTTGACTTTGCATGCTAAATGATAGGTTTTCTGCATTTTACCCAGGATATGAATGGTTGGCAAGATTTGGGGGGAAAATAATTGCCTTTTCATTGCAAAGTTACTTCTGATTTGATAGGAAATCTATTTATAGTCTGTTATTTACCACACTTATCTCTTTTCTGTGTTAGTTACTTCAGAACGTTATGTCCTTTATTCCTATGTTATTGAGGACTCTCCTTCCCTTCAGTTTGTTACCAAATTACAGACAACGACAGAACTATTAATCTCTAAGCTTTTCCTTGAATTTGCTGTTGAGTTAGTAATTAGTTCTTTATCTCCAGTGGGTGGTTGGAACAATTTTTTTCAAGTGCAATTTAATTTTAAATAATGTCAAGTGGTTTTAATTACTCTAGTTTTCCACAGTGAAATAAGTAGAATCATAGTTCTTGATGAGTTTCTTTGGAGGTAGCAGATGGAAGATAACTGCATCTCCATCTTCAAGAAAATGCATCATCCTGAAGTAGAACTTGAAATACTCCACATCTTTGTAGGGAATAATAATACAAGTAGTTGTAGGGAATAATAATACAAGTAGTTGCAGTTAAGATCCTGTTGCTGAGGAGTGAACTTTTGTATACATAATTTCTTTTCATGAGACTAACAGTGTTACTGTAAATGCCACATAGGAACAGTATTAATGTCACTGGTGGCAGCCTGGATGCTGCACTCACTTGTGAGGCATGTGAGACGCTGTACAAGTCCCTGTTTTGACATTCTTCCCTTGTTCAGGCGTTTCAATGCAAGATACATCTCTGGCTGCCAGAGGCCAGTCAAGTCGGAGCCGGGGTCGTCCCAAAGGTGGCTCCAAAGGTGGCACTGGGAAAGGCAGGAGCCGGAAGTCGATAGCAGGGAGCGCAGCGGCGATGGCGGGGGCCAAGGCGGGGGCAGCGGCCGCCTCTGCGGCGGCGTACGCAGCCTACGGGTACAACGTCTCCAAAGGTACGTGGGGCAGGGCAGGCACAAGGCTGCCAGAGCACAGCCCGGGGCAGCTTGCCTGGGGGCTGCTTACAGCCCGTCAAGAGATAGGTTAAAAGTGTTGTGTTGTTGGTATTGCTTGCCCATTATGTTCTGAGATCCAGGCAATACAAAGTGTGATGTGGTAAGGGTCTGAGAGGATAGCCAGTTTTACCTCAAATGACCTTGAGTTTCATCTGCCCTTTGAATTATCTCACACCAAATATTTTTCCTCTTGGTTTGTTTGGNTTTTTGGTTGTTTTTTTTGTTTTTTTGGGGGGTTTTTTTTTGGGGTTTTTTTTTTTTTTTTTTGGTGGGGCTTTTTTTTTTTGTGTTGGTTTTGGGGTTTTTTTAATGTGGTGTTCAGACTGATCAGATAGTGTTGTTTATGCCATGGATGATATGGCTGTGGTCTTCCTGCATTGCATCATGTTGAAGTTACGGTATTGCATTCCAAAACCTGCTAAATTGATGGTGATTGAGCTGCAGCTTTACACCAGCTGAAGATAGCCCAGGGTACAACTGTAAGATGTTTTGTATCTTAAGGACATCTCTCTTTATTAAACTGTTGTAAGTCATGAATACAGAGTGGTCTTAGGACTGATTGTAAATACATTGTTGCTGTTGAAGAACCACAAGTGGAATAATATGCTTATGTAGAATTTGATTCTCTTTTCCATTGCTAGGCATGTCTGCAAGTAGCCCTCTACAAACAGCAATCATTCGGCCTTCCGGACTTGCAGATTTTGGACCTTCAAATGCCTCTTCTCCCTTGAGCTCCCCTTTGAGCAAAGGAAACAGTGTTTGTGGGACCCCCAAAAGTTTGAACCTGACCAGCAGTCTCATATCAGAAACTTCAGTTCGGAAGCAAAGCAAAGGTGCCCACACCTCAGGTGGTCGGTAGTAATTTTGAACCCCCAAAGCTTGTCTGAACTGTGTTGGCTTTCAGAGTAGACCACCCTGTCAGTCGAAGGCATGCTAACAAATGCCTTGTTGCTGTCCAGCACGTGTGTGGAAAGAAAATCAAAGCACAATGGGAGTGGGTGGTTGATGTGAGCACTTTGATTATGTGTATTCCAAAAAACTATCTTTGCAGACACTGCAAGAAGGAGGGAAGGGAGTCTGGGGTAAGAAAGCATCCAACTACTCCATGCAATATCCTGCAGCTGTGTGCGCTTGAAGTCACACCAATATACTTCCTCTCTTGTAGCCTGAGGTGGAGCCCAGCATTAATTTTGTCCTATGAAATCAGTATCTGAACCCCAGGAGAATCCTGTAGAGTCACAAGACATTTCTGTCCTGTCAGCTGGTCAGTGAACATGCAGGAGTAATTGGGCGCTATGCTGAAGATGATGTGTGATCAAAAAAATTCTTGGGTTCTTCTGGTTTGGGTCTCTGGGTTCTTCAAAGACTTGAAATTCAAAGGAAGGTGTCTCAGGTGGTTTCCAGGGAGCAGACTCTTTTCAGCACCATTTTTCAGGAAGATATTCAGAGCTGCAGAATACAGGGAGCACTGTCAGGCCTTGTGAGAGCAGCAGCACAGCCTCTGCTTCACACAGTGGAAGAAACCACAGGCCAGTGATTGGTTTGTATTTCAGAGTTCTCATCAGCACAAACACTCACCGTGTTTAGAATGATTTCTCTCATTTTTGAGGAGCGCAGAACTCTTAAAAGCTTAGAAACAAAATAATGCTCTATTTGTACAAATTTCGAGAAGGAGGAGAACTGTAGTGTTGAGGAGGAGTTTGTGCTGCTCCTCTAACTGTGCCATGGCAGAGCATGGATCTGCAGCTTGCAGTGCTGTGAGAGGAGCAATGAAAAACAATCCTGAGAGAGAGAGAACTGTGCCATTCCCCCTTCCAGCCAAATCCTGGGGAAAAAATTGTCTCATATCCCAGCCATCCCATTGACTGTTCCTGCAATGTGTTTTCCCTTCATCTTTGTGATCATCACACATACTGGTGTGGTTGAGTTCCCTGCAGTGTGTGGGCACCAACCCTTGAGGCTGATGGAAGGCAGTGCTGCCAGCACCCATCCGTGTTCTTGTTCCCTGGTTGCTCCTTCCCCGTTCTTGATGCACAAACCCTGCCCGTAGCCCCCTGCTTTGCTGTAAGCGTTGTCTGCATTGCACTGAGATTAGGTGTGGGACAGTTGTTCTGTCTCACACATTGAATTACGAGGCTGTTCTGCCGGGGCACTTTCATCCCTTGAGAGAAGCAAGTTGAGTTGCAGGTCTGGGCTGTGACAGTGGAAGATGATTTCTTTTTTTATAATTTTTTTCTGACCCCAAATCCTTTGCCTGGTGTCCTACAGTGTAGAGCGAGTGCTTCCTGTTGGTTCTGCCTCTAATTTGCACACCTGAAAATAGCAGAACTGATCTTAGTTAGATTGATTTTTGAACAGATTTGCAGGGGATAATTGAGGGGGAGGTGATGTTTAATTAACTCATGAAGACTTCCCCCTTCCCCTTCTATTCACATGTACATATGATATTTAGAGGGAATCAGACAAATGCCAAGCCTTTTTTTCTCTTTGAATGTGCTGTCTATTTTTGTAACTGAACTTGTACATATGTATAAAGAGAGACACTTCTTTCTTTTACTAACTGGAGGAGAAAATCTTAAATAAAATGGAGTGAGATAATTTTATGTAAATCAGTGTCTTTGTGGTTTTTATGCATGTAGCTGTATGAATGAGAGGATTAGGGAAGAGAGCATGGAGGGGTGTGCATCTGGAAGTGCTTCTGGGGACAAATGCTGCTCAGTGTCAAGCTCTAGAGTGTCTGTGCTCTGCTAAGTATCATGTTCGTAACCTTCTACAGTTACAACTGTACTCTTACCCCATGTTTGTATTCACTGATTACCTTATAATCTATTTTGGAGTAAGTGTGCAGCAGGTCACAAGAAAACATAAGCAACTATAATATATGTAATTACACAGTGCCTGGACTTCAGTGGTTGAATTCAATACACTTGATTGTTGAGACATCATTCTCTTATAGTTATTTCTTATTTTATTCCTTTTTTTTCTTTCCAGTGGGATTTAAAAGGACTTTTTAATGCACCGTCTTGATCTCCAAACTGCTAGACATTTGCATTAATTTCTAATCCAAAGTGGAGAGAAAAAAATTATAATTTGAAAAGCTTGCAAAAATGTAATATGTACTGTCACATGCTATACTTTTGGAAGATTAAATTATTGATATTTAAAACACAGATAAATATAAAAGTAAAAATTATTTATTTTAGAGTATAAATATATTTAGAATATATTTATAAAATAAATCATTAAATATATTTAACATAACATAAATAAAAATAAAAATATTGAAAATAGTTTAATCTTCGAGAGAAACACCAAATGACATCACAAGTTGTGGCAAAAACAGTGGTAGCCCATCTTCTTGCACAGTTTGTGTCAGGCCAAGAAGTTCAGGAAGATCTAACATAGTTGTAAAATAAATGAACTGCTAGATCATATTCAGTTCAATTTCTAAAAGACATGAAATTTCAACTTTCTTGGTATTATGCATCATAGGAGAAAAGATTCTGTGGTAGTAATCAATGAATTGGGAAACCCATGTGATGGCTGTCCTAATACAATTTCTTGGTTTGGGGAAGGAAGTAGTGCTGAAAAGATAAAGACTGGTTTTAAGAAGGTGGAGGTAGTTTTATAATCAATACCTGGGGAACACTTCTGTTGAAGTGAGCAAATGGGTGTGCACACTGAAGCTTTGTTCTTTATAATTTCATCTGAGCATCTTTTCACACCAACCGTGTGTTACGCACTTGGATTGATGGCAGAGAAATTAGCTTTACTCCAAAAGATCAAGGTATTTGCTAAAGGTGGACACAGTGATTGAATGAACTGAGTTTGTGTATTGAGCTGGAATGGTGAAATAGCTGTCAGTATGGTTTGGGGGATGTTGGGTGTGCTGTGTATTCATCATGCTCGTTGATTATAGCATTTTACTCACTGATTACTACAAAACTGTTAAATACAGTTCACTGATCAATGGTCCTATTGAAGACATTTAAAGGTGATAATTTTCTTAAGTCCTGAGAAGTTAGGACTTAAATTAAAAGTGCTGTAGTGTCCCAGCCTCACACACATTTTTGTAGTTTAGCCTACAAAGGTTGTCTAGTTCAGAAGGGTCCCAGAACACCCTTTGTCCCCTAGCCTGCATTTTCTCTTTTCTATTATGGCTCAAGTCTGCTGTCCTTTCCATTTAGCCAGCCACTAAATTTCCTTTCCTTATTCTGCAAAGAGATGGACAGGTTACTACAGGATGGTTTGAACCAGGAACTGCTTTAATTCTTCACTTCAAGGTGTTACTGCTGCACTGTCCAAATGTAGTGTATTTCTGTGCCTTCTCCCCTCTCTGTTGCATGCTTTCCCCACCACAGTGTCCCTGCTCTTTGCTGTCTTGTGTCCCCTTTGTAGAAAGCTGCCTGTCTGCCTAGAGCTGTATCTTGCTTTATTTCCATATCCCCAAAGTTTCCTTCAGCAGCATTTCCCAGTGGGGGAGGCACGCAAAGCTCAGTGGGAAAAGCTCCGTGCAGCAGGAATAGGAATCTGCACTACTTTGATTGTAGCTCAGGAACAGCCAAGTTGCAGCTGAGAGGAGGAAGAGCACAATTGATAAAATCACTCTGGGGCAGGATGTGGGTCAGTGTAATTTGGGAAGTGCTGCCCTGTGACCACTGCACTGCGTGTCCTGTCCTGGTCTCCTCAGTGAACTGGCCTGTCTGCTCCCAGAGAGACTTACAGGCTCCTCAGCTTCTCACTTCTGCCTCCATCTTTCTTTTTTTGTTGACTCTCCAGTCTGAAACACATCATAACTCTCAGGGAGCCTTACAGGCATGTCTTGTGGTCCCCTTCCTGCTTGAGGAGGGATGGTGGCACATGCCCTGCTGTCTTCTGGAAATTTCTGTTGGAGTGGCTGGAAAACAATTTGTAGCTCATAACCCAAAGGGATGCTGCTTGCATGTGAAGTATAACTGAGACATACGTACTAAAATAAAGGTAATCATATCTCATACTCCTAGAATTGTGAAGGATTTGTTTTTTATTTGCAGCCTGCACCAGTTGCATAGCAGTGAATGAGAGGGGAAAGGATGATTCAGCCTTTCTCTCAGGAGCATCTATTAGGACAATACAGATGGCCCAGCTCTGAGATTCAACCAGCAGATCTGTAGAGTAAACAAGTTGTTCTTGTAGCACTCACATTAGCATGTGCTCCTCTGAAAAGCATCCAACAAATGCCTCTTGAAATTGAGGAATGCAGGATGAGTTGGGTTTACTCCAGCTTCAGCCTCCTCTTCACTCCTGCCTACCCCTTCAGAAAAGTGAAGTTACTCCAAAGCTAATGGGCCTTCCAGGCATTTTGTACTGTACTCTGTTTAAATGTTCTTCTAGGGGCATATGAGGGAATTCTTTTGCATCCTAAGCATGAGGAAGTGTTTCAGTACTCAGGTATGAAACAATGACTCCTTCCTTCCTCAGCTGATGAGCATCCCTGATAGAATGAGGGATAAAAACATTGGAACACCACTTTTGTGCCTTCTTGAGTTTCCCATGGACTGTCCCATCCTTCTTTGTCAGTATTGCTGGTTCTGTTAGGTCTGCTGTACCTAACAGGTGAACTATGTGAGGTTCTAAACATCCAAGCACTACAGTATCCCTTGACATCTCTGTGACTTTTCTTTTGCAAGCAGTTGTTTTTTCCTCCCTGTCCTCAACCTTATCCAACTCTTTTTAAGACCCAAGTGTTGTCTTCAGTGCTTTTGGTTGGTAGAGGAAATGCTTCTGTCTGAAGTGTTAACTCCTAAATGCATGACCCGTATGCCTTGCACCTCTGTTGTGAGGACTGTGAATTAAGATAAAGCTAAGCATACAAGAAAAACTCTTACTGTTGCTCAGAGATCAGAATTTACTTGGAAACTTACTACTGCTTTGGATTGTCTCACAAAACTGATTTTTGGACTATTTGTTAAATTTATTCAAATTTTCTTATTCATAACAAGAAACCAGCAGCTTTCTTCTCAAGATGTGTTTAAGAAATGCTCTCCTATTAGGTGAAGCAAATCCTGTTGATCTCACCTCTCATCTATTCCTGTAGTTCCTCTGATGTATCCCTACATCTTAACTTCCCAGCTGGGTCTTCCTCTAGGAAAGAAATACATCACAGGTGGGAGCCCTCCCTCCATACCATGGTAAGATGTCATCTGTCTTTCAGGTGACTGTCCTTCAGGTTTCTTTTCAAGTGTGGTATTATAGTTTCCCTTGATGTTACAGTAGAGTTCAAACACAGAAATTATCATTTTTATTCAGTTTAGTGAGTACATTTTAGAGTTTTGCAGCTGTTGCATAGACAAATGGTTTTATGATGCTTGTTCTTCAACAATGTTCCCGAATAACTCCTCTCCCAGGTAAGCTCTTTGCTGAGGAAGAAAATTCACATTTGCAGGGAACAACTATTCTCTAATTCACAGCCTTCTGTAATTCATGTAACTTTTGTCCATAGACAAGTTGATACTTGTATCAGGATTGGTCTAAACCCATCTGAGTTCCTCACAGGAGTGCTTCCAAAGCAGTCACCTTTGGCAGCCCTTGCCCTCCCCGCAGTCAGTCGGAAGCGGCAGCACAGAGTGCCTGTCTGTATTTCACTCAGCCTATGGAAGGCTGATGGGGCTTTTTTAAGAATGGGAGAGTCAGCAAATTTCACACGTAGCTGGCTGAATGTTGCTTTGGGTTTTTTTTAAACTACATTAAGCTTTTGGCGTGTGACTGCAATTAGCTCCGTGCTGATCAGCGGAGCATGCTGCTGTGCAGTAAATGCAATGGCACGTGGCCCGACACACCCTTGAGTGACACTTCATTGTCTCTGACAAAGCTCCCAGGTTTTCCTTTGCAAGCAGGGGAAACAGAAGAGATGTTCAGGCTGTATGAACCTTCAGAGAATCTTGAAAAATAACAGCCAAAAACCTGTTTTGGGGGGTTACTCCATGCATCTGGTGGGTGCTAATGGGAGGGCCCTTCTGAGTCTTGTTTTTCTTGCTGCTCCTGGTCTTTCCATAGAGTTAATGTGAACACTTTTTTGAACAACGTCTGCGTTCCTGCAGACCTCCTTCTTCTTGCCATTTAATCTAGATTTTTCTTTGATTTAATCTTATTTACCGTCATAGTACGACTGTATTTCATAGAGTGAAACTATAGAGTGGTTTTAATTGGAAGGGACCTTGAACATCCCTTCCAGACCCCTTGCCATTTGAAGGGACACTATTTTTATTGAAGTGCATCTCGAAATAGCTCTAAAGGTGCATAATGGGACATTCTAGTCTCTGGATTTCAAGGCCCCCTGACACAGTAATTCAGTTTCATAATGTCCATTTGTCCAGATGACTGCAGACTTTCATCATTCTCTGCATGTTCAGAGTTTGGAAGAAATTACTGTAACTAACTTGCTGTCATAATTTTAATGAGATATTTATTTAATCTGGTCAGCACAGAAAGAAAAAATTTTCTTAGTATTTTAGTAATTTTACACTCAGATCAATTCCAATTGACTAATTGGAAACTTGCTGACATTATGAACCAGAATTTGTAATGCACAAGGAGGTTCCTAAAACAGTGTTGACTTGGGACTAGAAGTCCTGACAATTCCTTTTATTGGCTGCTTTGAAGTGCTTTATATGATTTTGAAACAACCAATCATGAGCTTTGCAGCTTCCCTGGTTTTGATAACTTGCTGTTAGCATATGCAATCAGGGGTATATATTGTATAATTAATGTAATTTGGTTTCACTGCAGGTTGCTGTCATTTGTATCATTGTGTCTGTCTGGAATCAAGTAACTAAATACTAAGATTGAGAACTGGTTTGGTGGAATATTCACAGATTAGAGAAGCCCAGCTCTGCCTTGCACTGATATAATTGATAGCATATGGGAAAAGTAATGTTTAAATTTTTTACTTAGACCAGATCTCATGTTTGAGATGTTACAGGAATAACACACGCAAGAAGTTTGGAACTGTCAGCAGGTAAAAGAGCTTGAGATACTGCAAGAAATTTGAGTGATGCCTATAAAGCAAAAACACCCCAAGCTCTATAACAATGTTTCTCTGCTAAGCTTAAATTTTAGTTGCTTTGGTATGGGAAAGTTTAAGAATACTGAGAGCAAATCACTAAACTTGAAACCACACAGATTCTCACTGAACAACCACAAACATAAGAGTATCCATGAAAATATGAGATGACTCTTGCATGTTTGCATCAGGATGTAGTGCTGATTACAGGAGCACACACTATCTCTTTTCCAGTTTGGTATCACTGAACACCCAATGTACAGTTCCAAGTACTCTGAAAAACATCATCCCTCAGTATTTCACAATGTGCTTTGAAAGTCATTGTATGCTTTTGAAATCATATTCTTGATGTCTTGGCTCCCCATCTGTACAATAGAAATCACACCTCTTCACAAGGTCTCATGAAGAGGAATTTAAGCTTGCCTAGGTGCCACAGTGATATGGAGATGTTGCTATAGTGATTTGCCGAAAAAAGTCAAAGTGGGGAACAGTCTCCCTGCATTTGTGTGCATAAAGGCATAAACAAATGTAGGACCATACAAGAGAAAAAGGAATTGAACTGCTGCTCATTTTTAATGTCCTCCCATCAAATGAAATGAGGCAGCAATCCTCTGGGAAAAAAAGAGTGGATATTTATTCTGAATGAGCCTAGTCCTACAGTTACTTTTTTCCCCTCAGTCCTGAACTCATCTGCCCTCAAATTATAGGATGTATTCCCAGGAACAGATTCAGTATATATGTAGTTTAGAGACAGAAATGCTGCCAGAATCAACTGTGCTGTGCAGCAGCAAGAGACACTTTCATCTGGCTCCTGCCTAACATGTCCAGAGGTAATTGAGTCTCTTAACAGCTGCTGTCAAAGAAAAGATGAAAAAGCAGCATCTATCATAGCTGTGGGGAGCTGGGCAGTCCTGCACTTTTCCCTCTCTAAAAATAGGATTGTATGTTTGTGGAGAGAAACAACTTGAAGTAAACCACACTCCTATAAAGCAGAGCAAAGAATGAATGTATGTATAATCTAAAATGAATTTATGTATAATCAAAGAACCTGCTAGCTGTTTGATATATACTTTTGGCTCAATTTTACTTAAAGAAATGAGTACTTCACTGGAAAACAAGAATGAGTACTTCACTGGAAAACAAGAATAACACCCCATGACACCAGTAGAAGCACCCTGAGGACAGACCTGCTGACCCCAGCTGTCTGTAACAGGATCTCCCACCCATGTGCACTTCCAGCACGTCCAGCAACGTGTCAGCCGCAGTCCTGGGAGGTCACTTGTACCGCTGGCTGTCACTCGGTGCTGTGACACTGGAAGCACACGTGGCAGCGCTGCCCCTCGTCAGGCGCCCGCGGCGTGGGGAGCCCTACCTGTCCTGGCCGGGGCCGGGGCCAGGGCAGCGCAGCTCCCTCCCTCCNGTAACCTTCTACAGTTACAACTGTACTCTTACCCCATGTTTGTATTCACTGATTACCTTATAATCTATTTTGGAGTAAGTGTGCAGCAGGTCACAAGAAAACATAAGCAACTATAATATATGTAATTACACAGTGCCTGGACTTCAGTGGTTGAATTCAATACACTTGATTGTTGAGACATCATTCTCTTATAGTTATTTCTTATTTTATTCCTTTTTTTTCTTTCCAGTGGGATTTAAAAGGACTTTTTAATGCACCGTCTTGATCTCCAAACTGCTAGACATTTGCATTAATTTCTAATCCAAAGTGGAGAGAAAAAAATTATAATTTGAAAAGCTTGCAAAAATGTAATATGTACTGTCACATGCTATACTTTTGGAAGATTAAATTATTGATATTTAAAACACAGATAAATATAAAAGTAAAAATTATTTATTTTAGAGTATAAATATATTTAGAATATATTTATAAAATAAATCATTAAATATATTTAACATAACATAAATAAAAATAAAAATATTGAAAATAGTTTAATCTTCGAGAGAAACACCAAATGACATCACAAGTTGTGGCAAAAACAGTGGTAGCCCATCTTCTTGCACAGTTTGTGTCAGGCCAAGAAGTTCAGGAAGATCTAACATAGTTGTAAAATAAATGAACTGCTAGATCATATTCAGTTCAATTTCTAAAAGACATGAAATTTCAACTTTCTTGGTATTATGCATCATAGGAGAAAAGATTCTGTGGTAGTAATCAATGAATTGGGAAACCCATGTGATGGCTGTCCTAATATAATTTCTTGGTTTGGGGAAGGAAGTAGTGCTGAAAAGATAAAGACTGGTTTTAAGAAGGTGGAGGTAGTTTTATAATCAATACCTGGGGAACACTTCTGTTGAAGTGAGCAAATGGGTGTGCACACTGAAGCTTTGTTCTTTATAATTTCATCTGGGCATCTTTTCACACCAACCGTGTGTTACGCACTTGGATTGATGGCAGAGAAATTCGCTTTACTCCAAAAGATCAAGGTATTTGCTAAAGGTGGACACAGTGATTGAATGAACTGAGTTTGTGTATTGAGCTGGAATGGTGAAATAGCTGTCAGTATGGTTTGGGGGATGTTGGGTGTGCTGTGTATTCATCATGCTCGTTGATTATAGCATTTTACTCACTGATTACTACAAAACTGTTAAATACAGTTCACTGATCAATGGTCCTATTGAAGACATTTAAAGGTGATAATTTTCTTAAGTCCTGAGAAGTTAGGACTTAAATTAAAAGTGCTGTAGTGTCCCAGCCTCACACACATTTTTGTAGTTTAGCCTACAAAGGTTGTCTAGTTCAGAAGGGTCCCAGAACACCCTTTGTCCCCTAGCCTGCATTTTCTCTTTTCTATTATGGCTCAAGTCTGCTGTCCTTTCCATTTAGCCAGCCACTAAATTTCCTTTCCTTATTCTGCAAAGAGATGGACAGGTTACTACAGGATGGTTTGAACCAGGAACTGCTTTAATTCTTCACTTCAAGGTGTTACTGCTGCACTGTCCAAATGTAGTGTATTTCTGTGCCTTCTCCCCTCTCTGTTGCATGCTTTCCCCACCACAGTGTCCCTGCTCTTTGCTGTCTTGTGTCCCCTTTGTAGAAAGCTGCCTGTCTGCCTAGAGCTGTATCTTGCTTTATTTCCATATCCCCAAAGTTTCCTTCAGCAGCATTTCCCAGTGGGGGAGGCACGCAAAGCTCAGTGGGAAAAGCTCCATGCAGCAGGAATAGGAATCTGCACTACTTTGATTGTAGCTCAGGAACAGCCAAGTTGCAGCTGAGAGGAGGAAGAGCACAATTGATAAAATCACTCTGGGGCAGGATGTGGGTCAGTGTAATTTGGGAAGTGCTGCCCTGTGACCACTGCACTGCGTGTCCTGTCCTGGTCTCCTCAGTGAACTGGCCTGTCTGCTCCCAGAGAGACTTACAGGCTCCTCAGCTTCTCACTTCTGCCTCCATCTTTCTTTTTTTGTTGACTCTCCAGTCTGAAACACATCATAACTCTCAGGGAGCCTTACAGGCATGTCTTGTGGTCCCCTTCCTGCTTGAGGAGGGATGGTGGCACATGCCCTGCTGTCTTCTGGAAATTTCTGTTGGAGTGGCTGGAAAACAATTTGTAGCTCATAACCCAAAGGGATGCTGCTTGCATGTGAAGTATAACTGAGACATACGTACTAAAATAAAGGTAATCATATCTCATACTCCTAGAATTGTGAAGGATTTGTTTTTTATTTGCAGCCTGCACCAGTTGCATAGCAGTGAATGAGAGGGGAAAGGATGATTCAGCCTTTCTCTCAGGAGCATCTATTAGGACAATACAGATGGCCCAGCTCTGAGATTCAACCAGCAGATCTGTAGAGTAAACAAGTTGTTCTTGTAGCACTCACATTAGCATGTGCTCCTCTGAAAAGCATCCAACAAATGCCTCTTGAAATTGAGGAATGCAGGATGAGTTGGGTTTACTCCAGCTTCAGCCTCCTCTTCACTCCTGCCTACCCCTTCAGAAAAGTGAAGTTACTCCAAAGCTAATGGGCCTTCCAGGCATTTTGTACTGTACTCTGTTTAAATGTTCTTCTAGGGGCATATGAGGGAATTCTTTTGCATCCTAAGCATGAGGAAGTGTTTCAGTACTCAGGTATGAAACAATGACTCCTTCCTTCCTCAGCTGATGAGCATCCCTGATAGAATGAGGGATAAAAACATTGGAACACCACTTTTGTGCCTTCTTGAGTTTCCCATGGACTGTCCCATCCTTCTTTGTCAGTATTGCTGGTTCTGTTAGGTCTGCTGTACCTAACAGGTGAACTATGTGAGGTTCTAAACATCCAAGCACTACAGTATCCCTTGTCATCTCTGTGACTTTTCTTTTGCAAGCAGTTGTTTTTTCCTCCCTGTCCTCAACCTTATCCAACTCTTTTTAAGACCCAAGTGTTGTCTTCAGTGCTTTTGGTTGGTAGAGGAAATGCTTCTGTCTGAAGTGTTAACTCCTAAATGCATGACCCGTATGCCTTGCACCTCTGTTGTGAGGACTGTGAATTAAGATAAAGCTAAGCATACAAGAAAAACTCTTACTGTTGCTCAGAGATCAGAATTTACTTGGAAACTTACTACTGCTTTGGATTGTCTCACAAAACTGATTTTTGGACTATTTGTTAAATTTATTCAAATTTTCTTATTCATAACAAGAAACCAGCAGCTTTCTTCTCAAGATGTGTTTAAGAAATGCTCTCCTATTAGGTGAAGCAAATCCTGTTGATCTCACCTCTCATCTATTCCTGTAGTTCCTCTGATGTATCCCTACATCTTAACTTCCCAGCTGGGTCTTCCTCTAGGAAAGAAATACATCACAGGTGGGAGCCCTCCCTCCATACCATGGTAAGATGTCATCTGTCTTTCAGGTGACTGTCCTTCAGGTTTCTTTTCAAGTGTGGTATTATAGTTTCCCTTGATGTTACAGTAGAGTTCAAACACAGAAATTATCATTTTTATTCAGTTTAGTGAGTACATTTTAGAGTTTTGCAGCTGTTGCATAGACAAATGGTTTTATGATGCTTGTTCTTCAACAATGTTCCCGAATAACTCCTCTCCCAGGTAAGCTCTTTGCTGAGGAAGAAAATTCACATTTGCAGGGAACAACTATTCTCTAATTCACAGCCTTCTGTAATTCATGTAACTTTTGTCCATAGACAAGTTGATACTTGTATCAGGATTGGTCTAAACCCATCTGAGTTCCTCACAGGAGTGCTTCCAAAGCAGTCACCTTTGGCAGCCCTTGCCCTCCCCGCAGTCAGTCGGAAGCGGCAGCACAGAGTGCCTGTCTGTATTTCACTCAGCCTATGGAAGGCTGATGGGGCTTTTTTAAGAATGGGAGAGTCAGCAAATTTCACACGTAGCTGGCTGAATGTTGCTTTGGGTTTTTTTTAAACTACATTAAGCTTTTGGCGTGTGACTGCAATTAGCTCCGTGCTGATCAGCGGAGCATGCTGCTGTGCAGTAGATGCAATGGCACGTGGCCCGACACACCCTTGAGTGACACTTCATTGTCTCTGACAAAGCTCCCAGGTTTTCCTTTGCAAGCAGGGGAAACAGAAGAGATGTTCAGGCTGTATGAACCTTCAGAGAATCTTGAAAAATAACAGCCAAAAACCTGTTTTGGGGGGTTACTCCATGCATCTGGTGGGTGCTAATGGGAGGGCCCTTCTGAGTCTTGTTTTTCTTGCTGCTCCTGGTCTTTCCATAGAGTTAATGTGAACACTTTTTTGAACAACGTCTGCGTTCCTGCAGACCTCCTTCTTCTTGCCATTTAATCTAGATTTTTCTTTGATTTAATCTTATTTACCGTCATAGTACGACTGTATTTCATAGAGTGAAACTATAGAGTGGTTTTAATTGGAAGGGACCTTGAACATCCCTTCCAGACCCCTTGCCATTTGAAGGGACACTATTTTTATTGAAGTGCATCTCGAAATAGCTCTAAAGGTGCATAATGGGACATTCTAGTCTCTGGATTTCAAGGCCCCCTGACACAGTAATTCAGTTTCATAATGTCCATTTGTCCAGATGACTGCAGACTTTCATCATTCTCTGCATGTTCAGAGTTTGGAAGAAATTACTGTAACTAACTTGCTGTCATAATTTTAATGAGATATTTATTTAATCTGGTCAGCACAGAAAGAAAAAATTTTCTTAGTATTTTAGTAATTTTACACTCAGATCAATTCCAATTGACTAATTGGAAACTTGCTGACATTATGAACCAGAATTTGTAATGCACAAGGAGGTTCCTAAAACAGTGTTGACTTGGGACTAGAAGTCCTGACAATTCCTTTTATTGGCTGCTTTGAAGTGCTTTATATGATTTTGAAACAACCAATCATGAGCTTTGCAGCTTCCCTGGTTTTGATAACTTGCTGTTAGCATATGCAATCAGGGGTATATATTGTATAATTAATGTAATTTGGTTTCACTGCAGGTTGCTGTCATTTGTATCATTGTGTCTGTCTGGAATCAAGTAACTAAATACTAAGATTGAGAACTGGTTTGGTAGAATATTCACAGATTAGAGAAGCCCAGCTCTGCCTTGCACTGATATAATTGATAGCATATGGGAAAAGTAATGTTTAAATTTTTTACTTAGACCAGATCTCATGTTTGAGATGTTACAGGAATAACACACGCAAGAAGTTTGGAACTGTCAGCAGGTAAAAGAGCTTGAGATACTGCAAGAAATTTGAGTGATGCCTATAAAGCAAAAACACCCCAAGCTCTATAACAATGTTTCTCTGCTAAGCTTAAATTTTAGTTGCTTTGGTATGGGAAAGTTTAAGAATACTGAGAGCAAATCACTAAACTTGAAACCACACAGATTCTCACTGAACAACCACAAACATAAGAGTATCCATGAAAATATGAGATGACTCTTGCATGTTTGCATCAGGATGTAGTGCTGATTACAGGAGCACACACTATCTCTTTTCCAGTTTGGTATCACTGAACACCCAATGTACAGTTCCAAGTACTCTGAAAAACATCATCCCTCAGTATTTCACAATGTGCTTTGAAAGTCATTGTATGCTTTTGAAATCATATTCTTGATGTCTTGGCTCCCCATCTGTACAATAGAAATCACACCTCTTCACAAGGTCTCATGAAGAGGAATTTAAGCTTGCCTAGGTGCCACAGTGATATGGAGATGTTGCTATAGTGATTTGCCGAAAAAAGTCAAAGTGGGGAACAGTCTCCCTGCATTTGTGTGCATAAAGGCATAAACAAATGTAGGACCATACAAGAGAAAAAGGAATTGAACTGCTGCTCATTTTTAATGTCCTCCCATCAAATGAAATGAGGCAGCAATCCTCTAGGAAAAAAAGAGTGGATATTTATTCTGAATGAGCCTAGTCCTACAGTTACTTTTTTCCCCTCAGTCCTGAACTCATCTGCCCTCAAATTATAGGATGTATTCCCAGGAACAGATTCAGTATATATGTAGTTTAGAGACAGAAATGCTGCCAGAATCAACTGTGCTGTGCAGCAGCAAGAGACACTTTCATCTGGCTCCTGCCTAACATGTCCAGAGGTAATTGAGTCTCTTAACAGCTGCTGTCAAAGAAAAGATGAAAAAGCAGCATCTATCATAGCTGTGGGGAGCTGGGCAGTCCTGCACTTTTCCCTCTCTAAAAATAGGATTGTATGTTTGTGGAGAGAAACAACTTGAAGTAAACCACACTCCTATAAAGCAGAGCAAAGAATGAATGTATGTATAATCTAAAATGAATTTATGTATAATCAAAGAACCTGCTAGCTGTTTGATATATACTTTTGGCTCAATTTTACTTAAAGAAATGAGTACTTCACTGGAAAACAAGAATGAGTACTTCACTGGAAAACAAGAATAACACCCCATGACACCAGTAGAAGCACCCTGAGGACAGACCTGCTGACCCCAGCTGTCTGTAACAGGATCTCCCACCCATGTGCACTTCCAGCACGTCCAGCAACGTGTCAGCCGCAGTCCTGGGAGGTCACTTGTACCGCTGGCTGTCACTCGGTGCTGTGACACTGGAAGCACACGTGGCAGCGCTGCCCCTCGTCAGGCGCCCGCGGCGTGGGGAGCCCTACCTGTCNCATCACGCGCTTCCTCGGTGCGCACTCGGAGTTTGGAAAGGCTGATAACGCCGTCTAGACAAGGAGGGGATAAAAAGCTGCTTTTAAAAGTTTGCTTTCTAAAGGTTTTCCAATGTCACATATGCTTTGTGTAGACAGAGTTTAATACCAGCAAGCTGGCTGTGGTCGCCCCCCAGGCGGTTCGTTCGTAGGCGAGGTTCTAATTGCTGTCAGTGGGCTGGATGTGCGTCTGTGAAATGACTTCACATTGTCTGTGCTGTTGGGGTCGCTCAGTTTAAGGCAAAGCAGAGAGCTGAGGCCAGGCAGCAGTGAAACCCAACGCTCACGCCATCCCGGACCGTTCCCTAGCCTCCCTTCGGCCGTGAATGAGGGCGCTGGGGCGGATGCGGTGCCACGAGGCAGCCGGTGGTGCTGTGTGCAGGTGGCAGGGACGCGCGGCTGGAGGTGCGGAGCGTGGGCAGGTGCCCGGTGTGCCAGAGCTCTCCGCTTGCAGGGCACGGGTGAGCTGCACGCACCCAGCATGTGCCCAGCCAGCTCGGGGTCAGCACGTTTCTGAAGCTCAGGCTTGCTAAGCAGCACGGGTACGTGAAACCTCTCCTCTCCTAACTGTCCAAAAGTCACTCTCTGACTTGCCTTTCTGCGAGTGAAACTCTCACAGATTTCCAGGTGCCTCAATAGCTGATACCTGCTTGTGCACGAAGCAGCACTCTGGGGCTTGCTCCTGCTATGGGAGCCAGCAGGATTTGGGTAGTGGGATAAAAACTTCCCCTTTCCTTTGGTGACAGGAGTTTTAAATGCTGTACCTATCAAGTGTCACCTCAGTTGTCAGGCTTAGCCCAAATTGATCCCTGGTGGTTTTAATTGAAGCTTCATGGAAATGAGCCCTTTTAAAACAGGGAGGTGAGGGAGGCAAAAAGCAGCGCAAACAGGAGGACATAAGAGAGAAGTCTTTGTTCTTGTGTTCCCAGAGCAGCCCAGCGTGGTCTGGGAACAGTGTGGTGTCCCCAGCTAGGAAAACAGCACCTCTGTCTTTGAACTTCCCTGACCTTTTACGTTATTTCAGTCTCATTCTCTAGAGTTCAAGGTACTGGCTGTGCTTCAGGAATTCACAAGCATAAACACTCATCAGTGTGGCTGGCACTACGATGAGATGAAAAGGGAGTTGAGAAGGGATAAAAAACATCCAAAAGCCAAACAAAAAGTGTACAGGGTTTGTAAACAAAGCATGTAGAGCTTCCCCAGTGCTGCCCAGAATGCCCGCTTCCTTCCGCCCTCCCTCCCCTCCAGGGCTCAAGGCTCCTTCAAACCCACAAGGGGCTTCTCTCATAATTTTAATACAGCATATAAATCAGGGAGGTTTTCGCCTAAGCCAAGGTAACTAAGTTAGTAGGAAATTCCTAAGTCCCTTGAGCAGCAGCTAGTTTTGCTGCAAGTGTAGTTTTTCCACAGCCTGACTGTAAATCTGTTTTGTTAATCCCTTCCTGTTCCTCCAATGCACAGGGACTGATTCTGTACTGAGCTGGGCTGAGTGCTGGTGGCACATCACTGCTCAGCCATGCAGATTGGCACTGTGCTTTTTTATGCTGCATCAGTCCTTAAGTTCTAAAAAACATTTGGATTTGGTGCCACTGAAGTCTGTGCCCTGTCGTGAAAACTGGCAGCATCAAAGTGAGAAAGAAGTCTGACTCGGGGAACATCTCCCATCCAAACTCTGCTCATGTTTTCCCTTCTGCCTTTGGGCTGAAATTACTGCACTGAATGTGATAAAAGCTGATTTAAAGTTTCAGCCCTAGACTGACTGCCAGGTTTTGGGACATGTCAGCTGTGCCCCCATTCTGGCACTGAACTATCTGGAATGTGTTACACGGAGAAGTGTCAAAGCACAGAGGTGACAGTGTCTGGATACTTCATGCAAAGTCTGTCTCCCTTGTGCTGGTGCAGCTGTATGCCTACTTAGACCCTCTTTCTTTCCCCTGCTCTCTTTTCCCTCCAAGTTTTCCTGGTAGCAGGAATGAGCAGAGGAACAGGCTGTTACCAAGGCAGATGTGGTTTCTGGACCTGCCACCCTGTGTCAGTGTGCACAAAGTGCCTCTGCTGCAAGGGCAGCGTGGCCAGCACAGCCTCTGCAGGCTCCATCACACAGGAGTGCAGCTGCTCTTGCCTGCTCCGGCCTGCAGCAGTGATAAGCATTCTTTGGGGTTTTATCTTTTGCTATTCCTCTGCCTGTGAAGCATCTGTAGGTAATTAAATCCATATTTCAGCCTGTCTCTTGGGCAGCAAGCTGACACATATGGAATAACATGTGCTACATACAACCAGCTGCAGTTCCTGTAACAGATGCTAAGTCCAGCGTGTGCCATTCCCTGTGACTTGCCACCCACAAGACTTTCCCTGCCACACATGGCAGAGCTCCAGCCTGTGGCATGCAGAGCTCCACCTTCCCCCTTCAGTTCCTACTGGGACTGAGATCCTGGGCTGGCTACTCAGTAGCCTTCAAAGTTTGTGCAGACCCACTCTTGGGATGCTCAAATGTACATTTTCCTCAGGTACACTTGACCAAGCCATTGGCTACTTTCACACGCATTTGAGGAAATCTGGTCTGTTCCCTTTCCTCTCCCCTCTCCTACCACTTCCATCCCTTGCCAAGTTGCATGCATTTACTGTCAGCAGCCACAAATATGAATTTGGTCTCATTAATTTTCTGACCTGGAGAAGTGCATGAAACACAGGCAAGTTCACACCTTGGAGATGCTATATTTAAACTACGTCTTTACTAAAGCTGGAATCACTTTGGTGCATTTACCTGTGCAGTCTCCTCTGTTCTGGACACTCCACCTTGAACCTGCAATGATACTGTAACATCTAAAAACGAGATTTTTCCTCTTGGTTTGGTCTTCTCTGAATCTTTTTAACATTGCTGAGTTTGCTTATCCTTCCCCCTGCCTTTCAATGACTGTTTGCCCTCAGGAGTGTTTTAACATATGAAGGCTGGGGCTGGATTAACTGTTGTCATCTACTTTATTTAGTTGGCTTGTGCCACTGCAAAGCAGCTGGGTAGGTCCTGTCTTAATGTACTCAAGGAAATGGTGACTCAGGCCCATGTTCCAAGACTGTGTGGGAACTGCTGGGCAGGAAAATGGAAAAGGCTGAAGAAGGAACTGAAATCATATTAATTGTGCTGGTTTTAGACTTGGAAAACATACAATTGATCACGCTTGTAAATGTGTTTCCATTGCAATCGGTTTCTAATGTGAGGTGACCTGATAGGCACAAGCTTTTCATAGGGAAGTCAGAGAAAACTGCACATGCAATAGGAAGCTGTTGGATAGGGAAGCATCTCCAGACGTGTCTGACAACACAAGTTGTCCCACCCTCTGACAAGGGTGTTTTTTCCAAGGCCAGCTGTCAGTGGCAGAGCTGCCGGAAGCTGGAGCTGCACCCACAGCCAGCTGCTTCGCTTGGGCTGGCAAGTCATGGCACAGGGAGAGGAAACCTAGAGTGAAATGGATCTGGGGTAGGACACTGTCTTTGTGTGTCACCATCGACCTGGCACTCCCAAGTGCCATGGCTGTGAGACTGCCTCCAAGCAGCAATTATATTCCTCCCAGTGGGTTCATCACAGGCAAGCACCCCCCACCTTTGTGTAGCAGTACAAAGTCTGGGCATGTAGCCAATGTTGCAGGGTGCCATCTCTCCTCACTCACGTGGCCAAAGTTCAAATCTGGGATGTTAACCTTTTAAATTCATCAACTGACCAAAACATGACCAGTTCCCAGACTCACATGACACGGTAAAAGCCTTGGGAGAAAGAAGTTACCTGATTACCTCAGTGTCTTACTGACTTGAAGATGCAGTGACAGGGTGACAGCAGCAAGCTGCCATATTCACCGCTTCTGATGAGCAAATTGGGTCCTTTTTTTGGAAGTCCACTACAAAGAATTCCTTGGGAAGAAAATGGTAGTTCAGTGGAGTAGTGTACCTGTGCTTATGTGCTTAAAACAGTGAAATTTTTCAGGGAAGAAGAAACAGCCACCAAAGGAACATTCCTAGTGCAGCTGCATTGTTCACAAGCATTCACTGCTTGTCTTTCACCAGCTGTGAAAGATCATGGGGCCAACCCAGGCTAGGCAGGACAAGGCAAGGGGCTCTCCTTGTGCAATGGCAATGCAGGTTGCTCAGTGCACATCCGATATTAATTCCTGTCAGTGGCATCTTTGTGCCTGTGAAGATTTGAAAGGTGTGAAGATGGTTTTGTTTTACCTGGAGTTATTCTGGAATCTGAACCCACTCTTGTACTAGTGAGGGAGTGTTTCTCTGCAGGTAAGTTCCATCTTTAACCCTTTGATTTTCCAGCTGGAGGATAACCCAGGCCCAAGGGTACAGCTGCTCAGCTGAAGTGAGAGCCTCCTCAGGACAGTGAAAGTGTACTTTTCTCTAGTCTCTTATCCCTGAAACACACAACTGCCTTTAATTAGTGGTATATTCAGTTGCTTCAATTAGTTTTCACTCCATCACTCAAGTCTTGAGGCAGGTTATACTGGTAGGTACAGTGATCTGCTGGTGCTGAGGGAGCTGGGAACTAGAGGAGTGGGAATGTGCACACACCCCTGTGTGCCCCTGTACACGTGGGGTACAAGGCAGAAGAAAATAACTGACTCCCTTACTGTAGCCAGCAGATCTGGCTGCAGCTGCAGTTTCTTGTCTATCCACTATTGCTTTTTGGAAACAGCAATGCCAAATTACACTCAGAATGAAAATCCTTTCAGCTGCCAGGGAAAAATTACATTTCTGTGTCTGCCCTCCAGAGTTTAGGGGGCTGGCTTGTGTCTGTTGTCAGTACCAGCATTTCACAATTAACAAGAGCTGGAAAGAGAAAATCACTGAATCCCCTTTTTTTGCAAAGGGAAAGCGTCAATAGGGTTCTTCCACTAGATCTGGCAGAGGCATGCTGCTCAGCAGCAAGATGATTAAAAAAACCAAAACAAAACCACAAAAAAATCCATAGGAACTTCATGAGCATTAGCAATTAAGGCTTTGCTTTAAAAAAAAATCACCATTAAAAAACCACAAAAAACAAACAAGCCCCTAAAGAAAAAAAAAACCAAACCAAAAAAACCACACAAAAAAAAAACCCAAAAAACCAAACCAAACCAAAAAAACCCCAAAACAAAAACAAACAAAAAAATCAAAAAACCCAAGACTTATTAGTTTGAACTCTAAGTCCATAATGAAAAAGGCCAACACCAAACTACATGAGACTGACTTTGTCAGTTTATTACTGGGCACAGCACCGTACCACTTAATATGCATACAAGCCACAGTAATACAAACAGTCCCTAGCCTTTTTTATAATTAAAAAAACACATGGTATTTGGGAGGAGCCAGCAGTCCCAGGGGTCAACTCTCAAGAGTGATTTTGCTGCAGCTGCAGCAGTTTTCTCCCAAAATACTGTGGGTTTTCATGCTGTTTATATGTGAAGCTGCAAAGTCTGAGCTCACAGCAGTGCCTCTGCTTAAAGTGATCAAGGCAGGCTTTTCAGCAGCTCGCAGGCTTACAAGAATGCTCACTCATGGTGCTCTGCAGTCACATGGAAGCGTGCCAGACACTCCTGTATGGAACTAGAACCCTCAAATGCTTCTACAGAAACCCACGTCATCCTGAAGCACCAGAGGTTTATCCTTAACTAGCCCTGTATCAGCACAGGGCTAGTTAAAACTCTGCTGCATCCTGACAGCTTTCCTGCAGGCAGCACAGGCTCCCCACACAGGCAGCACCTTTTCTTACAGTCTTACATCTGGAGCAGCACAAGGACAGTGAAGCTTGGAAAAAAGCTTGTCATTATAGCAGGCTTAGCTCCTCAGAATATGGATTTAAAACTAGAAGGCACAAATGCAAGGTTGAGTGTGGGCTGTATACCACTGTGGCATGTGAGTAGTTTAGATACTCCTCCTAAGAGGAAATATCACATAATAAATACAGTATGACATTTTAGAAAATAGGTGCATTACTGTGATCCTGCACAACATAAGGAAGTAGGATCCACAAGAGCATAAAGAGGCCTATTCACTTTATATTGCACAAATGTTCTAAAATTTAGTGTCAGGTCATTGTACTGGAGGTGGGACGAGGCAGGCAAAAAAAAACCCCAAACTGTTTTATTTGGCAGAATCTGCCAAAGTCTCCACCACCACACAAACAGCTTTTTGCCAATCTGAGGTAGAATTACATATATACTGCTTAAACCCAGTCAAGTCCTGCTCAACTAGTCTTCAAAGAAAAAA
>VXAX01004285.1:441079-479105 GCA_013399835.1 Leptocoma aspasia | reverse complement strand
AAAAAAAAAAAAAAGAGAAAGTGCACAGAATAGATGAGCCTCTTTCTCTACAGAAAATTAGTGCCCCAGGTTTGAGTCCCAGAAGCAAGTCTTACAGAGCAGAGTTCCTGTGAAGATCCCAGCTCTCCAGCTGGAAAGCAGTGATGGGTATCACGATGCTACAGATAAGGAGTGTAACAAGTACTAATTGCAAGTCCTATAGCAAGCGTTCTACTCTCCACTTCCTCCCTCCCCAACTACTTGCTAATTCTCCCTTTATTCACTCAGTCCAGTATATTTTATCAGAGTTAAGACTGTCCCCACTGCTTTCTTCTCCCTTATGTCCCTTCTACTGAACCCTGCAAAATGAAATTCCTATTTCAACCCTTAGACTTCTGAGGGACACTTGCAGTTTCTTCTAGAGACTCCTCTGTGTAGTACAGACACGGAAGGATGGAAATAAGAGCCTCTTCGATGGAGAAGAGATGTTTATCCTCTGCTTGAGGACAGAAGTAGCGCATAAAGTCTGCCAGTCTCAGCAAGTACTCAATGTTATGACCAGCACAACCACTTGAGACAATGATTTGAGCTGCAATGTCTTCTTCAGATGCTGGGCCAAGGTAAGAAGGGTTCTGGGGTGTTGCAATGTAAACAAGAGCCAGGATGGGTTCCTCTGCATCTTTCTCCTGAGGGTGGAACTTCACCAGCTTGGTGTCATAGCCTCCCAGGACAGCTTCCCGCATGTTGAGATACTCGAGCGATGCAGCAATTTGTTCCCCACGGACTTCATAGGCAACACCCCACGTACATGCCTAAAAGCGAAAGAGCAGGGTGGTTATGGGATGCTGTAACTGCAGGGGCCTGTCCAGCCTCCCACTAACGTTTCCAATCAAGGCTCCCTTACTCCGGGGGGTCTCCACACAGGTGATAAGAGGGCAGAGAAGGGTAACACACCGCACGATCCCCCCAGAGCACTCGGCTGCCGCCACACCTTTCCAGGTGGCGGCGCGGGCACCCCCCCGCCCAGGCCAGCTCCCCGGTACTCACCCCGCAGTCCTCCAGCAGCGTCACCACCCGGCCGGGNATGCAACGAGGGCGGGAGGTTTCGCGGCGCCGCGCGTGGAGCAAAGCGGGGCGCGGGTTGCGTCAGGCGGGGTGCCCGGCCCGGGGTCGGTCTGTCCGGCAGCGCTGGGTGCGAGATTCCCGCCTGGGAATGCCAGGGGATCAGCCGCTGCCAGAACGCTGAGGCTGCGGGAGCAGAGCGCGCCGTGCCCAAAAGGGAGAAGCTGAGGTGGAATGAGCGGGCCGGCCCTCCTCAGGAGCCTGCCCCAGGCTCCCGGCTTCGGCTTTATCCCAGAACCTGCGGTGCTGCGTTAGAAAACCAAGCAGTTAATGTTTAACAGGGTGGCACGACAGCTCCTGACGTCAGCAGGGCTAAGGTGTAAGGCACGTCGGCGAAACAGAATAATAACATCCGCACTAATGCAAGGACATGGTGCTGAATCCAGCTGCTTGAGTGCATTTTCCTAGTGCTATATCCAAGCCGGAGTGTCAGCTTGTAATACATAATATTTGTTATGTGGAGGGGTGCAAGTGCTGTCTGTGTATGGGATGGACAGCCAGCTGTCATCCAGCTTTAGGTAGGTTGTGACAGCTCAAGAGGTGGACTTCTACATTACAAAGTAACTCAATTTGGTGAGAGAGGAGGAGAAAGAATGAGAAGCAAAACCACCGAAGTGTTTCTCATTATCGTTCTTGTCCTTAGCGCTTAATCAATCTAAACTGTCTATTTACAGTCTTTTATTTAGTCTCCTGTTGGTCCCCATCCAACTGGCACCCACCTTTCTATTCCACTGAACGGGGAGTAGAACAGCTACAACACCCACGGTCTGTGGTGGGTGCTCCCTGTACTGTGGTGTGTTCACCACGAGTGACAAGAGTCTGCACGGCTCTCACATCTGCCCTGCTGCTCCGTGCCTCAGACACGTCCTTTTCTCCTGCCCTGCACGGCTGATTCTCTGACTTGTCACCAGGGATGACCCTTCACAAGGTCAGCCTTCTAACAGAGCCCAAAGCTCCTTCATTTTCCTCTCCACTTGCGCTTTCCCCGGTCACCTTCTCTGTCTTACTCAGGCTCAAAGGTATGGGGTTGGCATGGCATGCTCCCAGCCCTTCACACCACACACCCATGCTGGCACAGGCTTGCAGCCTCTTAATCCTTTTCTGATGGTCCCTTTCCATAGGCAGAAGGTGAATCTGTCACCTATTTGTATGGCTGCTCTATTCAGAGTCCCTAGTCAGACCAGAAAATGCTCCAGAAACTGCTCTTATCAGCTGTCTGTATCAAAGCTCCACTTGGCAAAACAAGAACTGAATCTCTAGTCTCACATTTTTTCAGTCTTGTGGTTCCTGTCCCCTAGCATACAAGACTCCTGCTTTAGCAGGAGCTTGTCAGTGCTAAAATGATGTGGCCTTTCAATCAAATGAAATTAGTGTCCTCTGGGAATTAAACCAGTCTTCTGTGTCCCATTGTATATGATTAGCAAGTGTATATTTTTCATATTTAGTTATTTATTTTTTGTTTCCTGCTAAAATCAAGGAAATTTGAGCAAACTCCCAATATGTAGTTAACAAAAGCATTAAAACACTTGTCTGTAGGTGCATCCTCATTATTAAGAGCACAAAAAGAGACAAATAAATCTAAAAGATAAGATGAAGGAGGTCCTGCTAGGTTTTGGTTTTAGTAACACCAGTAAAAAAAAAAATCTGACCTTTTTCTTCAGCTTTCCCCAGGATGTGAATTTTATCCATTTTTTTGGTTTGTTCAGTCCGGAGACGAGGAGACTGGGGGAGACCTCATTGTGGTCTTCAACACTCTCATGAGGGGAAGCAAAGGGGCAAGTGCCCATCTCTTCACTCTCATGACCAGGGGCAGGACTTGAGGAAACACATGAAGCTGAGTCAGGGGAGATTTAGGTTGGATATCAGGAAAAAGTTTTTCATCCAAAAGTGGCTGAGCACTGAAACAGGCTTCCCAAGGAAGTGGTCACAGCACCAAGCCTGTCTGGGTTCAAGAAGTGTTTGAATAACGCTCTCAGGCACATGGTGTAATGCTTGGGGTCAGGGCCAGGAGTTGGACTCGATGATCCCGATGGGTCCCTTCCAGCTCAGCTTATTCTATGATTCTGTGTTCTGAGAAATGCACTGAATTATGCATGTGTGACAAAGAAAGCTCTAGGTATCTTATCTGCTGGTACTAAGCTAAGGAAAATTGGACCAAGAAATTAAAAATTATACCACTGGGAAGTGACTGCATGCTTGCTGATGAGGGAGAAAAATTGCTCCTTTCTTTTGCAGAGCTGTCTTATTTGTGTGTCTGCCTTTGCCAAAAGGCCCTGCTGCATGGCTAAGCCAGATTTGCAATGAAGAGACAATGTGTACAGCAAAAGCCTCAGGGGACCAGCTTCAGATCCCACACCAGTTAAACACTACAGGTCTCTGCTCCCTGCAGTGCTGTACAACCAGATCAATGTGCTATGAGGTTAGAAACTCCTTTTGAAGTCCCTGGTTTTCTTGTGTAAATTGGGATATTGCTCCATCATTAGGAGCACAGCCTGAGGGAAGACTGTAACTGAAGTTGTAGCATATACAGCAAGAGGTTAAGAATTTTTTTTGCTGTTGCAAGCTTTCTTTCATTCATTTCTTATCTTGACTGTACCTTCATTGTGCTTTGGTTAAATAAACTAAGGGCACAAGGATCACTAGGCGCAAATGCCTGAGCAGAAAAGGTGCCTTGCAGGCAGTGTAGGTGCAGCTATGTAAGTGAAGCAGGTGGGTGTAAAGCAGAGGGTTTAGTGTCTCTTGGTATGGTTGGAGCTTGTGTTCAGAAGGCCAGGGGAGCAGCCTGCCAAACTGAACCACAGGAATGTTCAAATAGGTCTGAGAGAGGATGTGGAGCAGCACCGGAGTTAACTGTTAGGGAATGTGATGTAGATTTTGTAGTACAACAAAAGGAAATGGAAAAAAAGCCATAGAATTTCAACAGTTTTAAAGTGCCTAAGGGAAGAAGAAATGGAATGTAATAGTCATACTCTGTTAATATAATAATTAAAAAAAAAACCCTTAATGACAATAAGAATGTTTGCTTTGACCTGGAATCTTTGGGAAAGAGAAAAAGGCAATCATAGCTTTATTTGTTACTCCTGAAACAAGTTTTTTCATGTTTCAGGAAAAGGAGAAGCTAGTTTCTCTTTAGCAGTACGTGCTGTGCTTCCCCAGAGCAAGCATTCCCATGTTAGTGTGGGGTGACCAGCAGTGCCAGGGCTGCCTGTTTTTCAGGATACTGGTGAATCACCTTAGAGCCAGAGGAACCAACAACAGGGCTGGCATGACACATAGCAGTGGCTTGTGTGTCAGGCTCTTATTTACTTCAATAAACTGAGGGCACATACTGGGTCCTACCAAAAGTTGTTCTGTTCAGAAAATATCAGCTGGGGATAGGAGGATTGCCAGATCATTTCCAGGTACCACACATCTTCCAGAAGCTTGGCACTGCCTTCCTCTCTACAGTGAGCAGACAGGAGAATCTAAAAACGAATTGTCCTCCTTTTCCTGATGGCTTCAGTAAAGATTAAGGCTACTGGAATTGGAGATGAAATTCAAACAATGCCACAGACTTTATAAAGAAATGTAAATCAGTGCTGTTCACCTGATATTCACAAAGCCACATCCACATGCATCACCAGGGGTCTTACTCACTTCTGTTTGAGGAATCCAATTTTTATGGTATTCACAAATCCCCTCCAGATGTGAACACTTACCATAGAAACATGCAGCCAGCCTTGTTTCAAACATGGAAATGCAGAAGCCACATTGTCAAAGCTTCTGTATTCAAACTTGGGGGTCAGGAAAGATGTATAGAGCAGTAGGAAATAGGTGTATTTGAATTTGTTTGCTGCATCCAAAGGGAACACACTTCCATTGTTAAATGCATTAACTCATGGGGTTAAATACAGTTCTGAGCAAAGAAAACTAAAAATAGCAAAGGACATAGAGTATGTTAAAGAGAACAGCTGTAAAATCCAGAGGAAAAAGTACCATAAGGACATCAGACTGAAAAACAAGTCTAGGACAAGGTGGTAGTTTGGGCAATTCTTCTGCAGGACAGAACTTAAGCTGATGATGACCTACTCCACATTTAGTCTGTTTACACATGATTGCTACAGCTCTGACTGTTGTCAGCTGTGTTGGGAGATTTTGCAGTGTGCCCAGTTCACAGATGAGAATGACAAACTTGATGGAGACATTACAAACTTGATTTGTATTTGAATTAGTTATATGAGGGGAAAAAAATAAATCCATATATCTAAAAAGGGTTTTAACATGCCATCAATACCCTACCAGTAGCTTGGTAGTTGGCTGAGGGGTCCTTTAAGAAAACTCAGCACTATCATTTTGGCTGTTGAGTTGTACACCAGAGTGATCTGCTGCACAATGGGTTTTGCTGAGTTTCCCCCACCCTGTTCTCACTTCAAGCTGGTGGGCAGTTTTGACTCCCCTGGCAGGAGATGGGCTTGATTGCTCTGGTCATCCTGTCCCTCTCTCATATTCCATGTTGCTGACAAAGTCCCTCCCAGCACTAGTACATTAAAAAATTCTCAATAAAGAATCAGAACTACAATTTCACTCTGCTGCCCAAACACTAGAGGGGCATTTTGAGGAGTCATGTGGATGCCCACATTGGCAGCTTTAAGGCAAGACATGGATGGAGGAGGCATGGGCTCACAAGGCCAGGGTTGGGAACCTCAGCCCTGGCTGTAAAAGTCAGCATCTTATCTGGGATGATGTAATTTCATTTAGTTTCACTTCAGGAAGTGATTTAGTTTCAGTTCCAGTATAAAAAGAAGAGTCCAAAGACAGAAATATGGAAGAACAACAGAAATTTTAATTCAAAGGCAGAAAGCAAATCTAGGATTTGCATCCTAAGTAGGGAAGGATAACTGTTTAGGGAAGTAACCAGCTGATTTCAAGAACAGTTTAAGAAATAATAGGGAACTCATACAGGATAGAAAAGGAATAATGCAACAGAGAAACTTCTGTTTTGGCACTTAGCTATGTAATGAAGTAAGAACTGTAGAAGTTTGGGCCAATTTGGACATTTGAAAAGTGCTTAAAACCCAGTAAGAAGCTTTCTAGTCCAATAAAAAGAGGATCAAGATAGAAGTGAGATTACAGGCAGGGATATGACTTTGGTCAACACCAAATACACCTTAGATGCAAACGAGTAAAAGACAGGATGCTGATTGCTGTGAGTCCTTTAAAAAAATTACCATATCTGAAGGAAAAGCACTGTTCTTAGAACTCCTGGTGGTTGTGTCAAGGGAGATGAAAAAACTATCTAGGTGGGGCAGGTACCACAAAATACTGGAAAATAACAAGTAGTTCCCGTACTTGAGACATGAAAAATAAATCGCAGTTGAGCAAGGTAAAGCCCTGTTATTGAAACTGAATTCACACAAAGGGATATGAGCATTAACTGGACATGAGTGGCTTAGCTTGAAGGTTAAGAAGACTATCCTAACCTGCAGAGCAACAAGATTTTAAATCTGCACCCCCACTCCTCCAAATAAAGGGCCAATAACAGAAGAATAAGTTCTTTATGTAGATTTAACTGCAACAGAGATCATGTGATGTCATTACCTCTATTACCTACTGCCTTTCCATCCAGTGCTCTTGTTTGATGAGCAGAAAGTTTTCATTTCAGGAGTATCACAGGAAGTAGCTGGAGTATAGCCAAGCACCAGAATTTCCACAGATTTGTTGTGTCAGAGAGGCTTCATCAGTTTGCAGTGATAAGGTTTCGTCCTGACGCGCTTGCAGCTGTTCTTACCCAGATTGTCACAGTGTCTTTGTAACAAGCATTGCTTCTCTGTGGCTTAGATGCTATGGATCAATTTTCTACAACACAGCTAGCTAGAGTATGACCACAAAGCCCTAAACAAGCACAAACTGAGAGTTCTGAAATATCTGAAAGATATACTAATGACAAAGCAAGGGCTGCAGAACAAGTGCAAACCCTGAATCACCATCTCATCCCTTGACTACTGAGAAACCCCAAATAAAGCAATGTTACAGTATAATCTGGAATTTAGAAGGGTAGAAGGAAGTTGAAATTCATGTTCTCCTTAGCAGCAGAAGTGAGCTGTAAAATCAGCCACCAGGCTTTAAGAAAGGACCACAAGTAGCCAGCATGCTTTTTGAGGAGAGGAAGCAGCAAGCTGCCAAGTGTAATAAAGGCACAAGAGATTTCTCCTTGGGAAGAAAGCCCATAAAACACACAGCTGAAGAGATAAGGGAGAGGCCTATAAAGAGAGACTAAGGGCAAAGTCTGCAACAAGACTAAAGAGCACAAAGAGGAACAAAGTCCTTCCTCTACCAGGCATCGGGTA
Organism: Leptocoma aspasia; assembly: GCA_013399835.1. Classification (NCBI taxonomy): domain Eukaryota; kingdom Metazoa; phylum Chordata; class Aves; order Passeriformes; family Nectariniidae; genus Leptocoma; species Leptocoma aspasia. The sequence goes on along the minus strand of VXAX01004285.1, from coordinate 471,678 downwards.
ATGCTGGCATACCCCACTGCAAGGAGAGAGCCAGCCTCCTAGCAGCCCTGCCCCTCTTTGCAATGGCCAGAGGGATGGATTTGCACCTGGAATAGTCACTAATAGTCTTCATCTGAGAGAGGAAGAAAACCCACCTGCTACCCACTCATACAAGTCCTTATCAAGGCAAAAAGGGGAGTAGGAACAGTGCTTTTGTTTAGACTCTTGATTGCTCCAGGGCAGGAAGATGTGTGTGTTGACTTTACAATCAAAGCAATAACCCAGCCACTCAATGTGTGGGACTTATGGATCAGTGTGGAGAAAGAGTGATAAGTAGCTATCTCAATAAGAACTTCCTCCTTCACTGCATCCTCTCTCCTTTACAGTTTTTAATGTATCAATATGACTCACTTATTTAGTATTTCACTCTTTTGAATGTTTGAGTTGCAAGCAAATTACCTACCTAATGTAATGCTTAATGCAGAGGAAGACAGATGCTTTGTGCTGTTGTGTCAGTAAATGAGATATGTTTATTTCTAGAGTGACTGAAAATCTCACTGCTGTGACCAAAAACCCCAAATAGTCCTGAGATTGTGGGTCATAGCAAGCAGATTATTGTTAGTGATAAGTACTGAAAGATTTTGCTTTTGCTTTAAATGTGGCCATCCTGGGCAGAATTTTGTGTTCTGATGTAAAGACTACGTCTCTGTCTGAAGGAAATTTGCAGTCCTGCTGAAAATATTTGTCTTTCTATTTTAGTATCTCTGTCACATACATTGAAAACTGATTTGAAAAATAGGTGTAGATGTGTTGTATGTGATCTAGCATGTTTGGTTTTGTGGCATTAACAGGACAGACTCTGTCTCAACAGTAGCTCCATTCCTTTTGTGATTTCCTAAGTCATGTCCACTTAGGTTTTGGGCACTTAGTTCTCAGCTGTCTCAAAATAAAACCCTGTTTTCTTTGCACTTTAATTTGGTAACCTAGGTTTCCTTTTCTGAATCTTCCTGTGATTAGCCCAGCAGATCCAAAGACCTGAGCTTCCTAATTACAGGTGCTCTTCCCAAAGATGAAGAGCAAAACATGCCAATGATCACCACCTTCCTTAAAGCCCAATGCTATTTATTTAGAACAAAATGTTATGGAAAAAAGCTACTTAATAAGCCAAGAAATGACTCACACACCTGCTAAGTGTTGCCTGTCTTCCTTGTGGTGCCCTGGCAAATATGATGAGCAAGATCTGCCAGCTCTTTAATTCAGAGAGAGCATCTGTGTATCAGCTCGTGCTGTCTCTGCTCCAGAAGACAAAAATGAGTGCCAGGATAACAGGCATGAGAACTTGTGTGAAGACATGCAGGTTCCACAGAAACACTCCTCATTCAGCCTGGAGCACAAATGCATAAGTAACATGTGCTGCCCAGCAGTCGGTCCACACCATCCTTCCCATCCTGTGGGCCAGCAGTCAGTTCTGGAGCATCTCTGCAAAGCTGGGTAGACTCCTGCCTGTAACCAGTCATGCTGCTCTCTGAAGTCAAGTGCCTGCCACCTTCTTGCATGTGAGAACAGCAAAAACCTGCATGGCTGGACAGCTGAGAATACTCAAAAGTAATCAGTAGCTGTTGGATTTTCTGTATTCCAATGATGGGCATTGTCCTCCTGTGCTCAACCACATGCAAGATCAAAACAGGAAAAGCTTCTGCATGGACAGAGCTGTCCTGTGTGTTGGTTGTGGCCAGTCCTGGGTTGGACTTCATAACCTTTGTGGCAGTTTGCTGTAGAAGCATTTGAAAACTCGGTGATATCATTTCCATCATGCGGATATCATGACCCTCAAATACTTTAAAACCATTGAAGATTATGAAGAGAAAATTATTTCAACATTAAACCTCTTTCAGTTGAGCTTTTAGCAGATATGATGCTTCCAAGCCCTCTGGAATGAGAGGTCAGAAAGTGCAGCTGTAGCCCATGTGGGAACAGAATTTTTCTAGTGAAATAAGATGAATCATGTCTTGAAGAGAAGTCATGATTTTTATGGTCTTATTACCAGACAGGCAGTGACTCTGGTCACAGCTTCTTTGAAATCTGGTTTGGCTTTACAAAAACCCCAGTGATATGTTTGTCTTACTGTGCTCTTTCTGGGGAGGGAAGGTTTCCTTTTTGCCCTGTATGGAACACCGGGGCCACATAGCAGAAGGGCTGTGCTGTCCTGCACTAAGATGGAAATAGAGGGCTTCTGAGAACATATCCTATCAAGTCATAGGCTGTGGTGGTAACAGAAGGTAGGTAGGAGGAACATCAGTGTCCAGGTTTCAGGCACTTGACTGCCTGGCCAAGGCCAAGACTGCTGTTGTAGTGGCTTCGAAGAGAGAAGCTGATCAACAGGGTGAGTCAGAGCATTAGCATAAATCGAGGTGAGTTCCCTGTGGCTGCACTGTGTGTAAGGGGGTGTGTTTGGGGGAAGCTGACTCCAGGCACGTATAAGACTGGGCTGATTCACCTGTGCTACTTGTGACACATGGCACTGTCAGTGCAGGGCCCCGGACTGCACGGCTCTAGCAGCCGGGCTGACAGTGACCGCTGGTGCTTGTGGCCCAGCTTTGTGTCACCTAGACATGCCTAGTGCCTGCAGGCACTGACCTCACCTCCCTCCTCCAGGCAGAAAGCAGAAGTCCCTACCCAGAAGCTGTGCCTTTGCTTTTGTTCTCTGGGCATAAGTCACGGTGCACTTTGTGTGCAGTGGTAGCTCTGTTGCCGTGCTGTGTCAGAGCGCCTGAGCAAGCAGGGCTCCTGCAGCCCTGAGCAGCCTCTCCATGAACTAATTATAACTTCCCTGCTCCCAGTGCATGTGTGAGAAGGTTTCTGTCAGCTTTCTGATGGAATGCATGGCAAGGAAGGGTAACTCAACAGCTTTTCTAGGTGCAGAGAAGATGTTTCTGCTGCACCTTCTCGCTGTGTAAGCAGTGTGTGGGAAGTGTTGACAGTGCAGTTCTGTGGGCCGTGCTCCTTACTGGGAGGCAACAGGAAAGTGACTCATGAGGCATTGCATCCTCTTCTGTGCAGGCAACATGGTGACTTGAAGAACAGGCACTGGACTGCACAGAAGCTGTGGGATTGACAGCAAAATGATATAGGCTGACAATGACCAAGTTCTTGGCTGGTTAAGATCACAACTGAAGTCATCTGAGCTCCTCTTAGGAGTTCCTCAGCTATCAATGACCTGTGGGCACCAGCAAACAGAGTCCTGCTCCATCCAGAGCTGTCATACCTTGCCAGAGTTTTAATAGCTATGGCCGAAAACAGCATCCAGTGTTGACAGAACAAGGTATTTACTGTTAACCTGTCTGCTTGCATAACTTCTCCGTGCATGTAACTGCAGTGTCAGTCTGAACTTTTTCCTGCACTCACCATGTCCTGCTCTTGCTGCTCTTTTGGCTGGCCCTGACCTGTCAATATTCCCTGTGAGATTGCTTTTCTCTGTCTGGTCTGATTCCGCTATCGATCCTGTTCTGGCATTAACCTTTTTCAGCTCTGCCATGACACATCTCCATTGCGGATTTTAATTCTTCTCATGTTCCTAACCTTGTCTTATCTGAAACCCTGCTACATGCTGAGTTTTTTGGAACTGATGTGACAGCAGAAGCTCAGGTGAGCCATGCTGAATTCAGTAACGTCATCTCTTTATGTCAAGGCCAGAGATTTCCTTGTCATTCTTCCCATTCTAATGTCATCTCTCAGCAGCTCTCCAGTAGTTTGAGGTGCTGTGGTATCTTCCCAATGCCAAATACCCTGCCTAGTTATATCTGTCTGTATGTGGAGACAGTCACCAAAGCAGAATGTAAGTATAGTTTATCTGCCTTGTCTGGAGTTAAGGATAGTGTAGGGTGCAGTACTACATGCATCTGGGCCCATTTGGCTCTTAAAAAACAATGGGACTTTTTTGCAAAGAGGTGGAAAAGAGGGAGAAGTGAGATTGATTTGGTTTATGTGCTCTCTTAGATGTAATCTACTTAAATTAATCCAATCTGAATTCTACCTGCATCCCTGCAACAACATTTGTAGCACTCGTTCCTCCAAAGCCAATTGTAACAACACAGAGTAAAGGGTGATATAGTTTGGTTGAATCTGGATCTAGATTTTACCAGGGCACCCTCCCTGTTTAATGATCAGTGTGAAATCTGGCAGTGAGCCATGGCACAGTGCTGACCATGGGGAATCTGCTCCTGAGACAGACTAAACCTGCAGACACTCCGGTCGCATGGACACTGGAAGCTGATGACTGGTGTGTCAGTGGAACATCAAAATCATAGCTTGAGTGGTTGGTATGTGACGTAAGGATTGGACTGGAATGTTGTACACAAGCAGAGGCACCGTCACCACCTGTTTACTAACTCTGATGTTAGACATGGCCTGAGGTTAAATCAGGCTAAAGAGCACACAGACAGATTCTCATGAGGTGGGAACACTAGGCTGGTGCCAGGACAACAGCTGACAATGTCAGCTTTTTTTTGAGAGGTATTGCCCTCCCCTCGTTTCAAGGAAAAGCCTCAAAATGTTCCATTGGTGGTATCCTCAGTATAAGATTTCATGACTCTCAGCTAACACATATATTTCAAATCCTCAGAGATGTGTGAATCCCACCTTGGTACAGATTGCACTATTAAGGAAAGACTCTGTCCTGTTATCTGTGTGTTTTGGATAGAAACAGTTCTTTGAGTACATCTTTTCAGTAAGAAAATAAATAAGGTCTTACCCCAGAGCCTCCAGACCATTATAACAAAGTGGTTGTAGAGCTGCTTATCTTCCAGTTTCTGATGAATGTGGCATTGCTATCAGCAGTGCTGGGACATGTACAACCTATTCTTAATTTTACACATACATGTCATGTTGTGGAACAGTGAGTGGTTTCCAATGTATTTAAATCTGTTCTAGTTGTGTTCCCATTTTAGGAAATCTATGCCAGCTAAGAAAGGAAGGCTGTGGCCTTATAGCCTTTGAGAGGTTAATGATTCTTCAGGATAATAATTTTCTCTTTTTAAAGTTGCCCTCTAATGTCAACCTCTTGAGAGCACTTGGCTATAATCTGCCAAGACCCCAGCCTAGCAGCAGGTAGCTTGCAGCATCAGCTGGAGCACCTGGGCACTGTCTGGAGGAGAGAGGCTTCATGCAGAGGTGGATGCAGGTTGAAAGGACAGTAGTGTTCTCCTCTCTAGGATCTTGGTTGGCAGAAGCTTATTTCTAAAGTCTGTCACTGCAAGCTAATGCCAAAGCCTTTAGCTTTATTCCATGTTGCACTGCCTCAAACTGTGGAATGGGCAGTCACAATGCTGCCCTCTCATAGACTGTCCATCTGCATGTATAATGTTATGATCAGACCCCACTGTGTTTTAAAGCTTAGACAAGAAAACAAGGATCAGAGGTTCTTGATTGAAGATTGATAAGAATGTGTTTAAATCACTTGATGCTGAACTTAATAGTGTGCTTAAGATTAAGCAGTTAGTGATTCCTTTGAGTCTGAGCCTGTGCATAAGAGAGGTCTTCAGAGTCAGAGGTAGAAAGAATCCCTCCAAATCCCTCCAAAAGGCCAGTGCCTTTTCTCTCTAATCCTGAAGATGGCTGTGGCAATCACACTGTTGCCCAAGGACTGTTTCATGCTGCATCTCCAGTTGAATCATCATCACCTATTCTTCTCCTATTCCCCACTCCATTACCTTCTGTGCTGAAATGGGAGCCTCTAACACGCTCAAACAGAGGCTGTGGATGGCTGTTCTCTTCTCGATCCCAATGGTGGGAAAGTCCCAGCTTTTCTTGTTGCTTCTCCAATATCGCTGGCAGAGCTGTGGGTATATGATCCTAAATGAGCAGGATAACCAAACTGCTCTTCAGCAGTTTAAGATAACATCTGGTGGCACAGCAGCTTAGAGTGTACCTCCAAGCATCCCTCTTTTCCCTTAACTGCCTCATTAAACTGGTTTTACAAAATTTTCCCTTCCCTGTACTGCAAAGCATCACTGTAATGCCTTAGGATTTCTTAGTCCTTGGATTTCCATGAATAAGCAAAGGGAAGGGGAGCAGACAACTATTGTGTGTCAAGGGCTTGGCTGTGAAAGAGCAGTTGTGGGTGGATACCTGGATAGGCAGGTTAAATGCAGCAGCAGAAAGGATTTAGATTTCGCTGCAAGGTGATGGAATGGCACCAAGCTGTGATGGTGTAGCTGGAGGGGGCTCCATTCGTCTAACAAAGCCCATGTACTGCACTTCTTTGCAGTCAAGCAATACAAATATGGGAGACCAAATCTAAGCCAAGAACTGTCTCTTATCTTCCTCCCTTCAAGCCAGGGTGACTTGGTGTGTGTTGAACATAAATATAGCTTTGCCATGTGTCTTCTTTCAAACATCAGCAGGTGTGAGGTCTTCTAGTTCTGTCATAACATCGGGTTATGCACCAAAGAAAAGTCAAAGCTAGGCTCCATAGCATCCTCTGTGGAGCCTTGAGCCTGAGAGGTAACCCCTCTGACAAATTTCAGCCACTTTCCTGTAACAGAGCTGGCCTATTTTCTTTGAGCTATTTTTGGCTGTTCTTTAGAGATATATGTGGTAGATGAAGATAATGAGAACAATTAAAGAGGAATTTCAAGGTGCTGTGCTGGAGGTAATGGAAAGAAGGTGTCATGATATGATTGTGCAATAGCCTCATGTTTTAGGTATTGCTCATGGTGGAACGTGCCGTGAGAGGACTCAGTACCTGAGCAGAAGGGTCATTGTGGCATATTACAGCATCCATGATATATGTAGCAAAGATTGCATCATAAAGCTGAGCATTAGCATTAAAGAGCATCTGAAGAGCCTTTAAGTGGGAGAAATCCATGTGGGAAGGCCAGCTGGTGGCTACATGTGGCTTTTCCCAGAAGATATCAGATCAAAATAGTTACAAGCTGAATCCCCCAGTTTTTCTGTGTGTTTGTTGGGAACATAGTGCACTAGATTTGAAAACAATTGATTCCATGCTTTGTGACCAGGCTAGTCAAAAAACAGCTACAAAAGGGAAACTGAGAAACAAAGGCAGGGCAGGAAACAGATCTGAGCTCTCAATATGACCCTTTAAATTGAAAAAGCTATAAAAGGCTGGCATAGATTTCATAAACAAGGGAGTTGGGGAACAACAAAATTTGAAAGCATCATTGTCTTTTGTCAGATTTTTATTGACAAATCTTTTTCCTGGTATGTTGCCTCTGTATGAGGGAAATTAAAGCAACCACTTAGATACTGTTATTTGACAAATATCGTACCAATGGATCCTCCTAAGAAAACTGAGCAGGCAAATTCCTCTTCCCATGCAGGTTTTTTTCCTCTGCTGATCTTTCATTCTCCTCATTTCCAAGGGCCCTAAGCAGGACCGCTCAGAATCACAGAATATTCTGGTTTGGAAGGAACCCACAGGATCATCTGAATTGAACTCCTGGCCCTGCACAGGCCAGGCTCAAGAATCACATCATGTGCCTCTTAGCAAGCCTTAATCTGCATATGGAGAGGTGATGTGAAAGAAATATGCTGATGACCGTGACATCAGAAATTATTTTATGGCTTTAGTAGACCACAAGTATCATCAAAGTTTGTGTTGACCTTGCTCCATTCAGTACTCTAGCCTGAGCATAACTCTTGCCTGAGCAGGCTCAGATGTTGCATCAGTGTCCTCCAGTAATATGCAGAACTCTTTTTACACCAGTTAATTGAGTCTAACTATCCCTCTCGGCAGATGAGTGAGTACCAGTCCCGCTTTACACCTAGGAAGAGTGGGAGGGGAAAGTGGCTTGACCCAAGTTTAATTGGCAACCAGTGTGAGCAATGTCAGATACCCTGTTTGCCTGCACCCGAGGCCTGTGCGTGCAGAAATGAAGTTCCTTGCAGGACATGGGAGAGGAGTTAAGTGTTGGGCTAACATTCTGTGTTAGATATTATATTGCTTGTTGGGTGCCAGGTAATGTGTTGAGAAATGCACGAGGGGAGTGGGCTCAGGGGCACGAGCTGCATTGCCAAGCAGAATAACAGTGCTAGTGACATGGTAGTCAGGCAACAGGCTTGCACTGGCCTGCTGAGCACTGGCAGGAGGACAGCCTGGGTAGTCTGATGGCAAAAGGGATGCTGGCCTCATTTCAACTGCTCAGTCTGGCTGCACCAGTGCCCTGGTTGGTATTTCCTTCCTTCTCTTCTTAAGAAAAGACAAGATAATTTGAAGCAAAAAGCCAAGACTTTGCCCTCTGGAGGGATTCCAGGGCTGCAGATGGACCGGGCTGTTCGCAGTGCTCCTGGAAAGCAATTACATTTGCAGTTCAGGGGAAGGGAAGAGGAGGAGGGAGAGTCACTGAACTGACAGCAGGGATAAGAAGGTAGCTCATTAGCACATCATCTTTTCTGCACCCTTCTGTGTGGGAGCAGATCTCCATATGATGACATTCAGAGTCTGGCAGGAATGTCATCCTGGAACTAGTTGGAATTTTTCTGCAAGAAAGTGTGAGCAAGTAGGTTTAAAGAGATCAAAAGTGAGTTCCCCAGTGGTCCAAAGAGCATAAAGGTTCATCCTTCAAGGTTGTTCTCAAACTTTACCACCAGCTGCTGACTTGGAATATGAAGACAAAGTGTGGAAGTAATAAGGTATTCATTAAAACAAAAAATACAAAAAAACCCCAAATAAACAACACCCTCCCCCCAACAAAGACCCCAAAACCCAGAAAACCCAGAAAAGCCCCCAACCAAAGCAGAACTAAAACCCCACCCCTTCTGCCTTTCTTGGTCAAGCCTTGGAGTGCATGCTAAGAAGTACCTATTTATTGCACTGTATCTATGGTAAATCAGAGCTGGCAAAGATCATATCTCCCTTTACTTTGTAAACATCCTCTATGGTGGATGAATTTTTAACTGAACATTAGAATTAGAGAGCTGATCATATACTGAGCAGTTACTTGAGCTCGGAGAATTCCAGCAGAAGCCATGCAAAAAACCTTCTCTTTGCAGCATTCAAAACAATTTGGAGAGCAAGTCCTGTGTCAGTGACAGTTGGAAACCCCTCAGTACAGTGGTAATAAAGATATAATACACTTAATTATGACCTAAAGGGTGAATTCCTTATGGAATTATTCAAAAGACTCATGCAACTGCTTAACAACTCTCCCCTGAGCAGTCTGCATGGTCCCACAGGCAAAGATCAGAAAAAGCATACCTTAACTGTTCCCCAAAGGCAAGTTGAGAATGGGAAATGTGTGTGCCTCACATCAGGCGGGCAAAAAGCCTGTGCACTGAGACAGTCCTCAGTGGCAGAGCTGCTCTCCTTTTTATGAAGATTTCTGTTTGCATGTGAAATTATTGGTATGGGGATCTTGAGTCCTTCTGTTGAGACATAGATGAAGGGACAAAGAATGAACTCATGCCGAAAGCTTTTGAAGCCAGTGAAGCACCAGGTAAAGACCAACCCTTCTTATTTTCTCTTAATTCTTCTGTCTCCTCAGTATAAAGCTTGTCCAGCTCAGAGTGGAGGGAGTGCCCACAGGACCCACAGCGCCATGCTGTGGTGACACCTCTGTTTGGACAGGCAGTCAGCTCCAGCAGTGCGGGTTTGCAGCCAAAAGGGATCCCTTCAGCACTGCCCCTTCAGGATTCACTTCGTGTCAGTGTGGCAGCTATGCCATCTGCTTGGGCACATCCCACACGGTGCTAAGTGACGGCAAGGACTGCAGGGAGGTGTTTGTCCTTAGTGTTAACACTTGCCTCCATGGACAGAGGATCTCCAAGCACTGTACAAACCTGCTGTAACCTACAGTGGAGAAACAATACCTGATGGAGAGCATGGTGGGCAGAGAAACGGGGGATTCTGCAGAGGGCAGCTGCAGAGACTGTACAGTAGGAGCTGGGAGAGAAGAGAGGGAATGGATCCCTAACCCTGAATCCCTCTCATCCTGATTTACACAAATGTAACTGTTGGAGTCAGTGCAGTGATTTCCTACTAATTACATTAGTAGGAAAGCTAGCTGAGAAATAAAAAAAATAGCTCCATGTCACTTCACCAGCTGTTCTTTGTGCTACTAGCAAAGCTTTCTTCACACTCCAGAACACACTCCATCCAGCTCACAGGAAATCACATGCTGCAACTGTTTAGCAATGCTTTTTATATAAAACTAATGCAGAGGACAAAAGGACGAATACAAGACGCACGCATAAAATACAGCACAGGTTAATGCAAAGGCATTTTGAACCTAATCATTCAGCTCTGCAAAGTTACAGGTGAGGCTGCTCAGCACCCTGAGGGCAGACGTGTGCCTGCATGAAGAGGGGTTCTCTCTCATTTGGCAACTGCAGCCCTGTGGCATTAGCTGCCAGAGGACACAGGGGGATGGCTGGGCTAACAGTGTTAACACAGAGGTGGTGTTTATGGGAGTGAACAAGTGCACCTAGAAAGATACAGAGAATGGCATCCACCCTGCTGGGAAATGGCTGATCTCTGCAGGTCTGGGGTGGTTTCTTCTCCTGAGGGGCTGCCTAGGAGTGCATTGAATGCCTCCGCCTCTCCGGAACATGACTCAAAAAGGTTGGAGAGCTGCAGTTAGTTACTCAGGCAGGAGGGAACAGGGTCTGAAGCAATGAAAAAACAGTGAAAGAGAAGCAGAGGTGGACAGTGAGAAATCATTTTCAAAGTAAATGTACACAGTGCAGCTGTTTGCTATGATGTTCTGATGCCTTTTCATAGAATCTCTGAATGTTTGGGTTGGAAGGGAGCCTAAAGACCATCTAGTTCCAATTGTGCTGCTATGCACAGGGACACATTCCATTAGACCAGGTCGCCCAAAGCCCCATCCAGCCTGGCCCTGAATACTTACAGAGATGGGGCATCCATTTTTGGTCAGGCTCTGCAACTGCCCACTGCAGAGTTCACCCTTTCTCTGTCTCTCACATTCCCCATCAGGTGTTGGTATCTAATTCTGGTGTAGGCTTACAAATACCCCTTAAACTGTTCTAACTGCCCTTTCACTAGTATAATTCCAGCATGTGTGTGAGCCTGAGAAAAGGAAAACTAAAGCTAACCAGCCACACCCAAAAATCAGTGCTGCAGAAGTGACTAACTGTGCTGGACCCTGAGGGGTTCTGGTGACATCTTTAACCACACCTAAAGAAGCACTTGGCCTGCTCTTCCCACGTGCCTCCAGGCTGCCATGGGGGTCAGGCTTTCTGAGCCTGCAGTCCCACTGGCAGGAGTGCTGCCTCTCCTGCAAACCTTTGGAAGCCCTGTACTCCATGGCCTGTCTCCCTGTCTGCCTTAGAGACACCGATTAAATATCTGTGTGTTAATGAGCCTCTGTCAAGAAACACAATGCTGCATGTACAGGCTGCTGTTTGGATGTCTGGAGCTGATTCCTGCCCCCGAGGGCTCCGGTGCTGCCAAGGACCCTACTGCTGCTAAAGCAGGTGTACGGGTGTCCCCTAAAGCAAAGGGGCAACTGAGAAAAGCAGAAAGCTTTTCTGTGCCTTCAAAGCACCAACTGGAGGGTGGCTGTGCTGCAGCCTTCTGGTTCAGCTATTTTCAGTCAGTTTTGTGATAGTGGGCTGGGGAGAGATGCAACTTGCTGTCTCCCACACAGTGTTAGCCCGTCTTTTGTCGCTGAGGAACTCCTCCTGGTGCTACAGCTGCAGCTCACCAATCCAGCTCGTGGCCAGGGAGCACACCAGAGGAGGGTCCTGGGGTGGGAATCTGGTACTGAGGGGAAACAATGCTGTTTGCTTTCTCCCTGTGCCTGCTGCTCTGCAGTAATGCTCCCCATCTGGAGCTGCAGGCTGAAGCTGAAACATGAGCAGTGACTTTCAGAGAGATGCCCTTCCTGGTTCTGCACACTGGCACTGAATTAATGTGTGTTACCTGATGTGCTGCATCATGTGCCATGCAGAAATTAAAGGTATAAAAGGCCAGGGTATAAAACTTCCCTGATCCCTGTGGGTTTCCCAAAGGGTAGAGTTTGTCTCTTATAGCTTAGAGAGGGTGCTAACATTGAGTTTCATTGAAAATGGCTGAGTTCCCTTGGCTGCTGGGGAACGTTCTGATACCTTGTCTGTACTGTAATGTGGGTTTGGGTGCCACACTCCCTCCTCCCATGACTCCAACCTGACCCTTGAAGGCAGCATTTTGCAATGCCTCAGTGCACTTTCCATGGTCACTTGTGACCTTGCAATTGGGGTTCCAGAGCTGTGCAAAACCTTTTATCTTTTTTAAACTATATTTAAAAAAGTTAAAAGTTAACCTTTTTTTTTTTAAACTATGTTAAAAACCCCATTTTGGCCAGACATCTGCAAACTGTGACCATGCAATGATGCACCTGTACTCCCAATATTAGTAAGGGATCCCTGCAGCCACAAATCTTGCAATATTTACCCTCTGATAGCCCCACTTTTCTGTTCCACATTAACCACAGTGCACAGAGACAGAGCTCTGGTGTGCCTTCAGTTCCAAGAGACCCACAGTTCTGCTCAGTTAAGGTGCCTTGTGACAGGAAGATGTAGTCTGCCACCTACCCTGAGCCCTCACAGCTGCAGGCTCAGGCTGTGCCGACTCTGCAGACCTCTACCGGCTGAGCAGGGCTGCTCAGGGGTGCTGTACTGCCGGCTCCCGAGGGACTGCAAGACTTGTGGAACTGCTGCAAACACTCCCCTTTCCTGCTGCTCAACCCACTCTCTTGTACAGATGAACGTACTCAGCTTTCCAAAGACAAAATCTGAGTGCAACAGCTTGTCCATGGTGAAGAGTTCCTTCCACAGCAGCACTCTCCGTTCTCAGATGCTGCCAGTTTGGATTCACCTGGCATGATCCAGTCCTCTCCAGACTGTTTCCAGCAGTGTGCCCCACAGTTACTCATTGTAGGAGAGTCTATTCTAAATATCATGTACAGAAAGTGACCTGCTACTGTTGCCTGCTCAGATTTCTCTTAAGAACACTCAAATGAAATGGTTAAAGCTTTATACTGCAAGGGGACCACTCATAGTGGTACAGTCTTATTGCCAGGTGTTTTAGTAAGAAAACACCTAGTACAAACATGCACATTGTGTTCATTCAGGGTCAGCTAAGGAAATTAGCTTTTGGTTTTAATGTTATAGATCAGTTATTGCCATTTTCATGTTTTCACTCTGCAGTTTAGAATGCCTAGGGTCTTTCCTGTGTTGCATCTGTGAAACACCTGAATATTATGAAAGCTGCAGCAAAGAACAGGTCCTTCCTCAAATACTTTACAGTTTAAAAGGACTGGACAGGCAAAAGGTGAAGGAACAGGAATGTTGCCTTTTTTTTTGGTTTTTTGTTTTGTTTTGTTTTGTTTTGTTTTTTGCCTACTGTAGGTGAGATGTATGGAAATAAAAATACCAGCTTAAAAGTACAATACCTCTGGTGTATGTCTGCAAAGGCTATTTATTTTTCTTCATATCTGAAAAGTGGTGACACAGCACAGTAAGTAACTGGCAATATATATTAACAGTGTCAGACCCTGAACTGGGTCCTGACGGGGTATGGTCACCTACTAAGGGCCCTTGCTGGGGGAAAGGGACACTTTCTAAGGGCCATGAGGTCCTTGGGTGCTTAAACAAGGGTGTAAAGAGTAGTAGGAGGAAGGTTTTCTTCCCACCTGAGCCAGGGACTTCACCTCAGCTTTAGAGGCTGTGACATTCAAGGAGAGACTGAAAGGGCTCAGCTGCCTCAGGTACCAAAGCAAGAGTGGGAACATCACTTCATTACAAGTAATGAGAAAATACCACAAGCTAATAACCCCTTAACAGAGTGGAGAAAGGCATAATCAGAAGTGTCTGGATGCTGAAAACAAAGTCAGCCATGGAAGTGGAAGTATTTCTGCAATGGGGGTGATGAGGCACTGGGACTTGCTGCTGGAGACCGCATGAATCCTTTGTACTCCGATGCCTTCATGGATTTCCCACAGTGTTTGCTTTATGCAGCTCAGTGCCAGGTGTCTGAGTAAGCAGAAAGTCCAGGGACAAAGAGGGTGTCTGTAGAGGTGGGCCCCATGAGTTCCTTGTATCACCATCTTCTCTGTCCAGCTGACTCCTGGGCTGCAGGGTACCTTGCTGCCTTCTGCTAATTTGCAATAAAACCCTGGGAATTGTCAGCACCTCATTTTGTTCTCTCTCACTTTATGGAATGTGTGACACTCATTTCTTTAGCTTGGGACTGGGCACCCAAGTGGGCAGGGAGAGGGAAGGTGACAGTGTGGGGAGAGGGCCGTACTTCCCATGGCAGCCAGGAGCACCACCAGAACGGTGTCCATGACGGTGTTTGCGAATGTGTCGAAATGGGGGTGCTGAGAAGCGGCTTCAGGCCTGGGAAAAACAGTTGGCATGGTCATAATCAGGCAGGAAACGGGAAATGGTGGTGTGAGGTAACAAACAGGAAGCGATGATGGCAGCGCAGCACGGCCTGGTTTGGGCCAAAGTGAAGGCAAAGGCCGCTGGGCTGTGAGGGAGGCGGAGCAGGGTCCGCGCTGCACGGCCCCTCGGTGTGCCACCAGGCTCTGTGTCCTTAGCAGCTACTTAAACAATAAGATGAAACCGGTAAAGGTTTGTTTGCACTTCCGCAACCATGAGGAGACTGAAGGATACGAAGGAGCCCTTACAACATCTTTGAAAGTTTATGCCTTGAAAGGCATTAGCATTAAGAATTCCACCTCACATGTCAGGAGAGAGAAATGGCCAGCCATAGAAATGGAGACCTCCCCAAGGACGTGCAGGGGTTAAGTGTCTGCATCTCACTCCCTTCAGAGGAACACTGCCTGCTCCCCGAATTCGTGCTTTAGGATGCCTCTTGCACTGCTCAAACCATGTTAAAAGTAGTTGTCAGGTTTCAGTTCATGACATTGACCCTTCCAAGCGTCATCGTTCCCCCCCAGTTATTTCAGCTGCCTCTCCAGGAGCAAACACTGGAAGGATCTGCCTTTCTCCGTGAACCCTAGACAAGTCACACGCTTGGCTTAAACTAGACGCTTCATGCTTGGATGGCTGCAGTGAGGTGAGATGAATCTGCATCTGCTGGAGATGACTGAGAGCAGATTGTGCAGCAACTGCCAAAAAGGCAAGGAAATTCTTCCTCCTCATGTTTGCAAAATGTGTATCTGATGCAAGGGTTCCTTAACATTACTGTCTCCATGAAAAAGGAGATTTTTCGAATCATAAGCGCTCAGGTATTTCTACCTCTTCCTAGGATGTAAGTGAACTCTATCTCCAGAAACCTGGATGGACGTTATGAATTGTATCTAGAGTTTTGAAGAGCTTCAAAAACCTCCTCCTAAGCAACTTATGACAAACATAAATACCATTAAAAGCAAGAAAATCAGTTTAATCTTCATGAAAGGAGAGGGTTGGGAGGAAGAAAAGAGACTCTGTGCTGTAAGGAGACATGAGAGGATGGGAAACTATTGATGAAGAAACTAACACCAGGACCTGGTGGGCTGAATTGAAAGAGAGGATTAGAACAGAGCCATTTCTTTTTTAATTATCATGCTTTTATCTCATGAGAGTTTTTACCCCCCAGATACATTTTGTTCAAATTGTCTTTTGTTTCTTTGTTGACAATCTTCCAGAGAACAAATGAGTTTATGATCAAGAACAAAATGCTTTGGCAATGCTTTGGCATTTTCTGCCAAAGCAGAAAATGTAAGGCAAATATTAAAGAGTGTTAATAGAGAAGTACTTTCAAATGCACAGTGGTTCATATCTGCACCAGGAATTTCAACCCTGCTCACAAACTTCTGTGGGAGCTGTGTGCCCCAGTACAGGGATCATCAGAGCTCTTGCATGATGCCAGGAAAGGCCAAATCCTGTTCTGACTGGTGAAGGCCTCTCAAGCTATAAAGCTAACTCCCAGCAGATCTGTTTGGATGTTAAATACAACTTAGTTCAATTTCATTTATAAAAACACACAGTGTCTCTGTGACCTTCTAGGCAGTTAGTTAAAAATACAATCACCAAAACCACTGTGAAGCCAGCAACAATTCAACAAATAAGGTATAAAGTACAGCTAAAAGATGTCATCACCAAACAGCCTCTCCTCAAACTGCATGTTTTCCTCCATTAAATGTGTATTTACAAAACATGACTATGAGCAAGGTGCTCCTTTTGAACCTTGGGACTCTCCCTAGGGATGACCTGATCTTCATGCTGAGCAGCTGGCAGGGTGGGTTGGCTGCAGGGATAGATGGAATCTGAGCACTGTCTCCAACCTGGCTGGCAAGAGGAAAGACAGAATGCTTGCAGAGGAAATGAAGAAGGATTAAGCCCTTCCTTGGTGGTTAAGTACTATGCTGCTCTCTGTGTGAGAGGCAAGTCCATCACTATTTCACAGTCTGTGGAAGAGATAAAGTAGTCATGGGATCATCTGTGTTACGCAGGTCACACAACACCCAGGGCTGTGTTATCTCCAGGTGTAGACCCCTCTGTGTGCCTTAGCTGTAGTTGTCCCCTCTCACACGACATGTCAGCCAGAAGTGACCCAGTCAGAGGGGAGGATGGTGAGATGGAGACTTGGGCAGCAGGAGTTATTTTCCAGCCCATTCCATGCCCTGCACTTTTAAACTTGACCTACTCTTCCTGTCCAAGGGAGCACTCCTGCAGTGTGGGGATCTGCACAGAGCCTGTCACCACAGGGACGTATGTGGAGTGCTGCTGGAAGGCAGTGAAGATCTCTGGGTGGCAGTGACTGCTGGGTGAGCTTTGTAAGCAGATCACTGTTGTGTCTCTTTCCCTTTGCATCTCCCGAGGGGTGAAAAGCTCATTGGCGGGGACAGCTGACGTATCTGAGAATGGAGCACCTCTGGGAAGCTGGTGGCCTGTCATCAAGATCTAAAAGGGAGGAAACAAGGGTACATTCCACGTACAAAGGTCATTGGAATCAAATGCTGTGAGTGGAACAATTGCTTTGGCATCTGAAATTATTGCTGTGTACACAATCAATTACCTGATGTACCAGCGAGTTCCATCTTAACCCTGCAGCATGATAGACCACTGTGCTGCAGAAATATGCCCCAGAACTGTACAGGGGAAGAGGAGCAAGGATGGCAGTGGTCAGCAGAGGCAGGAGAAAGAGTAGCTTTATGGTGCTGGGTCACACCGTTTCCCAGAGAAGGTCTGAGAGCAGAGTAGGATGGTTTAGTGCAGATGCAAGAGTGATCAAGGAGCAGTCTCGCTGCTTTGGGTGTCACCGGCCAACCTGCCAGCTCCGGGAGCTGAGCTGGTAAAACTTAAAAAGAGAGAGCAGGGCTTAGGGAGGGACACACACAACAAGGGCAGGGAATCTTGATGGGAGGGTGTAAAATTGAAGTTCTGAAAACAGTGAAGTGTGGCAGAGGGCCACTGAGTGATGTCAATTCTCCACAACTGGAGTTTGGATTGAGAGCAAAATGTGCTGGGAGTGTCATATTTGCTGTGTAAAACCAATGTGTATTTATGGGTCAGGTATGGGAGATAAGGGAATGACAGGCAAACATAGATATGTAACTGTCGCTTAAGCTGCTGTAGTGAAGGTTTGTTAGTGACCTGCAGTGCCTTTCTCATTTTAGCATAAATTAATGAAAGAAAAGACTGAGGAACAATGAAAATACCTGATATGCATTTTTACAGAGATCTGTTACAGAGTCCTGTTGGACTAGGTGGATGCAATTACACAATAACTAATTTACTCCTCCTCAGCAGCTCTTTCAAGGCTGAAAGCTGTTGCTGGTCGAGTCTTGTGCATGTCCTGTATCGACCCTAATTTCTACAAGCACCCCTCACCTACACTAACTTCAGTAAACTCTGTGCCCTGTGCTGTGTCCTGCTGCATGTTGTCTCAGCACCAGTGGGTGCTATAACTACGGGTATATCCCAGCATCTGTCTCCCTTCATCAGCGGAGTCGTGGAAGAGGAAAGTGATGTAGGGCTGGAGCCGAACCCGAAACAACTCAGGGGAAGCACTGCCCGAGGCAGTACCCCTCTTACTAATTCCAGTTCCAAAATTACTTAGACTGAAAGGCTCTGCGTGGCTGTGGAATAGTTTTTAACAGGTGCTTATACAAGGAAACATGAAAGAGTTTTTCAGAAGCAGAGTCCATTCTTAAAATTGTTGTTTTGTCACATGGCTTTCAAGTGAATTTGTGCAGTCTTTTAAAACTGAATGCCAAGTTTATCTGCAGTCCTTGAGCCAAATCCATAATCTTACCATAGTTACTGCAAATTATGCTGAAAGCAATAAATTGTACAGTTTGGTCTGAGAAGTCTATAAGCTTGTTAAGAGCTCATTAAGAGAAAAGGCACTGCTTATCGTGATATTTTGGTCCTGACATGGTCTGTGGTCCTCAACAGGAATCTCTGAAACTGAGGTTGAGGGGTCTTTACAGCCAAAAGGATCTCAGCTCCTCAGTGAGGAGTCTCACACACCGTGGCTCAGAGATGTTCCCACCTGGGGGGAGCCAGGCTGCTGAGCAGCCAGAGCACAGTGGCCCTCGGTGAGAAAGGTTCAGGCCGAAGATGTAGGTTAAATCCAGGCCATATTATGGGTTCAGCTAACTTTCTTGTGGTTTCTTTGGCAAGGACTTGGGGATGTGCACACGTGCACAGATTCACATATGCTTTCCATCTCCCCCTGTGTGGAAGCAGGCGCTGCTCCTGATTTTCCTGTGTAGGATCTGTGATCTATTCCGGTAGCTGCATCGTGCAGTGTTGCCTCCAGTAAATATTCACAGATTTCCTTGTAAGATGATGCTTTTTTTTTTTTTCCTCTCTCCTGTGTGGATACACAAAGGCATGTGTTGTACCTGCTTTACCCCATGGGATCTACATAATCAGGTCCACAGGTTTTAATGGATTTCAACTCCCTTCTGTCTGTGGGTACAGTTTCCTGTCATGTTTTGAGCAGGAAGAGCAGTGTCTTTTTTGGTCTTAGCATTCCTGCTTGCCTAGGCATTGGGAAGAATTCTCTGTCTATTTTCCTGTTTGATTTTTGTGTGTGTTTTGTTTTAAGCAGGACAGAGTGCATGTGTGTATGTAATCCATGTGCTCAATTAAGAGAGGCATCTGTTGGGTTTATTTCACATTGCCGAGGAAGGACTGCAAGCAGGGAGCATCTGCTCAGCTTTTTGTCAATGGCTTGTTTTTCATAATTTGCTCTACAGGGTGAATGTTTGGGGAGGGGGAGGTGGCTTTTTATTTCTGAGTTTTGCCTTAAATTTATTTTTTATGGTAGTTGGGGAAATTGGCTGGGATTTGAAAGTTAATTTCACTGTGAAAAGGTCTAAAGAGGGAGAAACAAAACCATCCAAAGTAAACAGTATTTATGTAACCCTAATAATACACTCAGAAGGACCCTTATGAATCATTATTTGCAGTATTTTAATGACAAAGTAAAATGAATTTGTTATGGTGCTTTTTAAATGTCACTGGGGTTTTTAATTTTTTTTTTAAATAGCAAATTTTGCTTAGATTTTATTTTTGGGGAAAGATAGGAAAGGCATCCAATATTCAGATTAATTTTTGGCACTTTGTCAACAACAACAAAAACCCCTGATTTTAAAATAGAGCAGCAGTAGTTTCCTGTTCTTATAGTTTTGCTTTTGTGCACTCAGATCTTGGCTGTATTGCACCTAGCTGATTTAGTGAGAGACTTAATTGCCTGTAAATGTATGTGCTTCAAAGGCTACTAAACCTGCTGGGAGTGTTTACACAAGTGTGCTTTTTACACTTTTTTTGTGGAAATGTCCTCCAAAAGGGCTGTAGAGGATAATGACTTTGTGATGCCCCGGGAGGACACAGCTGCTGAGGTAGTGTAGGGAACTCAGGAGGAGAAAGCCTGAAACTCCCCCTAATCCCACAAGTGAAAAACAAATCTTACCCCTTGCAATCAAACAAACGAGGATACAATCTTACATGTGTAGGTGTAGATGCTGTGCCAGAGTAACCTGTGGACAAGATTTGGATCTTATTAGAAGTGTTTAAAGAAATAGGATTAAAAAAGATAGTGTTTTGTTCTGTAAGTCAACTCCAAGACAACACATTTATTAAGCCACTTTGAAATGGTATTAAATCTGCATCTTTCATGTCATAAGTTGTCAGGGGAGAGGAAGAGTGAAGCATTAATAAAAATAACTTTCCTGACAGTTCAGTCCCACACCATAGCAAGAGAATGTGTGTATATATATACGTGTGTGTATATATGTAACTTAAATATTATCTATCACAATATAAATATGTATAACATTTCAAAATGTCAGATGAATGCCACTCAGCTGAGCAACTTTGTTGACATGTGTTAACACTATAACTTTTTTTATAAAAAGCAGCTGACATCAGTTGGTGTGCAAAATGTAAATGTAGGACTGCAGGGATCAGGCAGGCAAGGTTACTTCTGGGGGGCTTCACTAACTTTGGCTGTCACAGAATAAAATCTGTAAAAGGACAAACCACAACAAACTTTGTAGTAGCAGGAAAGTATTTTCATTGCTTGGAAAAAAAAATAAAATTCAAACTTTGTCATCACATTAAAAACATTACATGAGAAGTAATAAACATATTTACACTTCTGTTTTGATTATAAATATACATTATATACAAAATAATGTTATAAAACGTAGAAAGTTCAGTGCTTCTGATTTTTTTTAAATTACTGAAATACTAGTCTTCAAAATAAACTACAAACAGACAAACTAAAACCCATATTATTGATTTCTGAAGGTCATCTTCAAAATGGTCCTATGTGGTCCGAGCAGAAGGTCAGTAGTGGACAATATGAAGGGGTCTTGTCTGCACAGTTCAAGGGAGTGGATGGGCTAGTCCAACAACAGGCTTTACAAGGGCAGGAATATCGCTGTCAGAGAGATAGCACAGTCCAGGCTTCTTCTAAGAGATCTTGTTTCTCCCTCCTCATTCTGCCCCATGCCCTGGTCTCATTCATGAGTGTCACGGCACTTTCCACTGGGGTGTCTGGTATTATTGCTGTAAATATGTATAGAAGAAAGGAGCCTCTGCCCGCCTCTGGTTTCCAGGGACAGACACAGCATATTTTCCATGTAGCAGTGGGTGGGTATGAAAGAGACAGGATGAGCCCAAAACCTTCTAACTCTAATCTCCACCTGTCTTGGCAGAGGGCATCTCAGTGGGTGCTTCACTACTGGGTGTTTAGAACCGGGATGAAGAACAAGAGTTGGAGTTTTGCAACCAGATGGAGAAATGGGGGGGGTAAGTGGGTTGTGTCACACTGCTGCTGCTTCTTCAGAAAGTAACAGCTGCAATTTTGAGACTATTTGCAGTAAAAGGTGGCACCTAATTCAGAAACACTACAAAAACCCCCAAATTTGTGTCAAAGTAAGGCAGGGGGAAGAGAATGAGGAAGGAGAAGAAAAGAAGTAATGTCTATTCACAATCACTGGTAGTGCAAAGGGCATGAAAACAGCTGAGACAGCTCAGCACATAAAGGTTCTAGGAGCTGATTGATTTTAAACGCATTTGTAAGGCTTTATATAGAGCTGGGATCACCTCCTCCCTATCAATGGGGACGAGGCAGTACACATTCCTTATGACAACTTCCACAAAATTCATGTTCCACATCGTGGCTTGAGTCAATCAGTTCTCCAAAGCATCACCAAATGAGTTGACATGTAAATTCGATTTTCTTCTTTCCTCTTCCTCTCACCCCTTACACAGTCTCCAGTACATGCAACAGGAGAGAGGAGATGAATATGGATGTTTAGCAGGAAGTATCAACCACCTCTGCCCAGTACTGTTCAGGTAACTGCAAAAAGAGCAGTCAAGTTTTTGTTTGGGCTTGTTAGATTCTCTTGACACATTATAGGCACTTTTAAACCCAGAAAAAATTGAGACCTCATTTATACTGTATCCATTATCTGCATAGCAATGTGTCTTGCTTCGCACCTTCCATGGCAACATCTGTGACAGTTATGTGCCTCCTTATCTACCAGCACCTCCCATAACCAGAGTTCTGGAAAGCCAGGGGTCTGTCCATGAGGAACTGGCCTCAGCATCTTTTAAAACACCAACATTTTAACCTCTCTCTTCCCTCTGCCTCCCCTTTTCAATAGCAAATGAGATTTCTGGTATCAAACTTCAAACAAGGGCAGTAAGAATAAAAAGGTGTATTGCATCTTTCAGTAAATTCACAGTCTGTCCAGTTCACTCAGTTCCATCCTCCGCCTGAGAGCAGCAAGTTGCATGTAATTAAAAACAGTCCAATCCAGTTCTGAATTGTAAACAATGCAGCAGGAATGTCCATCTACTGGCATCATCAAATCTGAGGTGCAAATGGTCCAATCTTCAGTCTTATACCTGTCAGGACATAAACACCAGGAATGAGAAGGAATCACAGCATACAGAGTAGTGCAGAACTAACAAACTATAATTCAGCTATGTCCAACCAAAGCAATTTAAGCCAAACATTACTGCAGTTTAACTCTCAGTGCTTAATGTTTTTAGTTGGGTCCACAGGCAAAGAATCACCAGCAAAAAAAAAAAAGTGATCTGTGTGATGAGTGGCCTCTCTACCTAGCCTGAGGGGGAGAATGCTTACAAACCTGGGTGCTTAACACTAGGGATCTGTAAAAAAGTACACATAGTTACATAGCTTGTGTTTAGAAGCATTAAGCCTGAATGATGTGCAGAGGGATTCTAGGAGTTGTCATTCTGAAAATAGAAACATTTCTGCAGATGCCAGATATAAATTTGGGAGCCTAGCTTTGGTCAGCAAGATCTTTGAAGATACAGTATTTAGGTCACTTAATAGGAATGAAGCGTCTAGCTGTCATTTGTATCTTTGAATCCTTTCACTTAGTCTTAAACTTTTAATATTGTTGGTTGACTTGTGTTCCAGCTTGCTTTCAAGGGGAAATCTGATATCCACCTTGGAAAGGGAGACTGAATCCTGCAGATCTGACTGCTGTATGGCACAGCAAGCTTCTCTTTCCTACAGGGTGAAAGTAGTCCTAAAGATGGCTACACTGAAAAAGGCAGGGATTGGTTAACGTCGAGTTGCCTTTAACTTCCACTGAGACTTTTTCCAAAAGGCTGGTAGTTCTTCAGGAACTAGTTTGTTCCTCAATACTTGCTTTTCAAAGTCTTTAAAGCTCAGTGTTAGGCTTTTCCTTTTTTTGTGTATCCAACTTGTCAATATAATGTAAAAATTGAGATGTTTTTATCAGTAACAGCAATAACTTCTGCTAGAGAGTATTTAGCTGGATCTTAAATGCTAAGAGGTTGAAATTACCTTATAACAGACTTCCTAAGTGGCTGTTATGCCTATCCACTAACACATCCTGCTACCTTCCACCTTCAGCTAGAAATCTATAGCTTTGCCTGTTTCCACAGAACAAAGATTAGCCATTGTAGTCACAGGAAAAAACATGGCTTTACATCAATGGGCCTAAGAATGATTATTATTTCCATTTTTTTTTCTGACCACCTATTTAAGAGGAAACAATCCCACAATGTGCTGAATTTTTATGGGCTGATGGTCTGTGTTTTCATCTACCCCTGACTTATGTATGCCCAAAACCTCTGGTTTAATAAAATCAGAGTGGCTAATTTTTTTTTATTTTCCCCATTGTATGTTCTGTGTGGGCCACAGAAGAGGAGAGGAAAATGCTGGGAAGCATCATGATCCCTGGAAATAAAGGAACCTTCTCAGATACAATACTAAAGGATAATTTACCCTTTTTGTGAATTTATGCTTGTCCACCTCTGTACTTACCTCTGTGGCTATGATGCACTCATTCCTTTCTTCTGTTATCACAAAGACGGACTGGTACATTGAATCCCTCGGAGAGCATATCGCTGATATTCTGCATTCTGGCTTTTCACTAAGGCAGGGCAGAGGAAAAAGAACATTAGCTGCCTACTGACAAGCCTGACTCTCAAAATCTACCATGAATATGGAGCAGTGGAACGAGATAGCCATGAAGGTGTGGAAGGGAAGTGCATGGGATCGAGTTTCACACATTCTGTGTCTGTTGGGATATTATGCTAGAGAAGTGGAAATAAGGAACAGTGAGAGTATTCCTATGCTCCTGCCATCTCCAACCTAACAGCGGGTTCCTCAGAGCCCTTGGTGTAACAACCACACGCAGATCCCAGACAAGACCTTCAGTACATGACTCAGAAGACTGATAAGCTGCTGAATACCTGCCCTTCTCTCCTTTTGAAAAAGAGTAGTTGTTTTCACTCCATCATTCTTCTCAGTAAGCAGATCATCTTGCCTTCTTACCAACTGAAATGCTTATTTTTAATCACTGTATGCTTTTACTGTTGCTCCTCCAAGATTTACTGAGGAAGGAGATACTTCTTACTTTCACCACTGGCCTAGCCACCCCGGGTTCCTTCACAGTATCCATACTAACAGCACCCTGCACAAACACTCAAATTAACTGACTTAGCTACGGATACCACTTGGTTGTGACACATACTCCAGTATGAAGGTTCCAGGCTTTGATCTGGTTTGTTTTGTATGTTATCTGCTTGAGGTTTCTTTTTCCCTCCTATGCTCACCTGCTTCTAGACTGATATGAAGATGAGTGGCTTTAAGGAAGACTATAATAAAAACTGAATTCTCACCTGTGTAGTCGGAGGGGAGACTTCTCTCCTAAACACTTTTCACTTTTGTAATATTTATCTTCTGGTGTCCCTCTACTTGTCAGGTCTTTTACCAGATTGTAGTCCAGTTTATGGTTCTTGGGTTTGTAGTTTGATTTCTCCAGCCCACAGTCCACTTCAAGGTCTTTATTTTTATTGGTGTTTTTCAGCTGGGAAGCTGGAATGAGATTGTCCTTCTGGAAGTCAGACAGGTTGTTCATTGTCTCCAACTCCTGCTCTGGGTGCATCCTCATCTGCCTGATGACCATTGCTATCATGCAGAACAGTATGAGCAAAGCCACCAGCCCCACTCCCATGGATATAGCAATCCAGGGGACTGGTTTAGGAGGAAGTGTAACGGGCACTGAATAAACTGGCAATTCACAGCGGTTGCCCATGAAGCCAGAAGGACAGTAGCAAACAAAGTTGGCACTATAAAGTCCACTGTAGCACGTGCCTCCATTCTCACATGGCCCAGAAGCACATTCGTCTCTGGTTTTGATGTCACAGTTCCTGCCACTGTAGCCTGGCATGCATGTGCAGGTGTAATCGTTGATCAGATCATGACAAGTTCCCCCATTGGAACATGGGTTTCTGGCACAATCATTGATGTTTATCTCACATTTCTGACCAGAGAAACCAGCCCGACAGCGGCACACACGAATCTGCCCAAGGTAGAAGCAACTACCATCTGAGGGAAAAAACGTAAAATAAAAATTAGTTTGCAATGCACTTCACTCAGAAATCTAAACCTTTCTCCGGTCAGCATGTTATACTACCTCAAGAAGAGAGAGGTTATTTTACAAAACAACTGCACATCTAAAAGTTCATTCTACTTTACCGAATAGTATCACCGTGCCTTAAAATTATGCTCCTCCTAAATATGTAATAGAGTTATTTTAATTTAATTCTGCCATCTTCCCCATCATATGATAAACCTCATGCATTGTTTTGTTGCATAGAAAATGCCAGTGAAAGTCCCGCCCCAGCAAGGGACTAAAATTAGAGTGGATGTGGAATACAGCGGGGGAGAGGGACTAATGTTCTAGAGGAAGAGTAGAGGTCAGATTGGATTTCTATCACTTCTGCACTGAAAAGCACAAATGAGTCAGGGTCATGAGATTTTTTGATAAAAAGACTCACCATTTGCACACGGGTTGCTTGTGCACCTGTCTACTTTTTTTTCGCAGTTTGACCCTGTGAAGCCGAAAGGGCAAACGCAAGTGTAGCTGGCCCCCTGTTCCTTTTCCAAGCACGTGCCACCGTTGAAGCACGGAGAATCTATACATGTCAGAGCGCTGTGCTCACAGTGAGTGCCATAGTAGCCAGGGGGGCACAGGCAGTGATAACCATTCTCCATATCCTGCAAAACACAGCATTAGGCCACCAGTTATTTAATGGAAACAAATGATAGCTCCCTGCACGCTGAGCTCTGCAGCAAGCTCTGTTCAGTCCCCTCTCATCCAGAGCCTGATGTGGCAAAAGGGACACCAGGAGAGTAAACAGCTGCAGGTTGGAGTGTGAGGGACAGAGTTGTGGATCAGCCGTACTCAGCGTACAGGAGTAATGGTGCAGCTACACACGCAGAGCAGATGCAGTTGTAGGGAGCATGCAGGCAGCTAGACAAAAGCATTGCTAACATCACTAGTGTCTAATGGGATGCAGAGATCTTCCCAGACATCTTCCCAGAGCAGAGTGGTATGTGTTGACCTCACAGCTGTGATCAGGCCATTTATCCTCAGTGTGAGAGCCCTTTTTTATCTCACAAGGATTTAAGTTGCTTTGGCTTAGGTAAGTCTCACCACTGAAATAACAAACTGTTTCTTCTTCCCAAGTACTGTATGTATAAGGCCTTGGGAGAATGGAGGTAGGGCCTTGTGCTTTAATCTAAAAATTGCATCACCAGCAATCTAAACATGCATTGGATTGCATTTGATATCTATAATCAATCAGCCTTTACCAATCCATCATTGGTAAGAATCCATCATTAACTGGATCCAAAAACAGCCTGAAACACTAAACTACAAGAATCTAAAAGTGTGGAATTCTGTTTTACAGAAAGTTTCAGCTGATTGCCCCCATATTGCTTGACACTACCTTCTCATAGCAGAAAGCAAAATCTTTTTTTATTCACTGCTAAAATACAGACTTAGTGGATTTCTGTATGAACGGTGGTTTGAGAAGCTTATTTTTAACAGATCTGCTCCCTCATCAACCCTGGATCTTGCCAAGTTCTCATAATGGCTGCCACAGAAACCCAAGGATCAGTTGACTAGTTCTAATCTAGATGATACATCTCCTCCTGTAACAGACTTCCTCCCCTGACACCTCTCGGAAAGGGTTCAGTATGATAGTTGTGAGCGTCAGTAATGAACCTGTGTCCTATCGAATTCCCATTATGTTGTTACAGAACCATTTCTGAAAAGGTACACCGGGGCTTGCTTCACACAAAGGCTTTACATTTAAAATGCTCCTACCGTGCAACTACCGCCATTCCTACAGGGATTGCTGTCGCACTCGCTGATCTCGTGTTCGCAGTCGACGCCGGTGAAGCCGGGTTTGCACGCACACGTGTAGCTGCCCTGGCCAGTGTTCATGCAAGTTGCTCCATTTTTGCATGGCCTGTGGTGAGTGCAGTAGTTCAGATCTGCAAAGATACCAGGAGTTAGGAGAACATGTCTTTGGCAGCTGGGAAAAGATGTACATACAAAAAGGCTGCAGTCAAGAAAAAGAGACAGAATTTCCAATGAAGCATTTCATTTTGTTGTCAATGGGAATACTGGAGACTGTTATCTGAGTTATTATCAGTCATAATCAGATTATCATCCATCACTTGAGCTCTGAATCTTGAGAGAGCTGGCAGAAATACAATTTTCTTAGTGTTTTGGTATATTCTCCCTTTTTTGTGGACATAAAACTGTTAGCTGCAATGGGATATAGGTACCAAATTGGAAAACGCTTCATAAGTGTGTGACCTCCAAAATATACACCACAGCACTATGGACACTTCATGTACAGCATGTTACACACTGGAAGAGTGAGCTCCATCTTTAAAAGGTGTCCTTGAGGCACATTCTGGAAAGGCAGGGAGGGAAAATAAAAGATGTTTTGGCTTTGAGATTTAAACAAACACTAGGAATCTTTTATTGTTTATTTGCTCTCTTGTTATGGATGTTAGTAGATTAAACTGTCAAATGCTCTGCCAAGCTTGATGGTTTCATTTCTTTTCCTTTAAATTTGAGACAGAGGTTAAGCATAAATTCATAGGATGTAAGTAAGAAAAGCTTTATTATCTCTATAAGTACTATAGAGTAATTGGAATGCAACTGGTTAATAGATAACTATAAGCAGAAAAAAAATCTCCAACTTTACTTTTCCTGCTTAATTCAGCCTTTACCATCTTAATCCTATAACTGTCCTGGAAATACTTAGTCTGCTTTGAGCACTTAATGATCTCAGTGCCAGCAGTGCATATATGGCCTTGAGGACATGACTGCTCAGCTGGCTACGGTTCAGTGATTCAGTGGGTTGAATAGGTGGAAGTGGTCTGATGTACCTTAAAATGGAACCTGTACTTTTCATTCTTGCTTACATGATTTTTCTCTCATGCTCCAGACTTATCACATGAGTTAACTTCCTTGTATGCAAAATAAGGAAGGCCCAAATGATGGTGTTTACTGCTGCTGGAAACTGTTTAGTAAATTGTTGTACTTGTACAAGGAATAAGTTAAACTTAGCTTGAGTAGGCAGAAAACCTGTCTGTTCAACACTCATCCAGATTGTTAGGTCTTTCTCCAAGAGAAACTTCTTTTGCAAGAGAAAAACTGCAGCTACCAAAAAGGTGTCCTTGTTTTCAAACAAAATTACTACAAGAACTGGTATGTAAGGCTGCAGTGCTACGAACTGATGCCTGTGAAGATGTACCTTGGGGAAATTTAATTCCAGATCCAGTGAGTCAGACTCCTTAGTGTAGTACTAAGGAGTACCCAACCTAGAGCTGTAAGTGCAAGCTTCAGAACTAACCTTGATCACAGAAGAGGCCACCCCATCCTTCATCACATATGCACTGCCATTGTGTTTTACAAGTCCCGTGGCGGCAGCCTATATGGGGAATGCATTCATCACAGTAGCGGCCTTGCCAACCAGGACGGCAGCTAAAAGAAAAGTCCAATTAAAACATTAATGACATGGAGAAGAGTTTAAGTTTCTATTACAAGGTGACATTTTAACTGATGTTCAGACTGCAATTGCCATCTACTCACATGCACTCCCCAGGCTTGTTGCAATATCCATTCTGTTCGGTGCATCCAGCCAGACAGATGGCTGTGAAGAGAACATAAAAATGCATAAATGTTTAGGTAAATACACATGGCGCTACAGAAGACACTTTTAAAGGATAAAAAGCTTAAAAAAAAACACTTCAGAAAGAGTTTTGCACTTTCAAAGCTTTGTTTTAAAACTTCTTGGTACGGGGAGTTCTGGAGCAGGAGGAAGTGAACAGGGAGAGCTAACGCTTGACAAGTTGTCCTTTAGTTTTTCTGTTTATGCAACAAACATGAACTCTTGCAACTCTTGCTAGTAAAGCAGCAAGAGAAAGCGGCTTTGGCTTGTGCTAATGAAAGGCTGAAAAACCCAATGATACCCTGAGCTCAGAGTAAAGGTTCCCACTACTACACTGCAACACCTGTCTCATGTCCTCTGGCTGCAGGAATGGTTGGTGGCAGACTTTGCGCGAGCAGGCTGCTACCCTTTTACCTTGCAACAGCCACTGCTATTCAGGGCTATCAGCCAAGGTCCCTTTCCTGCCAGCTCGCTCTTTGCTGCTAAGGCTCGCAGAGGTGCAGCACAGCGTTGGGTGGCTGCAGCCAAAGGGGACAAAGTCCTCAGCGCGCAACTTTGCCTCTCCAGACAGGGAGTGGAGAGGTCGGCACGAAAACACGGCTCGGGCCACGGGAAGCCTCCGTGAGCTTTAGAGCCGCGGCCGACGCCCGCCACGCCGCCCCCGCGCCCCGGTGCCCGCTGTGGCACTCACGGTCGGTGCAGTACTCGCCGGCCCAGCCGGGCAGGCAGGCCAGGCTCCCGTCCGCCGCGCACACGTAGTGCCCGAAGCGGTCATCGCGGCGCTTGCAGAGGCGGGAGCAGCTCTCGCCGTAGTAGTTCTCGCTGCAGACCACGCGGTAGGAGTAGCGCAGCTTGGTCAGCGGGCCCTGATGCACGTCCTGCGACCAGTCCTCGCCCACCGACAGCGACCGCTGGATCGACATCTGGCTGATGAGCCACTCCTGCGGGGGCAGCCGGGAGCCTGCGGGAGAGCGGGCGCGGGTCAGCGGCTCTGAGCCCGCCGGGCCAGCGGAGCGGGATACCCCGCTCGCACGTATATATACACATACATACATATACACATATATACATATACACAGGCACGCGTGTGGATATTGATGTATGCAAGGGTACAAAAAGGTGGCCACCAGAGTGTGCGAACCCGGGCCAAAGGCACTCGGCCGAGGGGCCTGTGAAAGGAGGGCTGCTGTGAAATATCCTTTTCCTCTCCTCTCAGAAAAACATCCCAAAGCCATTATTCCTTTCCAAAGGGCGGAATTCGAGCAAGGTGTAAAATACAGGAAAAGGCGGACGGGGCTTGCTGGCAGGCTCCCGTCTTTCTCCCCGCAGCCCGCCTCGCTTTCCCACGCCAAAAATAAACCGGAGGAAACGCAATTGTGTTGGAGATTAGGCCGGGGCAGAATCAAAGCGGCCCCTGATGGATATCGTTGGGGGACCGGCTCCTGATGGTGGGATAAAGCCGGGCCTGGAGTTATCGTATAAACAGCTGAGCCGGGGGGGCCGCTCGGGACCGGGGGGACACACGGGACGGGCCCGGGGGCGCTCCCGCCGCGCGGGCGCCCCCTGCCGGCGGCGCGCGCACTATTCACCTTCCGGCAGGTAGTTGTCCGGCGCGTGCCAGGCCTGGATGATCAGGGAGAAGGGTC
>VXAX01004285.1:417069-435310 GCA_013399835.1 Leptocoma aspasia | reverse complement strand
AAAAAAAAAGGAGAGAGAAAAGAAGAGAAAAAAAATCCCCCTTGCTTGTTTTGTTTCTGCCTAAAAGCCCGTAGCGTGGAGCATCCCTCCAGGGAGCGCCGCTCGGAGGGGTGTTAATGTGGTCGATTTGGGGTACAAATGTTTGGAAATGTTTCCCGATTCGCACAGAAGGAGGGGGGATTTGCAAACTGTTGCTGCCACATGGCCCCTCCAGCCTGCCCATTCTCATTGTAATGAGGCCGGCGCGTGCCTCATCTGCCGCGGGGCGCTGCCACGGGCGGCCCGGACACGCCGCGCCGCAACCGGGGCGGGCGNCCCGCGGCAGCCGCCGCCGGCGGGCCCGGGCCCGGCCGGGCTCCGCTCCCCGCTGCCCGCTCACCCCGAGCCGCCCCGCGCCCAGCCCGTGAAAAAAAAGCGCATTTCTGTTAAAGGCTGTAACGATCACCATTGAGTCTCTCGCTACAAATCGATGGCTTCTTTTCCATACAAATGCCTGCTTATGCCTTTATGTTCTCCATCTGTTTGTAGCTAACACCTGCCATTCAATAAATCGATTTGGCCATTTAATGTAACAGCTTCCCGGGACATTTTTTCATGCCAGATGCCACAGCAGCTCCAAACCTTTACCCCAGCCCAGCGCCCCATCAGCACGGCCGCCCAGCAAGGGGCTGTGCTTTGGCAGAAACCTGCTGCCGGGGTGTGGAGCAGAGTTGAAAAGTAAAGAAAATATGAAAAAATGGCTTTATTTAAAAAAATAACACTAACCCCACCGATTTCACCTTTTCCTTTAATGCTGTGGTTTCTGTATGCCCGGGGAGGTGGCATCTGGTCCTCGCTACCAGCAGCAGGTGTACGGGTGGTGCTGGGATTCCTGTGGGTCACAGGCATCAGGGCAGTTGTTGACATTTTTGGTTCCCTTTTATTTTACTCACCGATAGATACTTTGCATGTTTTAGGGAATTTCATGTTTTAAGGACACGAAGACACTGCCTGCAGTTTATCACTCCATGACATGGGGCAAGGCTCCTTACAGGGACGTGTGGGATGAGAGACTCCAACATTCTACATGTTTCAAGGGGTTGCCCCTCTTTGAGAGGCCGCCTGTTGGGCATCAAGGTTGAGCTCTCGCAGCCTGCGGTACCAGACAGGAGAGGTGAGTGCTTGCCCATGTGCTGCTCTGCCCCATACCTTGGCAAACCTTTTGGCTGCCCCAAAACACTTTCCCTGCTAAACTGACACAGAGAGAGAAAAGTGGGTCTCTCTAGGTGTCACCCCGTAGATCTCAGGGGAGGGAAAACTGCATCTGGGCATATGAGAAAGTGATATAATATAGCATGGGGAAGTTACAGGACTGTCTTCCTCCGTCTTTATGGAGGAAGTGAGCAGCTCTGGGCTGGCTGAGTTCCTCCAGAGGAAGTGATTTCAGTACTGCTGGGATTTTGTTTGACTGTATTCATTGTATAATTTGTTGTACAGCGTTTGAAAGGTGCCTTTGCTTTAAATTTGAATAAATGTGTAAAATGAAGCGTAATGCAAAAATAGTTAGGGATATGCACATTTCAGCTATGTGGGTCTGTTTCTTTCTTAATTAATTTAGTGCAGGCTATAGATACCATCTGTAAATGCACCTGTAAAAGCCTAATTCGCTTTGAAAGACACAAAGTCACACAGTTGTTTGGCACTTTTACCCAAGATAGCTGGATAAAATTGGGATTTCATATAAAAAACACCCCTGGACTATGGCAGGAGCTGAGAGTAGTTAACTGGGAGATAACCAAGGCTTTCTCTTTATTTTGAGTCTGAGAGTTGTGGCTGACTTTGGCAGGGGAGAGTTGGAGGGGAGATTTCTCACTTGGAGCAGAAGTTCCCACATTTTGCTTCATATACAAGTCATGTATGGATCAACGTTCATGGATGGACAGTGGCCTGAAGCAGTATAAAAAAACAAGTACAGGCTGCCCTCTTAAAGGGGAAGAATTCCCTTTGCAGGCTCCATAGATAATGTCCCATGGGCCAGGCTTTGGGAACTCCTGCATCAAGAGGTCTGTGTCTTCAAACAGATGGCCAGGCAGCCCTTGGCTACTTAGAATATGTTTGGGGCTATATTATATAGCACTGGGTAAAGAGATCTGTCACAGAAAAACAGTAAAAGGCAGTTTTAACCCTTCCCCTGGGGAGTGGCGTGGATCCATGCTCTGCCTGTGTTACCAGTCCCTCCTGTGCCGTGCCCCATCCCGAGCCCACGGGATGTTTGGTAGGGGCCCAGCATTGTGGTGCTCGCTTCAGACACTCAGAGGAGGAAGTCTCAGACTTCTGGCATGTGAGAGCTGGCACAGCAAATCCCAGAGCATGGCCTCAGTGCAGCCTGTCCCAGAGGACAGAGAGGAGAGCAGAGCAGAGCTGGGAATAACTTCTGGAGCGGCCAGAGGTGCATGGCACACAACCCCCCATGCACAGGAGGCTGATGAGATGCCATCATCCCAGTGGGACTTGGGGCTGATCCCTTGTAGCAGGAGGTGTCCTGCCATCAAGGGATTGTGGCTTCACCGGGTGTTTGCTGAGCTCTTCTGCTTCCCTCACTCTTCTGGTAGTCTGGTGTTGGGCAGAAGCTGTTAAATGTCCAAGGCTGGATTTCTGGAGGGATGTGTAGGCCAGTACTGGCAGGAAAAAGTCTGTGGGACTCAATGGAGTTGCACCTGCTTGTGCACCAGGATAAGCTGCAGCAAAGCAGCAGCAGCAGGAACAAATATCTCAGAGCAGCACACTGGTAAGAGTTGAAGGTATTTAAAATACAGCTGGCCACTTAAGTAAGAAAATCCACTTTGAAATCCCTTCACCAGAGGTAAAACTTGCTAATGACTGGAGAGAAAGACCTTCCTGACTTCTATCCCTAGCATTTATGTTTATTTCTAGTAAAAAAAGGTTTTAACCAGGACCAGCTGCTCCCACAGCCAATCAAAACCAGTCCTAGATTGTCCAGATGGAGTCACTCAAGACAGAGACTTGAACCAGGGCTGCCACCGGCTCCAGGATTTCTGCGTTTGTCCTATTTTAAGAAGATCTCGCATCCTGCAAACACTGCTTATGGGAAATAATTGGGTGCAGAAATCCTAGCGGGGGCCCATGAGGCAGACTCATGTGGAGATGTGGCAACGTGGCATGCTGACATTTTGGCATAACGTGGTGATGATTTTATGTTAGCATCAGCCCTCCAAGAGGAAAGTAAATATGTGACATATTGTTCAGGGAAACAAAACAAACCAGACAATGAGGTCCTGTGCCCAGTGACTGATGTAGCCTCTGCAGGCCCATGCAAAACCTCTATTCCTTTGTGATCTGGGGATGCTGGGAAAATGAGTGCATCAGAGTATCCAATACCCATCCCTGGACCATCCAGCCCTCCTTGCTTTTTGTCTTTGTGTGCGGCCATGCAGGGAGCAAACACAGAGCACCCGCTGAGTTTCTATTGTTTCTCCTGTCTAATGGCCCTACTTAGCCATGGAGGAGCGGGATGGATTTGCGCCTTGTGCACATTGTTCTTGGGGTTCAAAAGAATACTTAAAGTAGAGCAGTAGTTAGTATGACAGTGGAATAGAAATGAACATTCACTCCAGTGTCTGTGGATGGCACAGGGGCTTAGATAATGGGACAAAGGAGAAGAAAATTAATGAATCTGTCTGTTTGTCTGTTGACCTATCAGCATAAATATCTTGTCACTCATATGTGACAGCAAATCTAGTTGGCCGTAAGAGTCCGGCTTGCCCGAGCTCCCAACTCTATTCTTTAAATCGAAAGTTTCATCAGGTAATTTAGCAGACTGAAAAAAGCTGGTACTTGACCACATAGTGAGCCCCAAATGGATGAGCAATAAACACTTCATTTGTGAGTGTTAAATGATGTAAAACAGTGCTACACTGATGGCACGGGTACCAACTCCTTCCTCCTACTCTTTGCCCATGGATGGTCACAGAGGTCGTCTTTTACAGCCTACACAGGAGCCTTTCTTGAACTGAGCAACAAGTGAGGACTTCTCATGAGGCTCTTAAGTGCACTTATATAGGACTATGCTGCCACCCTTAGCCAGCAGCCAGGGATAAAGAAATCTTCTGTCACCTGGTCAAAGGTGCTTAAGGTGCACCTTTGTCAAAGGCTGCTTAAGGGTGGCAACCACTAAAGTCTCTCCAGGTGGCCAAATCATCTGGGGGAGGGCAGACAGCAGCATCCATCACATCCTGGAGGGAATTAAGCTGTCCTGAAGGTGTCCTGAAGCTGTCCTAAAGGAGCAATTAAACAGTTGGGTAAGGCTGACATACTGTCCTCCTTAAAAGCCTGGGGTGAGGCAAGGGCCCATCCTGCGTGGTTCTTCTTGCACATACACACACAAATGCTGTGTGGCAACCCTGCTTCTCAGAGCCTCTTTATCAACCCTTTACTAGGTACATAGGCTACATTAATTATCTACTTTTCCTCTTGAGTCAAGTCCCACTGAGAGGTGGGACTGTATCGCTCATTCTGGGAGGGGACTCTGAGCTAGACAAGAGGAATCACCATCTGCACCATCTTCTCTCTCCATTGACTCCAGAGCACCCTACATGACTTGATCAGGTGAGACCCCTTACTTTTGGAAAGCTGAAGTGAGGTGAGGTTGATGCCTTCCTTTGTGCCTGAGTAGAGCAGGGATGATGTGGATGCTCAGCAGCTCAGGTGGAGTCTGAGCATCAGTCACTGGCCAGTGCTTGGATTTCTAGCTGAGATTAGGATCAAGAGTGTCTTATTTCTGTCAAGAGCACAATCCTTATGACAAAACTTGCAGAACTAGGTATAAGGTGTAAATAAATACAGTCTCATAGATTGCTTGCATTTTGGCACTATTTCCATTGAAATGTGGCTTTATGCCACAGCAGGACACCTGAGTAAAAGGCATCACTACAACCCAGAAAGGGTGCAAGCTGGGATATCTGGATTAAGCCAGGGATCTCTACCACAATCATGGTGCTGAATGGATTAATTGGTAAAATCAGGTTGTGCATTGTGGATTAGATTTTGATCACCCTTTCAACTTCAGGGGCAGGAGAGTCCTATGCAGGATTCTGTTTTAGGCCCATTCCTAATAAAATCTGGAGTGCTGCAGTAAAGGTAGAGCAAAGAATGTTTCAAATAACCTACCACAATTAATGAACTCTTTGTAGGTTACAGAGCACTTCCATTTTATTGTTTATACATTGAGAATGCTCCAAAACAGATAGTGTGATGAATCAGTAGCTTTTAAAATATGTCTGGGTTTTATTACTTCATTAGGGGATCTCATAGTTAACCCTTGAATAATCAGCTTAAAAGCAGAAGGCAGATTTGCTGGCATACGGTTTTACATGGACGCTTTGCTGGCCAAGTGCCAAGATATATAACAATTTAGATGTCCAGTGTGTTTATTATCAAGTGTCTAGCAGAGGCTTTAGCCTTCAGTCTAGAATTGTACACGGTGGCAGCTCAAGTTGTTGGATAGTATCACCAAACTGGGATTCTTTAACTCTTGTGCTGGGAAACATCTTATTCTGTTCATGATGAATTGACCAGTAAAGACACTTTACATGCTTATTTTGGTGCCTGCTTATTTCCCCATTTAAGAGTTTTGGCCACATTTTCATGTTGTGTTTCATTTCATTCTTGCTTCAGGTCCCCTGTGGATGAGTGCTGCTTTTTGTCTCATTTTAGAAACAATTCACAGCTGATTAATTTCTGCTAACTCTTCCAGCTGATGAAAACAGTAAGCATTCATTTGCAAGGATTAATTGTGGCCTCAAAGGATTCCTAGATGTTGCTTTTTGATTTGAGTTTTTGCAAGGCCTTTATGAGCCTTTTTCCTCATAATTTCCCATTTCTTCTTCCACCAGAAAGGGTAGGAGGAGTTGCAACAGGAGGGCAGTCTATATCCTATTGCCTTGAATTTTAACCACCATGATATCTGTTTTTTCTCAGACCAAGTCTATATGACAGGGGACAACTTGCTTTACATTAGCTCTCCAGCAGTGACTGCCACCAGTGGAGGTCTAACAGAGAAGCAACAACAGAAAATGCTGAAG
This sequence comes from Leptocoma aspasia, assembly GCA_013399835.1. Taxonomy (NCBI): domain Eukaryota; kingdom Metazoa; phylum Chordata; class Aves; order Passeriformes; family Nectariniidae; genus Leptocoma; species Leptocoma aspasia. The sequence goes on along the minus strand of VXAX01004285.1, from coordinate 429,230 downwards.
ATAAAAGTCTGTCAGGAATACAACTGGTAGTCCAAATCCTGCTTGCTTTCTCCTACCTGCTCTTCTTGCCTGGGGGAGCCCACTTCACTGGTGCACTAAGGGCAGGTGGCACAGGAGCCATATAATCCCACAAAATATCCTCTGTGATGAACCTGCTTCAAAGTATCTCTTCTTGCTACAGATGGTGAGAAAATGGTTAAAAATAGGAAATATATTCACCTGCCAATGTACTTCTGTGGTTCTCATGAGGCTCTTACTGAAGGTGGCATCACTATTCTCACCTGAGGCAAGGTTGCGAGGGAGCTCTTCCTAAACCCAGAGGCAGGTGTTCCATGTGATGTGTATTGACCTGAGCTCTGTTGCTAGCCAGCACTACTGCAGGATAGGAGTGGTGAAATGGAGAGAGAAAAGCTGTGTGCCAGGAAAGACACTTATCCTTGGACTCTAGCTGGTACAGTTTTGCTTGGAGATTGCAACTGAGGCCAGAGGTTGTGGGATATTTTGGATGGAGAATAAGCACTCGATAGGTACTGAAGGTGATGTTGCTTGCTAAGATCTCAGCATAAAGAATCAAGGAAAGATGAAAAAGGATATAAAAAAACAGTAACAGGAGAAAAAGTATGGAGGTAATTTCTTTGTGTGGGTTGGAGAGGAAGGTGGGACAGAGGGCAGGGGACTGGATTTAAAGAGGTGCCCAGGAGGTCTTCTTTAGCCTACAAACCCATGATATACCAGGTATCTGCTCTTCTGAAGGCAACCTTTGGGGAAAAAAAAAAAATCAATCAACAACCGAGTGCCTTTGCTGTGCATTTGCTGGCATCAGTTCTCAGAATAGGTTCTTAGCTCTGACTCCTTCTCTTCTTATTTACCAGATTGGCAAATTGGTGAATTCAAGCTCAATTCTAAAATTGCTGTGCACATTATTTTCATTCACATTACTTTTATCTGCACAGTATTTCAGAGGCAGCCAGCAAGGGTGATTAGAAAATTCACAAAAATCCCCACACGGAGTGGCTGCAGCCTGGACGAGGAAGTGCCAATAAAAGCTGCTGTACAAGTACAATACTTTAAAAAAAAGTACAATACTTTAAAAACCTTTCTTAGCAAAACATAGCCATGTTCACAGTATGGTTGAGTTTTGTGGTGTTTTCAAAGTGCTTTCAGTTCACTCCTAAAATAACAGAGATGTGCAAGTTTTATTGCTTAGAAATCTGCTGGAGAGTCAAAGCCTTGTATTGCTGTGGACACCAAAGCACCTCTAACAACAGACTCAGTACTGCCATATTTATTGAAGTGCTTTGTGTAGAGCTTAGCTAGCCTGGAAATGTGCTGCCCATAATCCTATCAGACACTGTTAAACCAATGAAAGCAGCCACCAAATTCTGTGTCAGTGGGTCACGGTTCAGACCAGGTTCCTGTGATGCCCCAAACTAATTTTTCTTGAAATCAGTGCGACTGGGAGATTTTTGACAGGTGACTTTATAGGCTGATACTCTTCCTTACTAATGGAGCCACTATAGCACAAAGTGCAAGATATTCTGTGCCACTCATCTGTTGTGGTTTAACTCCAGCCTCTCACTCACTCACTCAGCCCTCGTGGTGGGATGGGGGAGAGAATCAGAAGGGCAAATGTGAGAAAACTGATGGGAGGATTTAAGGACATTTTACCAGGCAAAGAAAAAACTGCAGATGTAAGCAAAGTAAAACAAGAAATTAATTCATTACATTCCATGGGCAGGGAGGTATTCAGCCATTTACAGGAAAGCAGGGCTCAGTCACACATAACAGTGACTTGGGAAGACAAATGCCATAATTTCAAATATCCTCTTCCCTTCTTTTTCCCCTCTTCCCCTTCTACTCTATATACTGAACATGATCCCATAAGGTATGGAATATCCCTTCAGTGAGTTGGGGTCAGCTGTCCCAGCCATGTCTCCTCCAAAAAGCTTGTACACCCCTAGCCCACTTGCTGGTGTGGTGGGGCAAGAGGCAGGGAAGGTCTTGGCAGCTATGTCAGCATTTCTGTGCAGTACCAAAAACATTCCCATGGTATCAATGCTGTTTTCAGCACAAATCCAAAACACAGTCCCCTGCTAGTTACTATGATGAAAACAAAGTCTATCCCAACCAAAACCATCACATCATCTAGTGTTCCTTCATGGCAACACTATGGGGGTAGCCAGTAGCATTAGAAAGTTTGTACTACACGCATCAGAAAAGTTGCTTTGCTTGTGGATTGGTACCCATGGGCAGTAAGGCAGAAGCCATCCAATTCATTGTAGGTAAGACAGGTAATATGTAGGGGTGGCAGCATCTTTTGGTCACTGACATGTTGGGTGGTGACTTGAAGAGAAGCCACAAGTCCCTGAGCCAGCAGGTCCTGCTGGTGATTTTGGCAAGACTGCTGAGCTGTCGTTTTCCAGCAGTGGTTAACTTTGGTTAACCACTAAAAAGTCTAAAGGTCTAAAAAGTCCCAGCGTTGGATGAAAGGTGGAGCTCTCAGTTGCTAACAGACGAAAGTTGATTTACATTGCTTTGACCTGAAGGTTAATAAGTCACAGAAGTAATTTCTGTCTATGAGTCCTTTGTAATTTCAAGTCCTTGAAATGTGGAGTGCGAAGTTTGTGGCTACACTTGGTAACTTGTGTAGGGATGGTCCAAAAGTACCTGACTCTCCAGAGTTGTTGTCTCTATCCTGTCCTAATACAGTGCCACAGGAATGGGAAGACTCCCCTTAGCTGGGCTAAGGGCAGGTTGTCCATCAGGATTTAGATAGTATTACTTTCCTTTCCCCTGTCTAGGTGAAATCTTACTCTGTTTGGGGTGCTGGACTGCCATTGCCTGCTGGGATATCTGCAGAGGGAGAGCATTTGGGCAATAGGAAACAGAGCAGCACCAAGCAGGCTGTAAGCCTAATTCACACATGCAAATCAGGATCAATGTTTTGCATTGATCAGAGAGGGTTTTTTTGAGAGACACAGGTCTCCAGTGGCTGTGAGTAAGTGCTGAAAGCTAGTCTAGCAAAGGAAGCTATTTCTGTGGAGATAACAAATGAGAATTTGTGCCAGCTCTTTATCAGTAAAGCAGCTCACAAATCAGAGTAAACCAAAGTATGAAAACTCTGGGAGCAATGACTGTTTTACCCTGGCCATTTCCCTGGAAATTGAGTGTGTGGATGTGTGGGAGTATGCATGCTAGTGTTCAAGTGAGATTTCTTACTAGACCTATTGTCAATGTATGTTTTCTCCTCCCCAAACCAGGGAGTTACTTAAATAAATTGCCGGAGGTTTATAGATATGTGAGGACTTCTGTGGAATTTGGTAGTGAGCTGGTAACACCTCACCCTGGGTATCTGTCTGTTTTGGTGGACTCTCATTCCAAAAGGATCAGAAAACCTCACCACATTGGCACCATGAGCATATCCAGGCTGAAAACTCACTGCTTTTCCTGGACATTACTGGATACTGCATGGTAATAAAAGTCCTTCCCTTGCTCTGTGCACAGGCAGGGCCTGAATCCCAGGTGACATTTGATGGCCCCATATTATGTGGCAGCTGATCACTCCTGCCCACTGAATCTGTGAAGATCTCAATAGATCAAATTGTCTCATGCTTGCTCTTATTTTCACACCTTCCTTTGGGAACACATAGGTAGAATCTCAGAAGATTTTAGGACAGGACCTGGGGATAGAACTCAACTGCCTGTACTTCAGATCTGCAATATTGTCATCTTTGGAGCTCTGCACAGTGTTCTGGTCTTTCCATCCACAGGAAAGGGACAGGAAAGGAGGAAAGAACTATAAAAAATTTGAAGAGATGGAGTGGCAGCTCCATCCACATCTGCAGACAGTGGACTGAGGGATCTGTGAGAACACACTCTGTGAAATCTAAAGACAAAGCTTGAACAATGCAATTACAGGCGATATATGTGACCTTGGACTGATAGGATGAGAAGAGACTGGTTAGCTCAGTGGTGTATTTTCCACGTAGAGAGCAAATGAATGCTGAACTGAAATTATATCTTTATTTCTTCTGTCCATCCAGAAATCAAAACTATAGGAAACCACTAGAATAAGCAAGATCTGCCCATTTCTTTGGTGCATTGCCACCCACACATAATCATGGGCTATTAATGTTTACAGCAAGTTAGTTTTCACCTACAGGCCCTGTCACTGAGCCCATTCATGTGGTTTCTTGGTATTTTGGTTTTGTCTTGATACAGCTGTTTCAGTAATAGCTGAAACTGTAGAGAGCTGCTATCACCTTGGGATTATGGTCCTGATTTTATAATCTGATGAACACAAAGCAGAGTTTAACTGCAGTGCAATTTAGAGAAACTGAAAGTGCACTCATTTATGGTAAAGAAGAAGTTTGCTGAAAAAAGGTGGATTGTCTATGAGTCTGTACCTGTACCTGCTTTTGTGGTGTGTCATACCCTAGTATTTGCTGGACTGTGCAGGAAGGGCTGCATCCTTGTTCCTGTTATGATGAAGTGCTGCCCCACCTGCCAGCAGGTACCTCTCTCAGCTATACAGAGGGTCGTGCTGATGTTGTTTTGCTGCGAGCACAGAAATGGTGACTCTGTGCAGTGGATGTGTGGTAACCTTTTCTGCTTTTTAGCTCTCCCTCAAAGGAGAAAATTCACACTTTGCTTTTTTTCCCCCCCCCTTTTCCCCTGCTTTTCAAAATTTTTTTTTTCCCCTACTGTCACAGAATTGCAGCTGGCTCAACCAGGGCCCTTCAGAACATGGTTTTGGTGACTCAAGATTATTAATTTAGCAGATTTCCTTTGGAGATGCTCACAAACGTGGGACTTGATGGGTTAATCTTCATAAAAGATAGAAAAATTGGCAGCAGAAGGAATTTTTGAAAAAACAAATTAAAGTAAAGGAAAGAAGCGGGTGTGAAGTAAATTATTTGCCGTGGAGTGTTTTCCTTTCTGAACTTGCAGGGAATGTAAGGGTATTTCCTCGGGACAAGAATGTCACATTTAGAGGTGTCCTTCCTTTGCTAATAAAGAGGCAAAAATCCCTTACCAGTTAAATATTTCCTGCTCAAACATGCCCATTACAGGCAGAAGAGGTTCTGTGACTAGTGTTTACTGGACCTTTGGGTCTTTGGTTTCATTCCCACATACATTTAATTTGCTGTGAAGAATAAAGTTGCAGTATAAATGATGAGGAAGTTTTTCCAAATAATGTTATTGTTTCATTTGTGCCTGAGCAATTCCTGCAAAGAAGGAAGCATGAACTAATATAACATATTTATCACATAGAGAAGGCTGAGGCCATTGCCAGAGAAGATTTCTGTTCATTAACCTGCTTATTGGGTTTTTCCACCAGAGAGAAAATATTTTCTAGGTGATGACTCAATTCAGTGCCCTCTTTGGTGTCTTTTTGAGAGAAGCTGAGCTTCTGTGAACCCTGAAGAACAGACTGGGCCACACTGTTCTTGAACCATCCAGGGGATTTTCATGCTACAGTAGGAGCATTGGATCCAAAAACTGGTGCAAAGCTTCTGGAGGCAAAGAGTCAGCAACATATGAAATGAAATCAGTCAGTGGATTCCTGTCATCTCTCAGCTCTAAGCACCTACGTCAGGGCATAACCTTTTCTGGTAGACTCTTTGAGTCTGATAGACCCTCACTCTTTGCTGTCTCTTGATCCCTTATAACCTGATCTGATTGAAGATGTCCTTGCTCATTGCAGGGGTGTTGGATAACACGACCTTTTAAGGTCCCTTGCAACTAAAACTATTCCATGATTCTGTATTGCAAGCAGAAACAGTGTTTTCTGTCTTTATATCAACATTCAGCTTAGGACTGGCTTCAGGATCTGGAGGAAAAGATGCAAGGCAGTTCTGATGTAGCTGATATGCTTATTTGAAGTGAGTTTATACCTTTTGGCTTTCACTGCTGCAGCCAGCTGCTCTTTCAGATGGGCTTGGACAAGTCTACCCTCACCTCAGTGCCTGCAAAAAAAAAAAGGGTAAAATACTTTTTTCCTTAACAAGTAGATTCTGCATGTTCCTCATGCCTTGCAGTGGGTCTGGCTTTGTTAATGTCATGAGTTTTTCACCTAAAGCAACCTGGAATGACACTGCTTGAGAAATGCTTCCCACACAAGGTCTCTAGTACTCTTGACTCCCTTCTTAGTGAAGAGCATCTCAAGAGCAGATTTGCTGTCAGACCTGGAAGGTGTAACCCCAGATGTGACCCTGCTTTGCACTGTGAATGTGACTACATGTGTATGTGAGCATGCAGGGGAGCAACACACTCAAAACCTCTGAAGCTGGTGTTGAACATATGGAGGTCCCACTGAAAATCACCCTTGCAGTTAAATGTGTTCAGCAGAGTGCTGTACAAACTGCAGAGCTTCTGCCCTGTTCTGACTGAGGTACTTTGGGAGTTGAGCCCATGGCTGTGCCCACTGCAGAAGCACCATCACCCAAGCAGTGACAGGTTTGAGGGATGTGGATATTTGGAAGTAGGAACAATTCAGATTCCAGGTTTCAAACCCTGACTGTGAAATGTGAAAGACAGTTTTTAATCACCCTTCAGCCCATTGTATTTCTATAATTAATCCTTCAGTGCAACTAACCTTCACAGTAGGTGAACTTTTTCCTTTTTCCCCTTGTCATACATCTAGGTCCCACTTTGTGCCCATTCTAATTATTAGTGAAATACAGCATCTTTATGATGCCCTGGTAGTCCAGAGACTCCAGTCCAGGGCAGGAAATTCCCATCATTAAGGGTTTGCTGAACTCTCTCTCTCCAGAAAATGACATTTACTAATTACATCATTTTGATGTATATGATACCCAATCCAAACATGTTATAAATTAGCAAAAGCTCATTTGTTTCATGAAAAGTATTGTTCTTCTTTTATTCAATGACCTTTTTGTTCCTCTACATCCTGGACCAATCAAGTGCCGGTGCAGTCGCTGACTTCTGAGCACAGACAATAGCTTATTCCGTCTATTCTGTTCAGATGACTGTAGGAATAGGCAGTCACTTTGTCATGTGGAGACTGGAGGTTGTATAAAACCCTTTTTCCCACCATTTACAGAGAGTCTGAATCCTGAGAGGAAAACCCTGTCATAATAATAATAATAATCTAGAAGCTAGAGCCCATTGAAGTTTTCTCAGCTTTATGATTTGGGTGGGGCTGGAATGCAGCCCTCCCCAGCCTAGGCTCCCTCGAATTTTTAGAGCTATAGTGTGGATTGCCTTTCATTACATTTCTAGCAGCAGGTTGTGTATTCTTCAATCAGCTTCATATGCACTTTTCACAGAGAGGCTTCATTCACTCACAAAGGTAGTAGGAACAGGGGCTGATTGGTGCAAATCCATTGCTTTCTTCTCCAAACATTTGGGGACAGGGAGTGCCTTTCTCCTGTGCACTGCCAAGCGGCCCAGCAGAACAGTCCTGGGCTGGACTGGTTGTGGCTGTTGTTCAAACACACAACAATCCTCAGCCACCTTCTCAATGCTGCAGAGCCTGTGGCCTGTTACCAAGGCATGGTGGCAGGCTCTGCTGCAGATGAAGCTTCCCATGGGGAATTTCTCTGGGAAGGCTCGTGGACAGAGAACAGAAGGACCAAGGTGATGGGGGAACTGGCACCATAGCAAAGTCCTTAGGTTCCTTTTGTGGGTGGCCTCACAAACACCACCCTGGGACTGGGATGAGGGGTGTTGAAGTGCTGGGAAGGTGCAGGTGGATGATGACAGGGGTTTCTTCTGTGCCAGGAGGCTCTGCCCAGCAGCGTTTGGTACCATCCATGCACCAAGACAGCCGCAAGATTTGTGTGGCCAGCCAGAAGGGAGCAGTGTCCAGTGGAACCTCATGGCCGCCCCACACCCGCAGCCTGTGCAGCCCCAGCCTGCAGCAGCCTCTCACCCTGCCACAGGGTCCCAGGGAGCAGGCAGGGACAGAGTGAGCAGGGAGCAGAGGCAGGAGGAGGACTGGGACTGCTGTAAATCCCAGGAACGCAGCAGCGCTCCAGTGCCACTGCTGTCCACAGGGGAAGCGCTGAGACACAAACTGAGAGGCGTCACACGTGTTTGGTAGGGCTAGGAGAGGGCTGAGAGACCTCATTAGCATCATTCATATATTTCTGAGCAGTCATTTAGTACTGCTTTTCTTCCTACCAGCCCTTTTGGAAGGCAGAGTGTACCATTCACAACAAGTGTTTATCTTCCAGCTTTAAAGACAGACGTCAGAATATTTCCCTCCTTATTCATGCTCCGTTTTTTCTCACAGCCCAATTATTCATGACATCACCACCTTTTCCTCCTCAGCCCCAGACACAGTGTNCACACACACACATGCACACATGCAGAGCAACAACAACAACAACCACCAAGGTTATTATAATTAATTTAAAATCTGTTTAGAAAAGGGTTCCTTTTATGTTGGACAGGCTCTTTAAGCAGCTCAAGAAGTATGAAAAACAGGAAATCAAACTGCCTCATTAGGAATTGACTCTGCTCAGTAATTAGAGGCTAGAAAACAAAACAAGGAAAAGCAGGTGGCGAGTGAGCTCCAAGCAAGCAGCTATTGTATCATTTCAATGTTTTGCAGGCTAACAACATTATTTTTTTTTTCAGAAAAGTGTTACTTCCATGAAAAAATGACTATGAGAATCATCCAAAGTTTAATGGGAAAGTGCTGCTAGCTCAGAATCAATCCAGAGGCTGCTAACTTGGCTCAGCCTGGGGTTTAATTCATAATTAGGCAGTATTTAGCTGCATTTAAAAAGACAACTCTGTTCTCCAGTGTCGACTGCTCTCCCGCGAAAATCATGTTAAAAGTAATTACCAAGTGATCCCATATTTTGCTGATACAATCAGATGAGATAACCCTAGACATTAATATCAATTATATCTTCTCACAATAACCTTTGCTGAGAAAATGCTGCCAGTGATTTCCAGCAAATAGCTGTTTATGTTTTAGTCATGCCAGAATAAGGCTTTGCTTGCTGTACTCACTCCTTCATTTTTGAAGGAGTGTGCTTTTTGCAGAGAGCTCAATTCCACCCACAATTATTTGCCAAAACCAATTTTGAATGGTGTGAGAATAGTCATACTTGAGAAGTGTCTGCTCTGCACCTCAGGGATGGTTCCAGGGCATTCACTGATCCAAGAAAGTCCACATTGCAAAGGGCAAACAGTTGTGGGGACTGGGTAGCTCTTTATTGATCCATAATATAAGTTTGTTAATAAATAAAATCATTTCCCAACAATTAAGTAGATAGATGCAAAAGATCTAAAAATCCAATACAAACATCATCAAACTTTTTTGTGTGGGGAAAAAATGATGACGGAAATGGCTCTCTTCACATGGTTCTCCTGTGGGCAGAAAATAGCAGCTACTTTTGTCGTACACATTTTTTTTTCAGTGGGAATTTTAGTCCAGTTCTCTAAAAACAACAAATACTAACCAATGATAAAGCATGAGTATTTACCTACTGTTTACTGCTGACATCCTGTCAGGATATGGTGCAGCTGAGTGAGTGCACTTTGGCTCAAGATGGGCCTGGTGACTTTGCAGGAAGAAGCCCTTGATCAGGAATGCTGAGCAAATGGAGGCAGCAGAGCTGTGCAGTTTATCCCCTTGCTGGACGGGTATTCCATGGCTCTGTGGTGGCCTGTCCCTTTGGGCAGCCAGAGGCTGGGGCTTGTGGAGAGAGTAATGCTTCCCACAGTGTCTGCAAGGGTCAGGCATGGTGCAAGGCAGGTCTGGCAAAGGGAAGCTGGAAGCCAGCTGCAATCAAAGCAGGTTCTTTGGTGTAAACAGGGTGTCAGTAAGATTAAAAATCAGCCTTCCTGTGGCTGAGCTGAGCCACAGCTCCAGGGAAGAGCAGCAATTGGCATTGGGCTGACTTATGCCAAGAAATAAATATGCCTGGTACTGCAGGGGGGATTGTGGCTGCTGCAGAGGTTTGTGATCTCTGGCCTATTTTTTCTCCTGTAACAAAACTGAGATGGACAAAGAGGGAAGTGTCTGCTGGGTGTTCAAGTTTACTTAGGAGCAGCTTCCAGCCCACTGCCCACAGGGACAGTGGGAGCATGACAGCTTTGTGCTTCTGGAGCAGTGCTCAAGGGCAGATGTGTTACAGGTCTAGAAAACCCATTAAAAAAAAAAAAAAAGAAAAGAAGTTCTATTGTTTGTTACTAATGATGACTCCTTAAATCACTTATTTCTTCATGGGAGGGCTTCTAGCAGCTAGGAGCGGACATGGCTGAACCTCAGCAGTTACAAAAGGAGCTCCCTTTTGTAGCTTGCTGCTCTCCTGTCAGCAGTGAGCATGAGGACCTTTTTCACATATAAGCTCTCTCTTTCAGGCTGCTGCCTGCCCTGGACAGGCTGCATAGGGAGGGCAAGGTCAGCAAGGGATGCAGCAGTGCACAGCAAGCCCAGAGCTGCCCTCAGCTGCACATTGCTGCCTGTGCTCTGCCTTGGGAGGGAGCTTTGTGCCGAAGAACAGCTTTTGAAATTGAAACCCAGGATGCTTTTCTGTCCTGAAGACAGTTTTCTTGTAAAAGGTGGTGAGGCTGGCTTCTCCTGTTTGCATGAGTGGAAGCACTGTATGCAGCAGAAACATGCTATATATTGCTTGATTTATCCATTAAATGATTTATCCATTAAAGGGTTTCTTGCTCCTGGCCAGCTGACTGATGTGATGAATCAGGCCCTTGGTGGAACACTGGCAAGTGCCATGTCTGTTGGAGGAGGAGAGGTGTGGTAGTGTCACCTTGCCAAAGGGTGCAGGTGAGCATTAGGAACATTCCCAGATGGTTACAGGCTGCACACCCAGATGGGAAATGTGCCCCTTTCACCCTGTGGCTGGTGGCTGCCTTGGAGGACAGCTCTGGGCTGCTGGAAACCACCATGCTGAACAAAGGGACCTTGTGCTGGCAAGGAAGATCAGACATGCTGAAAACACCACAGATTGCTAACCTTGCCTTGGTGGAATAGCCCCAGAAAATGTGGACACAGATTTGATGGAGCTTTTCCCTCCCATCACCCACGTCAGTGGGTTTCCTTCTGTCAGCAGGCTTGTGTTGCTTTCCTGTTGTGCTGCATGTGTTTGCTGCAAGGCTAAGGGTTTCCTTACAGGCAAGTTGAACCTTATTGCCAGATCTATTGACATTTACTATAAATGCTTAAGCTGGGCAAATAATCCATGGATATATATTGACATTTCTAAACCAATTTGCTTTGGCTACTGCTACACCTGTCTAGGGATTACTCTTTGCAAACATTCAATGGACTGACTTCTGCTGTAAAGATTCACAGGAAAAGTCTTTCAGCATTTCAGAGGCCAGATTTGAAACCAGCTCATAAATGTGTGAGGGTTGGACCTGCTGCTCGGTGTATTTATTAGGGAGCATGGCTTAATTACCTGATTGCAAAGCAACATTGCTACTTAAAACCATGGTAACTGCAACATGGGAGGCCTTTGAATCCCATATTGCTACACCTAAAATGCACAGCCAAACATTAGAGACTGCATAAACCAGCATCACAAACGAACTTGTGAAAATCATAAATATCTTTAAACAAAGAAAAAAAAGTTTGAATACATCAAATGTGAATAATTTGTTCAATCCAGAAGTTCTTAGCGGGCACAGCTAATGATTTCCTGTGGTTTCACAGCACAGTGGCCGAGAGGGATGTGGGAAGGAATGCCACACTGTCTCCTGTATTGTATAAATCAGGCTCTCGTAGGTGAAATTTGTGAACTCATGAGAATGAAAGTTTCCCAGCCCTGGCAGGGATCCAGGCAGAGTTTGGGCAGACATTGTGCAAACTTCCCCGTGCATCTCCAGGGGCTGATTTACTGCAGGATGAATGGGGTCCCCGAGCATCCCTGCTAGCCCAGCCCAGCATTGCCCACCTCTCCCACTCTCACAGTGGATGAGTGTCGGGGCTGCCCATCATCCTGGCTCTGCCTCCTTCCATCCCTCTCTCCCTCAAAAGGAGGAGGCATTGCTCCCTCTTCCAAAGCAGCTTCTATCCTGGTTTGCATCAGGCTTGCTATTTCAGTCCTGGGAACCCCAAAGCTGCCGGATTAAGTTCTTTCGTTGTTTTTACACGCGTCCCTTTGGGGCCGAGCTGAGCTGTTAAAAATAAGGCACTAGAAAGACAAATGGTTTCC
>VXAX01004285.1:306297-416073 GCA_013399835.1 Leptocoma aspasia | reverse complement strand
TTTTTTTTTTTTTTTAACTTGTTACACAAAACATTGTTTTTTCAATTTCAGGAAGTCTCCTGATGCCCTTTGGTTGATTTTGTTTTGCTTGTTATCTGGACAACTAATATTTTTTCCTGTTAGGGGGGAAAAAAGATTTTCCCAAGCAGATTAAAGATGTTTTTTAAGCATATGAATGGTGGCATGGTTCACTTTCATTGCTTTGTTTATTTTTAATAATGAAAAACACCTTAATTTATCGTAGCAAGACGTCCATCCTGGAGTAAACCTTGAATTGAGTTTTCGCTTGTTGTTTCTGATTTGTTTGTGGCTTCTTATCTCAGGGAAGGCTGCAAGTGTTTTCTCATGCTTTTCTGAAGTCAAGGCACATGACAGAGTTTTCTTCACAGCACATCGATGTCTGCCAACAAAGACAACCACATTTGCAAGAAGGGCTGACTTTATTTGATGGTTTTGAAGCTTATTCTAAATGAATTTAAAGAAGGTAGGCCATCCAGCCCCAATATCAGGCGGATTGTTTGATGTGATCTCAGGTCTTTTTTTAAAAGAATAAAGGAAATGGTTTGTGAATGAGGTGCAGATCTGCAAAAGGGCAGCCGAGGTAAAGCCAACCAAGCTCATTTTTAGGAATGAGGCCCCCGGGTACCTTAACCCCTTCTCCTTTGTGTCTTAGGTTCCTATTCTGTGCTTTGCAAAAGCAGCACCATTTCAGTGCCTTCAGGCTGGTGGTCTATTTTGTATCAATGCAGATGTAAGCAAGGCAAGAGGAAATCAGGCTGTTAAGCTTTAAAGGAGAAAGGCCAAAACTAAGAAGGGGATAGGAAAAGGCAAAAAAAAAAATCTTAATTGTATATTGTGGGTAAAACCCCTAGATATTGTGTGCACCACCGGTGGACAGATGCCAGAGGAGCCCCACAAGGATGTCCTTCCCAGCCACAAATCCACATCCTCCCCCAGCCTCATGCCAGGCTGGCTGCAAAGGCTGTGAGCAGCTGGGACTTGTGGGGGCTCTGCAGCCCCAGGGAAGCTGAAGAGCCATGGGCAGTGCTGGGCAGAAGGACACACAACTCTGAACCAGGTGTAGGTGGGCAGGCAGCCGGCTCCAAGCACAGCACACGTCCCTGTTTGTCCCCTCGCTCACTGGGCTGGAGGAAAGCACTGGGGCTGTCCTGCCCACCAAAAGCCTGGAGGAAGTATGGCCAAGATATTTTTCTTGGCACAGGGACCTCCAGCATTACAAACCTGCACATGCTGCCTGACCCCAGTGAGCTGTCTCCTCCAGGGACTGCAAATGGTTTCCTCCTGCTCCAAAGGGGAGGCCCTGGTGCCCTGCATGCCAGTGATGGCACTGGGATCATGTGGGTCTTTTTCAGCTGAATAACAGCATTATCCTCCCCAAACTGCACCAGTCCTGTCTGTGTAGGAGTCACTGAGTTTTAACTGCTTCACACATTTTCAACTACCAGTGGAAATAATATCTTAAACTCGTACTATGGATCAAAATCACAGAGAAATTGAGAAAATTTCATCTTCTGAAGTGGACATCCTCTCCCTCTCTAGTTTACATTAGTTATTTGCTAAAGCTGCAATAGGTATTTGCATTATTTTCACTTCTGCAGTGATCTGGATTTTATTAAACCAGCCTGCATGCAAGAGGCAGGCTAATTCTTACTGACCATTTCAAGTGTCTATAAGTAGAGGGCAAGTTTGGAGAGCAGACGCAGCTGAATTTATTAGTTGAGCTTGCAAGAGAGGTACAACCCCTTCCAACATGAAAGCTCATGTTGGAAGAAATGTCTGAAAGCAGAATTCAACTTTTGCCTTTTCTGACTATCTAATAACAAAAACTGGCCATGCATCTCAAGCAGGTGCTTTCAAGGAAGAAAAACAAAATCCATCAGCAGGTTTATGGCACAATTTCAACAGTAACTGAAAAGATCTGGGTCTGGTGGTGAGAACAGCTGCACCTAGAGACCTCTTGGACAAACAGCTGGACCAGACCCAAAAGAGAGCTGTAATTGCCACATTATTACGTTAGCCACTGAAACATGCAAGTTGTTGCACATAATCTATTTTCCAAATGATGGTGGTATAGCTACCACTATTTTTATAAGCTCTTACCGTGGCAATAAAAGCCCAAGTCAAGCCTGGAACCCTTGGGTATTAATTTCTGCACAAATGTGGGGAAAAAAACATTAACAGAAGGGAACGATGGAAAATCAAGATGGGCAAACATCAAAATCATGCTGTGCCTGTGTGTGCAGACACGTGCTGCCCTTGCACAAAGAGGACACACCACCTCTGTCTGAAGGAAATGCCATTCTGGGAACTGAGACCATCAGGAGGATCCAGCCACTGGCTGTGCCAGGCCTCAAAGGCACATAAAAACTGCAATGGCCCTGGCCAGCCTCATCTGGGGCTTCCCTACATCCATGGGCCCAGGGCTCTATCTAAGCTCAGTCCAGGGCTCCCAGCCTTTTAACCTCCTTGTCTTAACCTCTTTGTCAAATGCATTCAGAAGTTCATTGACCTGCTTTCTACTGCTGACTTATGCAGCCTTTCATTTGTTTGACCTCATGGCAAGTGTGGGAAAAAGCTGAGAAGGGAGTGATGGAAGATGGATGGGGGAGAGGGATAGGGAGGTTGTGAAGGACATCTCCCAAGTGGCAAACACCTCACTGAGGTCTTGCTGCTAATGCAAGAGGTTCAGACCACTTGAAGAAGTTCATAGGTTTGTTCTGCAGCACTCATTTTCTGGAAAATGGAACACTTTTTAATACCAGGAGAACAAAAGTTGGAGGGGGTATAGCCAGCACTCCAAGCACGTAAAAATCAGAAAGGAAACCAAAATGCTTCTGATGAGGTTTAAATGTGGGCCTTGTAACAGTGCTGGGAAATGATGAAACATCCTAGGCATCCATCATTACCCTGATTTCGAGACAATAGGTCTGAGGGCCTACTTGGTGCAGGGTTAGGTCAGCCTTTCCTGCCAACCTTGCAGGCACAGCGAGCTGTGAGCCCGAGGACACCCTTGCCAGGGGCACAAGGGGAAGCACAGGGGTGATGCAGGGAGTCATGTGGACAACAGCTGAGTTGGTAATGCACAGCCAAGAGCCTCGAAGTGCAGATCCTCTTCCTGTCTCCTTCTTTACTCGATGACTGCTGCTGCCTGGCTCAGATGGATGGCCTTTCCCACTCTTGGCCCCATTTAATGTGAACCCCAGAGACCCAGGGCAGAGGCTTGCTGTGCTGCTCCCACCACTGGTGTAGCTGCACTTGGCCTGTCTCAGGTCCTGTGTTTGTTAAGCAGAGGTGATTACTCTTGCCCTTGTCACAGGGCTGATGAGCTGCTGATGACTATAATCTCATTTGCTCAGTGCTGCAGTGTCACTCTGTGTAGACAGTGAGCTCTGGGCACTTGTTTGCTTTTGCCAGTCTTCCCTCATCTCCTTGTTAAAAAGCCCCCTTCTGGATTTCCCCAACTCCCTCAACACAGGCATACATGATATTTCACAGCAAGCCTTGGCTTTGCATTGGCACCTTCCCAAAGGGCTGCAGAGGGGTGTTCAGTGCAGAGCAAGGCTTGGCTTTCTCTATTGGATTTCACATGTTATTTGTGCTTGCCATACTCTGCTGCTCATGGTAAATGAGTGACTGTATAGGATGCTGTGATGCTGCTAGCCTTATCTGGCACTCCAAACATGTACCCTGCAGCCAGCTGGCTTGCTCAGTGACTAGGTCAACCTCTTCCCCTCCTTCTCCCTTTCTGTGATTCCTATTCCCTGTGCACAGTGCTTTGAGTGCTCTGGATGGAAACCTGCACAAGGAGTTGAGCCCTGTTGCCATGAGGAGTTGCTGTTGCCCTTGTGCTCTGTAAGCTCCAGCTCAGCAACCCCCATGAGAGCATTCAGTCCTGACCACAGCACCATGCCCAGCTCAGGGAGCATCAGGGACTCATCTGAGACCAGGACTGCATTCGCTCTGTACTAGGCAGGCAGAGCAAGAGGAACTTTAGCCAACATTTTCTCTTCCATGAAAACCACCCACAGGGCTTCACAGAGCTGTGTGTGTGAGCCTGTGTGTCCAGGGACACAGGACGCGTGTTCCCACTTTAGCCCTTCAAGAACAACAGTGTAAATGGGCTCCCCAGGGAGCCCTGGCTGCTGGAAGAGACACAGCTGCAGAGCATCACTCAGAGAAGAAAGAGAACATGGGAGAAATGGATGTTGTTTCATATGCCTTTCAATAGCTGATAGTATTGAAGTTAAAGCTACTGCTTACAGCCTAATCTCTTACTTGATTTTGGGGCAAGATCACATGGTGAGGTCATTGCTCGTAGCCAGACAGCAGTCATTTTTAGGGATGCAGAATTATGAGTTCTGATACTGTGAGATAAAGTAGAAAGAAAATCTTGATCTTGAAAGGGGGAAAAGCATCTAAACACTTAGGCTTTTGCAACTGCAAAAATAACCAAGAGAGCTAGAAAAAAAACTTAGCCAAATATATTCCAGTATGTATAAATAAGCTCTCTTTTCTCCAATGTTCTTTACTACAAAAGGAAATGTCACGTTGAGTCAACTTGTGACCCAGATGAAATTACATGTATTTGTTTATTTTTCTTATTCTCCTGTTTATAATGTGTTGCACTTGGTGGACATATTTCTGTGCATGCTGTTGTGTTCCAGCACCAATATTATCAAAATGCATTTTCATATTTGCCACCCAGACACTGGCTGAGGAATTGTGATTCTGGGTACCAGTCACATAGATGGACAAGGTCTGTGTGTGTTTTTGTGTGTGCATGTGCACTTGCTAACTCAGAACTCATAGCTCTGCAAACTAAACCTAATTATGCATACAAAATAGTGACTAAAGACTTTCTGCTTTTTATCAGCTACATGATTTTAAGAAGGAGGAGGAGATAGGTTTGCTGCTCAGGCCATTTCCAGGAAAGTGTTTCAGTGGACCCTACAATTAATTTTAACCCTTTGTTTTAAAGTCTATTATGTATAAGGCACTGTAAGATACCACTCCAAGGAACATATGGGATGATCCTTTCTGCTGTCTAGGTGTGTTTTTGTGGCTCTGCAGTGACTTGCAAGCAGTGAATGTGAATGCTTGGGTTGATGGTGGATTTGGTAGAGGGGATGGCTGTTCCTGTGTGTGTTTGCTGTGTGGCATTGTTTTGGACTCCTCTTGGGGTGACTTGTGCCTCACAGTTGGGGATCATCCGTGCTTGGGAATCATCCGTAGCTGTAATGCATTACTTTACTTGATAAGAAGCTATTTTCTCACTAGCCACCTGGATGCTTCCCATAAAAACTGCACACCAAGGGTCTATTCATGTTGGCCTACACAATGGATTTCCTTTCCATGAGCATTCTTGGAAATAAAGCTCTGCTCCCTGAATGTTTGTGAATTACAAGGTTTATGGATCCCATCTAAACAAAGCAACAGTTTTAGTAGAAAGAACATATTGTTTTGCTGCATTTTCCCAGCTCCAGGTTATTTCAGCAGCCCACAAGTGGCTTCAGCTTGTTAGCACACTCAAGGTTTGGCTTGGAAAAGGGTTGGCTCAGGAGAATCTTGCAGGATGGAGACCAGAGCCCTGGATTGTTTTATTGCAGGAATTGGATTAACTCATATGAGCTCATTCTCTGGTCTTCATTGCATTGTGTTTGGCAGTTCCTGCAGCATGATTGCATCTAGGTTAAGTGGCATTGTTCTGGAGTCAGTGAGGGAACAATCCTGTATTGACTAGGTGTGATGGAAGGACAAAGTGATCTCATAAGTTTTCACCCTTTTTGGTACCTCTGTTTCACTTTTATGTCCATTCTTATAACCTTTTCTCTCTGCCTGAAGGTGATAATTCTCCACGTGCAATGGAGGGGCTTGCTTCATGAAACAGTGGAGTTTGGCTCAACCAGGCTAGTGCATTTGGCAGAATAACTTGCTCTCCATTAACATTGGCCAGAAGACACCTTTACCCAGTCAGGCACTGGGCTATGGGCCTGCCTTAAGTAAGTGACTTGCCAGCCATCCATTTTGTACTTTTGTTTGTACTTGTCAGCACTAACTGTCCTGCTTCTCTCCACCTCCAATGAGTGCTGCTCTCCTGAGGGGAGGTAGTGGAAAAGTCACAGTGCACCAGTGCAGAGAAGACTCTGACTGTCCTGGGTGTCATCAAGAACTCGAAGGACTACATCATTCAGGCTCACTGAGGTGCAGTGCACTGTGGTCTTCTGAGCAGACCTCGTGCTGTATGAGCTGCCCTAGGAGTGTATGTGGGGCTCTGTCATTTACTGGCTTGGACTTCCCTGGGGAAAAAAAAAGGACTGCTCCAGACCAACAAAAGTGTTTGGACAGCTAATGTCAAAAAATAAATTTCTGACACTGTGGAACTCTGGGTCTTGCTTTCTTTGTTACTGACATCCAAGCACTCTGCTTTTAAAGCCTTCATTGGTTAATGGTGAAGTGCAGCTTTCACTGAACACGTTGACTGTGTGTCATAGATCTGAGTACAGATCAGGCAAGAAGTCTTGGTTAAAGGCCAGAAAAAAAATCTGCCTTGAACAATAAAAGTAGGGAAGTTTAGTTTTGACTTGAAGGTGAAAAAAACTGAAAGATCCCATTTTTTTTCCTATCTTCTCCCTGGAATCCTAACCTTAATGATGAGAGTGTTTTAGGAGCAAGAATGTGAGGATGGAAGAAAGACTTTCCTACATCACTCTTCTAAAAACAGTGTTGGGTTTCCCCCAAAGATTTGGAGGAGCTTCTCCACATGATTTGTTTCTGGTTTTGTGTCTTTTTGGTGACCCTTTTTGCATTGAATGGGAGCATCTGTAGCTCTTGGAGGGCAGATGTTACAGAGGGGCTGACAGGCAGCAATGGTCCTGGGGGAAATGGGATGACTCTTGGTGGAACAAAGGGTGTGGAGTCACTGTGTACGTGCCTGAGATCTTTGTATATCCCCAAAGACTGATCAAGCTGCAGGATGGGGGAATTACCCCCAGGTTTGCCAGAGGTATGAGAAGCTCTGATCATCTGCCTGTTATGGTGATGAGAGACTGTGACCTGCACCCACCACCCTGGTGGGACATGCAGCACTTGGACCTCTACAACTTTGAAGCACATAAACTTACTCCTGAACCTTCACAGAAACCCTGAAATAAGGAGTGGTTGACTTAGTCAGAGGCAGCTGTTGAGGGTGGATAGGCCTTTCAGTCCTAAAACTGTTTCATAGGAAGAACTTTGCCACCAGGACTTCCTTTCTCCATCTCGATTTCTGTCTGTCAGCATCAGTTTCTGTACAAATCCCAGTAGTTTCTGTGCAAATCCCAAATTTCACTTCAGAGACAGCTAGAGTGGCTTAATCTCTGTCACAGTATTTATTTTATCGTAATCATGTTTTATGCAGTGCTTCCTACGCACATGTGACACTCAGTGTCTAGGGACATGTGGGGTGTGCCAGGCAGTAGGAGGGGTCCTCCTCCTGCTGGCTGCTGGACAGGAATTTGCCCAGGTTTCCCTCGTGGTGTGTCTTATGAACCTGCACTTCTGTGACCTATGAGCAGGTCAGACACACCTGCCTGTGGGTCAGAAGCAGCACAGGCATCTCTAGGATCTGGCTGGATACTGCAAGGCAGGGTGAGCTGGAAGCATGGTAAGTCATGCTGGCAGTACTGGTTAGGGCTATTCTAAGGGAGTTGGGTGACAAAACTCTGTCCCAGGAGAATTTTAGAGGTTTTTGATTTCTGCTATTGCAGTGGCAAGCTCCAAAGATATACTGCCTTTCCTGTTACAGGAAGCTACAAATACAACATCTCATCCATTCCCAGAGATCTATCAAGCTTGCCTTTTGCTAAAGACATCAAGGAATATCTTCTGAAAGGAAACCAGTGATATTTTCATGTCCCAGTGAGGGAAACTGAGGCACCAGTCAGTGACGTGATGGATAGACCAAGTGCAACTTGAACATTAGGTGCACATACTCTCACCAGTATGCCCCCCCACCACAGCCTCCTGTAGAAAACTCCAGCTGGGAGAGAGGGACAGGGAGCTGAGCTTGTCAGAGGTGCTCCTGCAGAAAGGGAGAGGCAAGCTTGCCTTGGGGATCAGTACAGAAAATACCCTTACAATGAGCAGTAGGTGCTGTTGCACAGGCATATCAGGGGGAAGTCTATTCCTGTCAGATACATTGGAGAAATTGTTTTGGAATAGTTCATTGGCATGAACATACATCCTCAAAATAGAGTCAGGAGCAGAGGAACTGTAGTGATACGAAGGTGATGTACCAGTTTTCTGCGTTGGAGAGTAGGGTGATACATTAGGAACGAACATGGGTGTATTTACTTCTCCATTCTTCCCCAAACCTCTTTTAAAAAACCCTGGAGATGAGGATGGTTTCCCAGCCAAGGGTGGCCTTATGACCATACTAAGGCAAGGTAGAGTTTTACTGCCATTGTGGGATCATGAAAAAAAATGCTATTCCCTGTGGGGTTCCCTCATCTCTGGCAGACATCAGAAAGTGGATGGAAGATGCTGGATGGGAGGTGGGATTTTTGGACTATATGGAACTTGAAGAAGCAGATGAATCCTGGAAACCTGGGGAAATTTCAGACTCCTTTCCCAGCTGCTCAGGTGGAATCAAGGCATGCTTGGATGTGAGTGAGGGGAAGGACTGTACAGCTACTGGATAGTCCAGGCTTGGGCACACCAGTGCCCTTCCTGTGATGGGACAATGTGGCTGAAGGAAGGAGCGGGGTTTAGAGGTTGCAGCCCCCAGCCTCCCCCCTACAAACTCTCCCTCATGTACAAACACACAGCCCTTGTTGGTGGAGTGATGCTGCAGCTGCCATGAGAGATCCAGGCAAATCCCATAATAGGGATGTGGAAAGAAAAAGCAAGCCAGGAATGAAAAGAGCCCTCTGCCATGTGCAGGTGATTTTCAAAGGATGGCATTGCTGTTTTCCCAGGCAACAGCAGGCCAGGAGGCAACTTGGGTGGGCAGGTGATCAGGGCAAAGCAGAGAGCCACCATCTCCAGCCAAGATGGGGATGCTATTTACAATAAACAGAAAGCTGTAAAAGAAGGGAGGGGCTGTGAGAGGGAGCTGGGGAGATCTCCATGGAGACACTTAACCTGCTCCAATGGGTGCCTTCGGAGACTGGTACTGACCAAGTCCCTAGGAACAAAGGCACCTGGCATGGGCACAGCAGGATCCCTGCCGCATGTGCCGTCTGCAGCAAGGTGGAGATTTCCAGATCTGTTGTTCAGCACAGAAGGAAAACGGCATTGAAATGACATTAAGGTTGGGACCCAAGCCATAGAAAGCCAAGAAATTAAAAAAGTAGCAGCCAGCTGTTTATTTTCAGCGAGGGGTCCAAAGCCCTGGGAGGAGGGGGAGTGGGCAGAGGAGAGGCAGAGAGGGAGAGGATGCTGCCTTTGCTGGGCTGATAGTGTGGTGACTTGCTTTGTCTCTCAGGGTGGCAACAAGTATTCTCTATTACTATTTTGGAGCAATTATTATGAAATCCTCTGAATTTGTTATTATTATCTTATTATTTTGGAGCAATACTTGACAGTGTGAGAGAGGTAAGAACTGAGGAAGATACTTTCCTGGAGGATAAAGCACTAGATGGTAATTTTGTGATTCACCTGCAGGAACGCACAGCACCTGTTCACCTGCCTGGGGCTATGGCTGATTTCACTGCCTCCTCCATGCCTGTTCCAGCCCCTTAGCAAGGCCTGGACTAATATCTGCAGCTGAGCTCTGACTACTTTACTTTATGACACTGAAGTCAAAATTCCTCCCTCTCCCTTTCCAGCCCTGGGGAAAGTGAGGATGTGTGCCCTGGTGTACATTTCAGCTGTTAACAGTTGGGGTACACCCTCTGTCACAGGGGGTGCCTGACCCCCCTGTAGCCATGGTGCTCTGTGAGGGAGAAAGGGGTCTGAGGCTGTGGCTGCCCACTTTGTGGTTTCAGAGGGTGTCTGCACAGTGACAAGGCCAGACTCGTGACACCAAGCTTACTCACAGCCAGCACGCTGCAGGTACAACCTTCAACCTTGGACTCAGATATTCCCCTCACTTTTCCTGAGGAAACTGGGGAATGCCACCAGCTACTCCTCTGCCAATGTTCTTCCAAATGGAAAGCAAAATTCACGGCATTAAAAGTAGACAAGATATGGAGCAGCTGTACTTGGTAAGCCATGGTACTTCTGTGGTGGGCACGCACCCGAGCTGTGCTGCATGAGCATTTGCAACTGTCCTGCTTGAAGGAGGAAGGGTGAGGATGCAAGGCTGCAGTTCCCATTTGCACTGGTGTGGGAGGGTGAAGGGAAATGACAGTGCAGAACCAGCCCTTTTACCTTCTTTTCAGGAGAGCCCACAATGTGGAATGCGCTGAAGTGATGGTATGGTCTGTGCTCCTGTGCCAAGAGCTGTGTCACACAGAGATGGAAACCACCGAGTCCACCTAGCATAAACAAAGGAAACAGGGAAGTGATTTACTGTAAAATTAATAAAAAAGTGATCCATCTCAAAGGGGAAATGCACAGAGCACACTTGGGGGTTTGGGAAGCATCAACAAGACAGGAGGGTGAGTAAGCCAGAGAGAAAAATTTGATCTGTAGCCTTAAATTCAGATTATCCAGTGCTGCCATGCTCTGGGGTCTCTTGGGAACAGTACATCAAGCCCAGGAGGACAGCCCTGAAGGAAGGTGGCACTGGTTCACACACTGAAGGTGTCAGTGCGCTCTGTCTCTGTATGAGGAGGGAAAAAGGACAAACCAAACTATCCATCACACAGCACAAAATTCATGAAGTACTTTCTGGGGGAGTTTTCCTGTGAGTCTCAGGTCTGTCAGAGATGGAATACCAATGCCAACAGATTGATGGTCTGAGCAGAAGAAGCAGTGGGAGATGCCCTCAGGACTAGAATGGCTTTTGGAGGGCATTACTCCTGACACTCATGTTATGTAGCCCAGATGTCCTCTGACTTTCAAATGTTATCTTTGAGATCTCCAACATATCTTCATTCTTACCCCCATGACAGTCCTCTAGGCTCTTCCCCTTTGGGTTATTAGGAAGAAAAGCTCCACAGGGGGTCAGAGAGGGATGAAAGAATGGCCACATTTGAATGGATAGACTATTTAGATCCAAAACAAGAGCAGTAGGCCACTACTTGGGGTGTCAGGATGCACTGCTGTGACTCAGGACATGCAATCATCAATTACCTGAATTACTAATTTGCATTTCCACATGAAGAGTCACTTTTCTGAGTTCTGGCATTGCATATAACCTCTAAAAGCCACAAAGTTATGTAAACTAAATGATTAATAGACCAAAGATTTTTAACATCATTTTCAACACGATGTTTCTTCAGTGAAGCAATGCCAGCTACTAACACAGCTACTAACGTCTGAAAATGCTGGATAAATGCCTGCTCTTACTGGTTTTCCACATGGCTGGAAAAATTCCTTGAGTGGAAAAGTCCCTGGGCATACAGCATACATCAAAAAAGATCCTCTGTGGACGCTGCATGAGCATGCACATCTTTGGAGCCTTCCCCAGAAGCAGGACCGACCTGGGGAAGGTGCATTTGTGAGGGACCTGGCTCTGCAGTGGTTGTCCAGAGGTCCCCATTGAATGATGGGGCAGAGCTGGGCTGGTGTTTGCTGCTTACAAGTGACCAGGGATTTTGTTCACAGACAATCTTTCAAGGAAGGCACACCTTCTCTTGCAGGACTTATTTGGTGCTTTAGAGGCAACCTGCCAGGAAGACTCCTGGGAGTGTGGGATTATCCATGCTGGGACTTTGCTTTCCAGCAGGCTTGGTCCTGCTCACTGTCCCACATCTGTGTGGGTAGGTGGCATCACAGGTGTGTGCCTGTTGTCCCCTCAAAGCAGGGTCAGCAGGTCTGGGGGTCACCGTGCCCGCTCCAAGCTGTGGGACAGCTGGGCACTGGGACAGATGTGCACTGAAGGACTGGGAGACAGTGGGACCTGCAGTGCCTCTGCCTTGGGTAACAAGGGAGATGCAATGGATCATAAGTCTGGATCTCAGCCGTGTCCTGCCTTGGGAGATGTTGGCTGTGGGCTGCCCGTGTTCAAGCAGTAAAGAACTGCTCTCACCAGGTAGAATGGTTCACACAGACCCTTTTTTTCCCTTTAATTCTCACCCTCTTCTTTATTTGCAGAGACCCCACAGTACTTGAAATAATTTTGTTGAAGCATTTGGGTAGCTCTCTGATCCAGAGGCTGGAAGCAAAATCTGCTTTACTAGTTCAAAATAAAACCATTGCTACTGAGGCACAGGGGAATAGATGGAAGGGGCTATCTTTAGTAGTCTTAATATATTGTAGTCTTGCAGTGGTTTTTTTCATTTAAATATAATTTGACATTAAATATAATGTCTTCACATAGTATGGAAAAAATGGATGCTAGGATTCTTTTTCAGAACAGAGAACCTTAGATTAATTGACCAAAAATTATTGCTTGCACATAATCTTTCATTTCCAGACCATAATATTTTCTATAAATATATCTAGGGCCCTGTGACAAATTGTAAGGGCTCCAGACTAGCTCTTGTAATGAAGCTGAGGCAGTCTGTTGAGCAAATCAACTATTTCATCAGCCTGTTTTTATATTACAAGAAATTACACTGTAGTATGACAAATTCACCATCTGGTCACTTACTGCTCTACACATCTGTATTGTATTATTGGTTTAGACCATGATGGCAGGATTCACCCTTTTTTTATTTAGAAGATAGGTGTTTGGTCTAAGTTAGTTGTGAGGAGGCATCTTCAAGTAGCAGCTTAACTTCTCCTCCCCTGCTAACACCATTTATCTTGGGGTGGAAGGAATTATCCTTTGGAAATACCTCCCTTTCTTCCCCCACTTACTTTGGACATTGCAAAGATGACTGGCCTAGACCAAATGACAAAGTGTCACATGGGCGTGGGCTGCATCAGCATCTCTTCTCATCAGCATGCAGCAAATATGAACATGTGAACACAAAATATGTCTGTTAATATCTGCAGAGAAGGATGCTTTAAATGCACCCAGCTGGGCTCAGACTGTCAAGACTGAAGGCTCATAGCTAACAACCTAAAGGCTTTATTTAGATATTAAATCAGTTGAGGAGGTTGTCTGAATAAGTGTTCTGGACCAAGGAGTCTGGATTTAGCCCCATTGTAGAGTCATTTCCTGGAAGTTTTTCTTTTGTTGTGTCTCTTATAACTTTGAATATCTCCTCAATTTTCTATATTTACTTTCTTTCCCTCCTTTTGTGGAGTGCATTGTACAAATCCCTGGCTATGACAATGTCCTTTTTTTTTCGGGAAGTGCTCTGAACATCACACCAAAGCAGTTGCTGTTTAGTGGTGAGGTCATTTCAAGAGAAAGGTTTTGCTACATATGCAAGGTTTGTTTTGCCTGGAGACAGATGACCTAGTCTGGGAACTCCAGTCAGACAGGGCACACAGAGAAATGCTGATGAAACCTGCGCTGTACTGAAGTTTCCTCAGTAGGAAGAGTGAGCAGAGTCCTTTGAGAAGAATATGGATTCCATGCATTTCCCAGGCACATGTGGTAAAGAAAAAACCAAACAACCTGGAAAGCACAGAGCACATGCAGCTTGTGGTCTGTGGGTCATTGTGGGTCATCATGGTTGTGTCCACTAAGAAACAATTGTCTCACTAAAACACAGTGATCGAGTTAAGTTTTCTTAAGATATCTGAATTTGATTCTTGCCTTCTGTCATTGGTGGCCATTTAAAAAAACCAAAGTCACTTGGCAATATCCTTGTTCTTTAAAACCAGTAAAAACAAGGGTGTGTACACTGAGTCCATGAATATGGCTGCCAGGGATTGTGCCTTCTGCATTCAGAAAGGTCATCTTAAGCCACACTAATAGAGGCAATATGAGGCATGCGAGCCTGGCCACAACATGGAGGTTGAGTACATGTGGACATTCCTGAAGGGTTCCTGTCTTCCATAGGCCATTTGTGGGAAAGCTGCACCTGCCTTTTATCTCTGCTCTCCTCTCTGCATCCTCGCAGCCCACGCTGTGCATGCTCAGCTCTAGCTCTGTCAGGAGCAGGCAGGCTTTTGGAGCTGTTCAAACAAGCCATTAAATCACACATGCCATTCAAAATGGAGAATTTGCTGAGGTGGTGACTCTTACCCAACCCACAGTTTTCATGAAAGGAAAGTTCTGGTTTTCTTAAACTGGTGCTTGTCCTGCAAAGGCACCATGCAAAAGTTGTCAGCTTGCCAGCCTGAGTGGAGAACCTGAATCAAAATAAGGTTTTTCCAGCCATGAACAAGACAGACACATGGATGGATCAAACTGGAGGTATGTAAACACACATATATTAAGCCTAGATTGAATGGTGCAAACTGGATTGAATGAGCCTTGTTAGTAAGACATAACTAACTGAGTTTTCTTTAGTGAAGCAATGAGGCATGCAGAACCTTTTCTTCCTTGTTTTAGCAGTCTAAAACACTACATCTTCATCTGGATCAGAGAACTGAGATGAAATGTCATCTCTCTATGAGAAACTGTGCCTTCGTCTACACTTCCAGCAACAGCAAAGCAAACAATGCTTCACATTTGTTGCCAAATCCTTTTGTAGTGTCATTTATTCTTTTCTCTGTGAATGCACTGGTTTTCTCTGCACTTCCACAGCACAAGCTCACTCTGATACCAAAGGCACCAGTGCTCCTGCAGGCTCTTCATCAGCAGTGTTGCACCCTGATACCTCATTTCTTATGAAAAAGGCTCAATGTGATGATGCCACAGAAATGCAGCAGTCTCATGCTGGGACCTCAGGGTGTCTTGAATGCAGGTTTTCATGCAGTGGTGTGCAGTGCTCCAGAAAAGCCAAGCACAGGCACTGTCTTGGTGCATCACCATTGAGAACTCTTGATGTGGATGTGGGTGAATGGTCAACACCACATACAAGAAAAGGGTTTTTTTCCAGTTCATTTTTCCCGTATCTCACTTAGCGAATCCAGTTAAGACTTGAAACACTTCCATCAACAGCCACCTTAGAAAGTTTATGCCTCCCCACACAGGCCAAGGAAGTTTATAGCTTGCTCTGAAAAAAGTTCATGAGAATAGACAAAAAATTCTGCATTTGTCACAGACAGTTTGCAAACAAAAAGGTTGATTTTTATGCATCTGTGGGGTGAAGTGAGATTCCCGCTCAGCCTGAGCAATACCATAGCCAACCCCTGGAGTGTTCCTTTAAACAGCTCTCTGAAACTCCCAGCACTTCAGTGTGTGACCTTTGCTGGGTTACAGTACTGTTAGGCACTGGGCCACTCTCATGCAAGTTCCGTGAAACCTCAGCCCATTGCTAAACTTCCATATTGATATATTTTCTGGTTCCAGCAGTGCATAAAAGAAACAAACTCCAGAAAGCCCCACTCTGGACTTTCCCTTGCTGTCTTGTGAATCTTAAATCCATTGTGTTATTTGTTAGTGTTGCCCATTCTCTCACACAGGTTCCCTTGGGTGTCCAGGAAGAGCTGCCCACCTTCCAACTGCTGATGCACCCAAAGCCCAGAATGGAGTAGCTAAAGACAAACTTCAGCCTGCTTCCTTTGCCTGGTTTCCATCTCAGTGACATATTTCTTCTTTTTTTTTTTTCTCATTGTCTGTACACAGCAGGAAATGATCACATTACATTTTGTCCCAATTCACCTGGGACAGCACCTGCAATGCTTCTTCATCAGTTTTACATTGAAGGACAGCTCTTATCCTTCTCCCTACTCTGTGCCTTTGCAGGTGCATTGCATAATTCTGCCTCCAAAAACACCCCTGATGCTAACGAGCTCACTCAGAGGAAGAGTCCTCTCTGCAAGGGATCCTTTGGGAATGTAATCTCTGTGTAAGCATCCTCTCCTTCGCCAGGCAACCGATAGCCACATCTTTGTGTCCTGATGACTCTGAGTACCCAGGTTAGCCCTTGGAAACATGAGTAGCCAGCACAAATAGTGATCAGCTGGGTACCTAAACAGCCCAAAGTGTGAAAGAGAACAAATCCCGCAGTTCTGCTCTATGCTCACTCATATGGGCATTCATCTAATTCAGCCACTAATGTCTTTCATGCATTAGTGCCACATCTTTTGCATTATCTCATTCTTCCTTTGCATCTCCACATCCTTCTCCATAATTTTAAGTCTCAACTCCCTTGTGATGAATCTTCTTCTGTGGTGCCCCTAGCAGAAGGGATTCAAAGAAGGTCCTCCATGGCAGACGTGAAGTTAGGTGTGATAAATGAGGACCCTGATAACTATGTCCTTACCTTCTTGGCACTAATGACTCCTGAGCCAAAACAGGTGGATAATGAAACTGGAAAAGCCCATCCTGAAGACCAGGAAGGGTTAATGCAGCTGCCATCTGGCTGGCAAAGGAACACAGTAGCAGGAAGACCCAAAACAGGGACATATTTGTGTCGCTCTCATTTTCCAGCCTTCTGATGTTTTCATTCTTGTGATGGAGTTTCTCACGCTGCCTTTTGTAAACATGCACATGTTTTTCTAACTGTCTTTTTGTTTTTCATTCTTTCTCCTGGGAGGAGAAAGATTTGATGGACTTTGTCATTGACCAGTGTGGTTGGAGAGGATGTAACTTCACCCTCCAATCGATGGTCATTCCCAAAATTCTATATAATGCGAAAACCAAAATAAAGTTTGCTTCTTCTTTGCCTTCGCTCAACTGCATCTCTGTGTTTCATGTTGTGCGCTAGTGTGACATATTTGTGCACAGGGGACAGATGGAGATGGAAGTGCTGGGAGTGGCCATGCTGGGGCTGAGGCCAGTATGCCTTTGTTGCCACCTCATCCTCCCTGCAATGTCAGATCTTGCCACAGCTTTCAGTACTGCTAGTGTTTAATGACTTGAGTTCTCTGCAAATGAGAAAATGGGTAATGGGAAAGCAAACAAGTCCTTTCTTCACTCTTTGCATCTCTCTTTGATCTCTTTCCTCATCTTGCTGTTAAGCCTCACCCTTTCCTGCAGGAATATCTCGGCATGGGTAGTGACAGCCTTTGCCTCACTTGGGCTGCAGCGGTGTGTAGGATGTGCAATTGGCTTCCCCTGGGCACTGGCTCACTGCAGCTCAGTGACACATGGGAGAAAACATCCCTGGGAAACCACACGGGGTGGCAGAGTGGAGGGCTTAAATACTACAAAAGAAAGATTTTGTTTGCACGTGGCGGAGCCTCTCTGAGCATCAAGGGTAGCTTGTCCTTTCCTGTCTGCCAAGCTCCCTGTGGGACACAGCAGAGCTGAAGAGCTGTTCACTTTGGTTATTTTGGGAGTAAATAGCAAAACAGTGAATAGCAAAAATCCTATTTAAGGTTTGCAGAAGTTTCTATGTTTTCTAACTCCCCTCTTCAGAAAAAAAAAACCTATGAAAACATTCTCAATGTCGATGTCTTTGTAAAAAAATTGCCTTTGACTAGTGTCCAAACAGCAACCCACAAAGAGAACAGTTCAATGTTAGTGAGCGAGTGCAGAGGGCCAGGATTACTGCTGAATGCATGATTTGTGGTTATTACCCAAGCCTACTCATATTGTCTCACAGTTTACCAGATGTCTTTGTTTCTTAATTTTCCACATACAAAACTGGACAACAAAGATTAAAAGTCCTGGATCCTTCTTTCCAGCTCTTCTATTTTCAGTGGAAAGCTTCCTTCTTGGGCTCACGTTTTATCCATGGAGAGTGCTCAGATCCCTCCCTGTCCAAGGCAATGGCAGAGCACCATCTCATTGCTGGCCTGGAGGCGTGCAGGTCCTCCTGCCTTGCTTTGGAGTTGTCCCACCGGTGTCAGCTGTATGCTGGAGCAGGCCTGTTCAGTGCATGGGTATTGCAGGGCAGGTTTTCTCCATATGAACCTAAGCTGCGGTAGGAACGGAGCTGGAATTTCTCCCGGAGTTTTCTCAGCCTTCTGATGAGCCCTAATTGGCTCGATGCTTTGGAGATGCTTTGGAGACACAGTCGTGGGCAACTACTTGTGCATTTCTTTGTAAGTATTTTCTCTCAAAACGTCTGATGTTTGCTGTTTAAGTTGTCTGTTTGTAGTGCTTGGCTGTTTTCATCATGTGGTGTTCTTTCTGTTTCCTAACTGGAGAAACAGGCCAGCCTTTTCAGCAGAACTTCCCAGGTTTTCAAACCTAGAAATTGGTTTATATGAAGCTTTACATCCACAGCTTCAGTGCTGGGAAAGTGCTCGCTAGCAAAACTCTATCACAGTACTCTTTCCAAACTTTGCAGGGGCTCAATGCCAAATCAAACCAAAAATCACTTTAATTTTTTGCTTCCCTTTCCAGTAAGAAAAGGTGAGGTTTGTTATGCTCTATGGATTTTGCAGTGTAATTCTCCTAGAGCAGACAGGGAGTGTCTCCCCACCCCAGATTTCCCAGCTGCTGGTTCTTCACCCCTGGCTTTGCCATTCCCTTCTCCTCCCAAAAATATCTGTGATACAAGTCTCCCCCTTTTCCTCTCACTCCACCAGCCAGCCTTCCCCCACAGAAAGGTCAGGCGCTCTGAAGGCAGGTGCTCGGAGAGAGCGCAGCGGCGCGGGGCCGTGACGGACAGGAAGCCTTTTACTCTAATTAGTCTTTGCAGAAGTTTGGCATTTCTCCGTGGAGCTGTTTCCCCACTGATGAGGAGCACGTATCCAGCTCTTCCTCCTCACCTCGCATGCCTGAGCCTCCCGCCGTCTCCTGCTGGGCTGCAGGGGTTCAGTCGTGGATCACGTTGCTTGGAGGAAGCAGGCAGGGGATATGTGAGGAGATAAACATTATTTTTCTGATGCTGGGAGGGATTTCTTTCAACTCGGCCACGTTCACGACCTGAACCTGGATCATTTTTGCGACTCGTTCCCACTCGTCTCGTCCCTACTGGCCCGGACTCGCCAGGCTTTTGTCTGGTTAATCAGTACAACTCCTTCCAGGGCTTCCTGGGGGCTCTTTGGCCACTGGGTTATGAAGACCCATGAGTTCATTGTTTAAATTAAGTTCTTCTATATGGAAACACCACTGGTTTCCCATATGGTCTTGGCAAAGCCACCATCCGCTCCCCACCTAAATTAAATTTCACTAATTGATTTAGTTACCATTTTATCAGCTGCCGCTTTGCAGTAGTTTGTGAACCCCCAGGGGCTCAGGCCACGCTCAGTCAAGAGCTTCCCCACCTCACTCTCTCATTTATCATCGTGACAATGCACAGCACTGGGAGAAGCAGGGGGGTGGAGAGTACTGTGCCCTTCCCTAGCATCCCAGCCATCTCTGAGCATCCTAATGACTGACCTCTGTAAGTGAAGCAGCCCTGCGCTGACCCCAGACTGCTGAAAGGAAGCATTCTCCCCTTTGTAAAAATCCCCCTGTGGTGGTGGCGCGGGCCGGCCTGAATGCAGGAGTGTCAGAAGGGAAGCCCCGCACACAGGCAGCGGCGCCCTGGGACATCGCAGCTTCCATATGCCAGGGGACTAATAGCGACAGGCCTGGGCTCAGGGGACAATGCCATCACGCTGTCCCGCTGCGAGGAAGGGAGAGGGGACACGTGGAAAGGGACAGCCTAAAGTGGGTCTGCCAGCATCTGGCAGTGGAGCGTGGAGTGTGAAGCGTGTCACCTGCTCCAGCCCCGCCTTCCCTCAGCAGGACCGGGGGCTCGGCTATTGTTGTATCCCGGCAGGATGCTGGGGACGCAGTGCCAGAGTGGGGCGGTGGGTGCCCAGCGCTGCAACAGGTGATTCTGGCTGCTGGACTGCACCCACTGTTCAGGGCTGTGGCTGTGTGCAGGTGCTGATGGCCATTTGGAAAAGTACTGGCTCTCATGTTACAGCTTGGGGGGGTTAGGGAGGTGTAAGAGGCACAGAAGCATCATCACCCCATGCTTCCTGACCCCCTGTCACTGCACTATCATCTCCTCTCTGTGGGGGAGGAGAGGGATGCATAGAAGCATCAGGCAGGCTGGGGATGTAACCCTCTGGACTCAAACCTCCAGGAAATGCTTTCTAGGAACACATCAGCACTGCATAATCTTAGTGCTGTGGGAATGCCTCTGTGATGGAAACCAGGGATTGTAAGCCCAGCAGGGGTATGCAGGCTTAGCAAAATGAGTTTAGCAACCCCACCAGTTAGTATTTAGACCCCTTGCTGCAGGTAGACTCCTTCACCTGACGTCCACTCAGATGCTGCCAGACCTAAATTTGCTTTGCAGTAAGGCAGAGACCCATCGGTAGTGACGATCAAGTTCAGTATTTGCAGGACGCACCCGAATAAGACCCATCAACGTCTACAGCCAAACTCCACCACTTCCAAGATAATGTGTCAAAGAGTGACTTGGTTTTCCTCTGTTGACCTGTGATACAGAAGAAACTTAGATGTCCCTGGACAGAGGGAAACCTAACTTAAGAATGAAGCTGCTACTGCAGTTTGGAGGAGGGACAGCACGCTTCTGTCCACAGCCACCCACACACTTTGCTTTTCTGAGGCATGTACTTGAAAACGAAACAAACAAACAAAAATCTGGTAAAAAAGGATCTAAGCTGAATGTGCATTTCACTGAAGTCTGGCTAACATATCATATGTCCTTGATAAAATGCCAACTTGTTTCAGAAACTTCACAATGGTGTTTGAATATATGTGAAAAAACAGTCCCAGCAATGGGTTGATGCTTAAATTTATAACTAGTCACTCATTTATAGTCCCTGACCAATTTTAACTTTTCCTCATAAACCATCAAAAGATAGAGAGACAGAGGTCACAGCAACAAATGAGTCAGAAAGTGTTAAGAACAGATTTCTTGGATAGTAAGTGGGATTTATTCAAGCTGATTACTGGTTTCACCTTTTTGATTCATATTGCAGGTTTTCATCTTGTTTTCTGTTAAGTCATATCTATTGGCTTCCATTTTTACCTCTGCAAATAGACTTTAACAAAGATCAGTATCGATTTTCAAATCAGACAATGGCTGCATTAGTGAGGTTATGAAATAATGAACACAAGCTGTGAAAATGTGTGCAAAGTCTGACACCCATCAAAGTACTACAAAAGCAGTAGGCCTGAAACCTCAGCATGGTTCAGAGGTTTGGATCTACATCAGTGGTGGTGATAGAAATATGGAAGTGTCCAAGCTGGTGAGTGATATAAAACAGCAGCTGCAGCACCAGCATGAAGAAGAGGGTGTTGGACCAGTGGTGGGAGCAGGAAGATGGGGTGGAAGAAACAGGCACCTGGGGAGGGACACCTGGCTGTGGGGTGCTGAGCAGGGATGGTTGGGACAAGAAGTACTAAGGGGAGAAAGTGTGGGATGTGTGCCCTGAGTGGCACTGGGGTGTTTAACCAGCCTGCCTCACCTGACACTGTTGTGAGGCATAGGTGGAGATGGCCTGTGAGTCCAGCACCTCTGCACCCTCTGATGCAGCAAGTTTAAATGTGGCTGAACTTGGGTGCAACCTCTGGACACACCAGATGCATCATTACAGGCCTGTACTGCACCTCTCCTCTCTCCCTGTCCATGCAGAGCTCTTGTTGAGCAATCCCCAAAATATTTACTTTGCTTTTGGAAGACAATGGAAATTTACTCCAGAGCTTTACCTCATCACTACTGGGACATTTGTGGGCAGCAGTGTTTCCAGCACCGTTTTGGTTCTTCCTCTCTCTGGCTCCTCCTGTACCAGAGGCATCTGGCTTTGCAGCAGTACTTTTTTTCCCCCCAATTTAATTTAAACCCATTGCCTCCAGTAATCTGTGAACACTTCATTCACGTATTCTTCTGAATTTGCCTCAGCCAAAACATTACTCACTGAAACCTCCTCTCCTCCATACTAAACAAAAACTCTCCTTTCCACAGGTGAGCCCTGAGGAGCCAGGGGCTCTGCATGGGATCACATTCCCTCTCCATGTGGTTCTGGCTCGGGGCACCTCCAGGAGAGAGGACAGACTTGCCAGCACTCATCCACTGGCTCCATCTAGTGAAAAGACTACCGCGGCACCCATCAGCCTGGGGACGCGGGGCCAGCTCCCCAGACTTCCCTGGGCCTCTGGCAGGATCACCCTGGCTTCTTCAAATCCCCAGGTGGGTTGCACTGGGGAATGTGAAGGTGGCTCAAAACCTGTGGGCAGAGAGCCACTGGGGCTGTGGCCACAGCAGGAGGTGGAGGGGTCTGGGAGCAGGACAAGGCATGGTGTGTTGGCTCCATGGGTTCCATGGTTTCCTCGCTGAGTGAGGAGTGAGCCAGAGCATCTCTTGCTGGTCTGGGGCCCAGCCAGAGTGCTCCTTCTCCCAGGACAGTTAATTTACAGTGTGGATGCAGAGTGAATCTGGTCTTTACACATACCTGCTTTCAACTCTCAATGTTTTCATGTCTCTTGGCACCATATTTCTGTGACTACCAGCATCATCCATTGCCTGTCAGACACAGATGCCAGCACTAAGAACTTCATTCTTCCCCTAGACTGGCTGTTGAGGACAGAGAGATGAATGCAGTGAACCCGAGTTTGCATCATCTGCAAGAGAAAAATTGTGCTTTAGCGTGAGTCCCTTCATGTCTGCAGAGGTTGAACAGTGTCCTGGTTCCTTTTACAGCAGGCACAACACAGACCACCGCTGTACAGAGCTGCATCATTCCCCAGGGGAAAGAGGTGCTTTTGAGCTGTCCAGAGCTGACACAGTCTTTCCTTTTCCATTACTGGCACTCATGGTTCACCTTTGGCAAGCCATGCCCCACCCAATTACCTGTTTCTCTAAGCCTGTTAGGACGATGGCTTAGCTTTGTCTGTTCCCTTGGCTGCTGAACCCTTTGGCTTCAACCAGGTTGTTTTTCCAAACTCCAGCTGAAGTACATGGGTTTTAAGGTGGTCTAATAGGTCATAGTAATTTCAAATTCTGCAGTAGCATGACAATTCTGAGGTTAAGATTTTAGACTGGGACTGCTAGCATGTTCTTGGCTGCTGCTATGGGATAAGATTAGTAGAAGCAGGGATTCACCTGGTATTTCCTTTGTTCACTCTGTAACTCTTTACTCAGTGGATTCCTTCAGTGACCAAGATTAAAGTTACTTTTATGGTCTTCATTTCTGCTACCTCACTGCCTATTGAATCCATCACTTTCATGGGAAAAACACCCTGAAACATGGTAATCTGGGAAAGAAGTGGGAATAATTATAGATTAACTTCTGGGTATGATGACTTAATACGGCAATTTGGCACAAAAAATAAAAAGACCTGTACTGTTCTCATGCTGTGCAAAAGGGGAAATCAGGGTGTGTCAAGAGGTCACTGAGAGCACTTCTCTGGTGGGAACCACAATGGCTCATTGGGTCTGGCTCTTCTAGCCATGCTAGGAGACATTGAAGGAGGCTGAGAAATGACAGATGTGCCAGATAAGATCTAGAAGAACAAAAAACCTGCAATATGAAAACCCCTTCCTGTAGTCTAACAACTATTATCCTCCTTGAAGATGGTCGAAAGTGATTTTGTTTTTGCCTGTGAAAATCTAGATCAAAAGGAGCTATTTGATATAATTGAATTTGTTTAGTCAACGAGACTAATACTCTCAGCTTGCTGGAGGTTTAGAAATCTAAATCTGGAGTAACGGTTACATTTTAAAGAATAAACATAACAATCCACTTCATTTGAGCAATCTGGGGAACTGCAGTGTTATTCATAGATTACATTCCTCTCTGCAATAGAAAAAGGATCATTAATCATTCTTGGGTTTTTTTTTTTTTTAAGAGCAACATTGTAGTAATTCCTATCTTCCTTCCAGGCAAAAGCCAATTATTTATGTAAGTTTTGAAAATCATTTTGTGCTTGGTGTTCCATTGTGTGACAAAGTTCCTTGTGTTTCTCTACATTTTGTTTCATCCCTCTCAAACAAAGATATTGGGTTGAACCTTTTAGCAGTCTGCAGGTTAAACAGTGAAGGATATTTTTCACCCTCAGGCCATTTCGTGGTTTAGCAAAGATGAAGCCTTGTGCAAAACTGACCAGTGGCAGCTCCTCTCTTCTATTCCCTCTGCTTGGAGCACACCCTTGGCACCATATCATAAGGTAAAAGAAGAGAATGGCAAAAAGTCAATTTTGTCTAACCAAATTAGGTCTTCCGCTAGAAGGAGAAGAGCTGTGGTCTTATGTCCTGTTTCTGTGTTGCTCAGCTTCTTCAACCTTGAAACTTCATTTTTCACTATAACCCTGCAGTGTCTCTCCTGCCTGGCAGCCCTACAGAGATTTAAGGAAATGTGGCACATACCCTCGCAGTAAGAAAAGCATTGCAAGAATGGGAAGATTCCAGGAATAGCAAATGTGGTATTACTCAAGAAACATTAAGTAACAAACACCCCCTCAAGACATAAGAGAAAAAAATGTTCATTGACCTTTTTGGTACAAAATTATTAAGAAAAGTGTGTATGATTTGAAGACGTTTGATGTTCCTCTCCAGTGTGAATGTTGGATTTATTTACCGGAATGTCCAAGGAATGAGGGGAAGCAAGAGAGGGGTTTTCCTCTGTGCATACTACAAAGGAGAGAAGTCAAGTGTCTTTGCATTGTGCAACACATGATTTCTGTAACTTAATCAAAATGTGTGTGCAGGGTAGGGGGTGGGGGGAGAGTTAGATTGTGTTGATAGGGCATTGCTTAGAGAAATTTCAGTTCCTGAAGCTCTTAACAAAAGAATTCACCATGAGGAGGGGGAAGGGTTGGCAATGAAGGCCTTTTTTTCTCAAGAGCTCCCATTTGGAACATATTATGCTCTTGCAACATGGGATGGATAAACACTGTATTAATGATTAGATGGAGACCAAGAGCTGCATTTGTTTGCGTTTGATAAAGCAGTTGTTCTACTGACCATATGTCTTTACTCTTGGGAAGAAATAGCTATTAAGAGAAAGCACGTCCCTTTGTGAGAATTAACCAGGCTCTGTGTAAAGGATGAACAGTCATTTGAACTGTGCCTAAAGCCACTGACATTTTACCTCCTTGCAAGTTTCGCTTTCAGAAACCAGCTGTCAAGTTAGGCATCTCTCAGGCTGAGAGATGATCATTTCAGCCTGTTAAGTTTCCAGTGACATGCATGACAAGCATCACAGAACTGTCATGAACTGGAATCCAATGCATTGCAAGTGAAAGGAAAAATAAACCACACACATTTATAAACAGGTAAATATAGAAGTGCAGCATTGCACCTGGGTTGATGTGAAGGTGCACAGAAACATCCAGATTTGCCTTATGTAGAAATTCCAGCATGCTCTTCTAGATCTTTTTCCTAAATCTACCTTTTAATTTTTAAGCCACAGTCCTCAAGTTTTCAGGTACTTTTTCCAGGTGCAAAATGTTTGGAAGAACCACACCAAAATCTGAGCAGAGCTTCCAGCTGGTTGCCTGGACAGGCAGTCCTGCTCCCATTTGTCCTGGTTGGCTAAGATGGGCAAAGGAATCCCTCAAGAAAAATTGTTTTCCGTGTTACCCAGATGGGCCCTGGAAAGGGCATAAACAAAAGTGTTTTGCAAGATTTTGCACCTGCTGGTCTCCTATTAAAATTTTTAGGAATTTTTCCTCTACAACTTAAAAACAATGATTCACCTTTTAGATAGGAAATAATAAAATGGCAGCTTTTGACCCGGAATTTCTCTTGCACTGGTCTGTCCAGGAGAAAGACCAGCACTGGGATGACAGCATTAGATTTTTTTTTTTTTAAATTTAACCCTCAATTAAGTTTATAATTTATTTTCTTTTCCAAAATGAACCATATATTCTTTGCTGGTTTTCCCATTTTACTGAAGCTGTGTGGCTTCTTTGGAAAATCCGAATTTTATCTATATGCTGAAGTTCACCCCAGGTATCACAAATAGTGACAAACTAATTCTCAGTAAAGAACCCGAAGTTCTTGGGTATTAAAAAATACTGCTTTTTCATAAAATTAAATACTTTGTGAGTAGTGGTAACATCCCTAGATAATGATTGGCCAGTGCAGAGAAAGGTTTCAGCTGTTGTCTCTTGGAGGGATTTTTTCCTTCCCTGAATCAAAAAGGAAAAAGGTTTCAGTGAGCCTGAAGGACTGAAGAGGGCTCAGTTTTGAGTAATATCTGTTTTCCACCTTCAGTATAAGGGAAAGTCATGTTCCTCTGCTATTCAGGAATGGGAATGACTCAATGTCAGCTCACAGGATAAATTCCATGAGTGTGGGTGAGACTGTTGGACTGAGAACAAATAAGACAGTGCAAAAACAAATGGGGTGGAACATCTACAGACACATGTGATTGCTCAGGAATCTCAGAGGTGTGGCTGGAAGAGGAGATTATATATATGGAGTGCTTGGGAAGGATGCAAAGTGGAGAACAGAGATGCTCATCCAGTTGGAAAAAGGAGAGTTGCTGAGGGAACTGCCAGGGTCCCTATGGCCAAGAGCTGCCTGAGCAGCTCTGAACAATACATTCCCAAGATCTGATGCTTGCTAAAGGAGGGACTGCTTCACATGACAGCAGAAATTGTGCATATCTCAAACAGGTACATGGGAAGGACAATGGCCAGTAATTTATCCAGATCAGACATGTTTCCAGGGGAAACACAGGAGATGGAGGCAGATCACTTGGATAGGTGCCTCAGTGAATGCCTGAAAAGAGTGGAAAACAGGAGGGTGGGAGAAATTTGGATGCTTCATAAGGACAACGTACAATGCAGATTTGCTGGGGCATCAAAACAGTATCCAGGCAGGAACAGTTTATAAAGAACTGGATTCAGATTTGAGACGGGTGCAGTGATGAAGACCATATTTTAGACATGATGTCTGGATGCTCCGGAGCTCTGGGGTTTTGGACCACTGGGCCCAGCAGAGCATAAGGGCTGCTCCTCTGTGCTGCATCTGGGAAGGGGGTTATCTTATCTGGATGTGAGTTACTGTTGTGCCACCATCTAGGGTCCACAGTATCAAAAGCAAAAGGAAGAACTTCCCATAGAAGTTGTTCCTCTCTAATGGATGTTTTGCCTGCTGCTTTCTACAGGAGGTTGCAATTGTTCCACTGCAGGGACTGCTAAAAAAGGAAATAACCCCAAAGGTTGGGAGCTGCTGCAAGATACTTGCAAGCATGTCACATGCAATGACAAGGGCTAAGCGATGTCATCTGGTGTTTTTACACTTTGTGTTGAAACAAAGAAGAGGTAGGGTGTTTTTACACTTTGCTTTGAAAGGGAGCTCATAGTCAGGTCAGTGTACCATACAGAAAAGCTCTTGCAAAGGCCAGTTGCCCGGTAGCACACGTTGGAAAAGTTTTCTATTCTTGATTCTGGCTGAAGTTTGCAGGTGCAGGAGAGTGACATTATGTGAAGGCTTGTGCTCAGTCAGTAGTTATCTCTTGACCTAATACTGTGCTGCTAAATTCAGCTTGAAAGAACAGTTGGAGATTTTTAAGCAATGCAGGGGCAGGCAAGGGAATGTAATCAAAACCCTTGCTGCTTCCCTACGCTGGACATTTATTTGTAGTTAATTTATATCAGCATTTTATGTCTGTAGACCCACACAGAGGCATCTCAGAAATCTTCATTACTGACCATTGGTGGAAGATCACATCTATGTAAGAGCTGGGGTGTAGAAGAAAAAGGTTGGAATCAGCCAAATTTGAAGGCTTTTGTAGCAAGAGGAAGGATAACCTCTTCCAGCACATATCTGAGATGCAATAAATGGTCAATGCAGATCTATGGAATCACAGCTAGAAGATCCTCACAGTCCATTGTCAGGGAACCTTCTACATCCAAAGCAGGTCCCTCTTGATACTTCTTTAGGTTTTAGGCAAGTGCCAGCCTCCTCCTCAGCTATGGGTGTCCTGCACATATCCTGGCTCCTGACTGTCCCACTACTCTCCAGAGCTGCTTATGGGAGGTAGAAGCTGCTGCAACCACTGGGTTAATAAAGAAGAGAACTTCCCTGGGGCTTGCTGAGTCCTATTGGGAAGTCATAAACTAGGCACCTGGTGAGAAAACAATTGAACCTAAAAAAGATGCTCCCCTCCTCCTCACCAACAGTTTCCCAGGTTGTTTTCTGCATGTAATTTGCTTTTTTGGAGACACTTAAAGACTACCAGATACAGATGACGGCTGCTGAGTGCACTGCTTTGCAGCCTGGGAAAGCACTCTCCTAAAGCTCCAGGAGGGATCCTTGTGAGCAGAGCAGTGCCAGCTCTGGGCCCACAAGAGCAGGGTGTCCGTGGGGTACCACGCTCTCAGGGGCAGCAGGCGCCTGGCACAGCCACTCTGCCAGAGGCAGACCACGAGGAGAGCACACAGCAGATAAAGGCTGTCCCTGGCAATGCTGGTGTATATCAGAGGAGTCTATGAAATGTTTTTCCCTCCTGTTCCTTTAAACAGCCTCAGGATTCGGGATCCAGTGAAGCATGGCCACACTCCATAAAACTGTAGACTTTCAAACTTTATTGGACCTTAGAGGATGATCAATCTACCCTTCATATTTTTTATTAAAATCCTCATGGGTTTTAATGCAGTTGTTCGATGTTACTAGCAACAGAGCTGCTATTTCCAAGTGTAGAGGGAAATTTTCAGCTGGACTGATACTGGTTTTCCCCTGCTAAACAAGTGGACAAGCCAATGGTCACAATGGACCAGGAGATAGGCTCTAATGTGGAAGTGGGACAGGCAGTGCCTGAATTACAACGGGGTCCTGCTGGTGTCCGTTACAGCAGCTTCCTCACACAACCATCTGCACCAGGGAAACCACTCCACAGCTCCACAGCATCATTTTCAGCCTCCTTAGCACTAAGTCTTACAGCTGAGGGGTATTTACACCACTACACATCCACTTTACATTTGGTTTGGTACATGGATTAACAAGCTCAGTAGAATCATTTAATATTATTTAGCTTCGGGTAAAATAGGTCAGTATTAAACTCATATATGTCACTCAGAAATACTGTTAGAACTTTAAGGTAATATTATCTACTCTTCTACTAAATGTCTCCTCTCATTGTGTGTGAAGGTATCACTTTGGCTGTAGATAAGAGTGTTGCTGTGCAGTAGTCTCAACCACATTTGTTTCTGGCTGACAAGTAGCATCCCTTTTCTCTCCTTAGTTGCTCTGATCAAATAAATGTCTAACCAGATTTTCTTTCCTTAGTGCTGTTGCAAGCCACCCATGAGCCCACAAACTAAAACGTTTAAATCTGGGCAGAGGGGTGGAGCATCTCCTGCAGCTGCAGCATGGTGGAGTGGAGCTAGCAGCTCAGCTGAGAAGCTGGTCCAAGAGTGTCACAGCTGTGACAACTTGTATAACCATATTCATGACCACAGATTAGGATCCAGGAAATGAATGGTATATTTGTGTTCAAAAAATGACTGGACATGGCACTTAGTGCCCCAGTCTAGTTGACAAGGTGGTGATCAGTTGTAAGCTGGACTTGATGATCTTAGAGGTCTTTTCCAACCTAAATGATTCTGTGATTCTGTGATATGAGTGTTAACAGCTACGGTGCACT
The DNA here is from genome assembly GCA_013399835.1 of Leptocoma aspasia. Classification (NCBI taxonomy): domain Eukaryota; kingdom Metazoa; phylum Chordata; class Aves; order Passeriformes; family Nectariniidae; genus Leptocoma; species Leptocoma aspasia. Next base: position 386,565 of record VXAX01004285.1, on the reverse strand, counting down.
GGCTTCCCAGAGTTAGCCCTTTAGGGAAAATTTTGCAAGAGTGCCATTAGGGAGACATTCCTAGTTACCTCAGTCCTAATCTGATAGCCCAGGAGCTCATTACTCTCCTCAGCACACACAGATGCATATCAGGCTCCTAGGATGGCAGTGCCATCTTCATTGTGGAGCTGGGGACAGAGGTGTGTGAATCATTAACATCAGGGGACAGCCCCCATCCTAATCTCTGTTGGGGACTTTAGCAATCTCTGAATGATGGAAGTTTACCTGGCGCGAAGAGCAGTACTTCTTATTTTTCTTAGTGAAAGCCACAGTAAAGTGCAACATGTGTGGATGTGTGAAAGGCTGGCAAGAGCTCTTATCTGCAGAGCAGCACATAGTGGTTCTGCTGAGGTGGATATATTGCTGTCAGTTCTCCTCAGCTGATACCAGCACCCCGGACAAGGGAACTCTCTTTTGTGGTGCCATTATCTTTGAGTCCCTGAAATAATTTCTGTGACTGAGATGCTGCAGAGACCTTTTGTTGTCCTGTCTAATTCCCAACAATAATAACAATGTGTAAACAAATACTATTCCTGTAAATTAGAATTTAATTAGTTTAGTGAAAGGAGTTCAGTGAGATGTAGCCTAGAAACAAGACTTCACAGAGAGGTTCCTATGGCTTCGTGTCCTGAGCACATCTGGCTCTGCAAGCAGGATGCTGAGCCCATTGGGAGGACTGTGCCAGACATTTGCTGAGTGCCAGCATCACGCAGGGGGTTCCAGCAAAGGGGTCCAGTCCCAGCTGTGCTGTGTGGGGACTGCTCATCTGCAGGCTGCTTGTTGGGAAACTTCCCAGACATGCCCAGTGTTTTCCAAGTACACTTGAGGACCACACCAAGGGGTGCCAGAGGTCTCCTTGCCTTGCAGCTACAGGACTTGCAGCGGCTGATGCAACTACACTGACACCCATGCAGCAATGGCTGCCTGTGGCACCCTGGAGTTCGGGGTGATATAGATACAGATTACTGCAGATGTTAATTTCAGCATCCCACGAGCCTTTGTTTGGCTAAGTCCTGCACTCACTCTGATCTTATTTCCCATTCTGGTCTATTCTGGGTTTGCATCCACCTTGCCTCCATCCCAAGGCTGTGCAGGATCATGCCATGACACCACCTGTCTTTCCCTCACTTGTGATGAAGGCGGAGGGAACTGCCTCCCACACAGGAGATGATTTTTAAAATCAATGTGTTTATGTCCTGGGACGGATATGGAAATGGATACACCAAGTCTCATTGAAGAGGATTCTCTCGTTCACACTGCTTCTGATCCCAAGAAAAAGGGCAAGAAAGAAAGTTGCTTGAACATGCAAAAGACTCAAATATTTCTGTGAAGGACACATTACAGTTCCTCCATTCATCACCATTTATTTTCCAGACAGTCCAAATTCTGTGTGCCAATATGACTTGCCTTTCCCTGTGTTCCTCCCCCCTTCTCTAACACAAAGAAACAAGATGGAGTGCTCACTTCAAGAGTTATTTCCAAACTGCTGTATTTTCTTTTCAGAGGCTCTCAGCAGAAGCAGGGAACAGCCTTCTGTACGTGTCAGCATGAACTAGAACACTTCCTAGCTTGACCTGCTTCCAGCAGAGTAAACACAGATGCCTGAAATGTGAATTAAAAATTGTACTGCGCGCAGTATAAATATATAAATAATCTTCTATATAAATAATCTTCTAGCTATGGTAGTAAAATAACACAGCTGTGCTTCTCTAGAACTAAAAGACTCAGACTCTCATGAGTAGGTACACTGATTTAAGTGGCTGCTTCTCTGGTCTTCTGTTTTTCTGAAAGCTATTTTATTACTATGGAAGATCAACACAGTCACCACTTCTTGGTTTTGGGAGCTATGATGTTCTGGTCTGTAGTGATCTCCCTGTATATTGCTGGCTGCTGCCCTGGGCTGTGCTTGGGGGTGGTGTTGCCTCCTGGGCTGTGAGTCTGTCCAGTGCTCCTATAGCAGAGTGGTGGACTCTCTTGCTCTCTTGGACTCACTTTTTACCTGTGCTCTGACTGGTCCTGAACTGGATGCAGACACATACACTGGCCTGTACCCAGCCTCCTGCCAGTTCTGAGTAGGGCTGCTGCACCTCAAAGCCCTCTTGCTTCAGTTAGCAAAAGCTGCAACAGAGCAAAGACCCCATAGCTTGGTTGTGCAGAGCAGAAATGCTGTTGCAGCAATGCCAAAATTCTGCCATCCCTGTGATGGTAAAGGATGGGCTTCCACCCTTTCTGTCAGCCCAGGCCAGGTTTTGCGCATCTGCCTTCAACTGGGTTGCTTCAAGTATTCATGGTGCTGTTCAAGAGCGAAACAAGGTTCATAAAACAGCTGGGTTTCAGAGAACAGGTTTTTTTTGGTTATGTCTCAGGGATCAGTGAACTACAGAGCCCAGGGCAACACTTACAGCACTGCCTTCCATTGCTGCCCTAAAGATCCTCTGTCGTGGAGGAGGAAAGGGAGCTGGCAGTTACTCAGTGCCAGCTGAGTCAGGGCACTCTCAGCTCAGTCAGAGCACTGCTTTACTTGCCCCTTATCTTCATGTTAATCACATTTTATAATTTTTATGGTTAGGAAAAGGAAATAAAACCTTAGAGATAGAGAAAACCCTGAACACAATATCCAGGCAAAGACACTCTTCTGGCTGACGTAAATGCAGCTTCTGGTGTTAGTTACATCCAGGCTTTGATCTTCCTCCATGTCAGCTCCTTATGCTATCAGAAATAAATATACATTTTGATTTACACCAGTGCAAATAAGAGATACTGTCCAACAATGCTTCATTTATAGGAATAGTTTGGCCTGCCTCACATTTCTTCCAGAGCCTTCTGGCTGTGGTGGAACTGCAGTGAGTTGATGATCATCTGCGAAGAGGAGCTCTTTTCTTACAGTCACATTTGCCAAATCATAACACACTACATGATCCCTAAGTTTCAGCATTACAGGGGAAATTCCCCCAAGTTTCCTTTACTACTCTAACAGAAGGCAGTCTCACAGATTTTCACAGTTTTGGAGAAGCTTACAAGTAAAGAATTCATGAGGGAGGGGAGAACTCACGAGATGTCAGAAGATTTCTTCTTGCTCTTTTCAAAACTCCTGGGATTTCCCTGCTGGTGAAAGACTCTGATGCTTTCCCTGCTTCTCATTTCTGTGACTCCCATAGAGCTGGGCTTGTCAGATCTGCAAGCTGGGGGTAATGCAGACCCGGTGGATCCAGGAGGGATGAGCTCTGGAGGAACAAGCACATTTAGGAGCTGATGGAAATATCCCAACGCAGTGGCTACAGGCTTCTGCTAACAAGCTGTGTGGGCAGCATAACACTTCCCACATTAGCTGCAGCTGCCACAGCTCCCACCTGCCTTCATGCCCATGAGCTCCATAGTAGCTCTGCTTAAGCTGCTGCTACTGAGATCTTCCTGTCCCTGGGTTACAAGGAGTCTGGGCTGCTTCCCTTCCCTCCGTTTCCTTCCCCTGCCCCTTTGCAGCCTCATCAGGTAACTGAAAGGCAAGAGAGGAGCCAGTGCTTTGGCTCCAGGCATTTCTTGGTGAGACACACATCCTGTGGACACCACACAAAGGTGACACTGCTACAGGTAAGTATCCTCTCCAGCATGGATCTGGCAGATGGAGCACGCTCACAGCACATGCACGGAAATTGTACACAGGACAATTGCAAATTCATACTCTGAGTGAAGGTGAAACACTTGGTGTGGCAGAAACTGAGATCTGTTCTCTCAGATTTGGGTCCCTCATTCTAGACAAGATTTCAATACCAGAGCAGCTTTGCCACAGATAATGACCTATTTACAGAGGAAAGGAACTGTGCTCCCTTCTTGTGAACTTTCAAACCAGAAAAAAAATTTCTGTACCATCTTAGCAATCTTGCCAAGCTGGGATAATCCATTTTATAGTCAAAATTAATTGATACTGGCTATCCAACTGTTAGAGTTGCCTTTTCTGTGCTCTCCACCTGTTTATCTGACCCCTGGACTGCAGACAGTCTCTCTTCAACACCACTGGCATGAAGAGCAGTTGACCTAACTTGCATTTTTCAGAGTTTTATCTCAGAAGTGGATGTCTTCGTTTTAGCTCAGCCATGAGCTGTCATTTTGCTTCGATGAGAAGTGATGCTTTTCAGAGTCAGGGGTTGGCATATGCACTTGGCAGGAGGGAAGTTCCTTTCCTTCCTTTTCTTTCCCCCTCTCTTCCTTGAGTTGAATTTTTTTTAGTCTCTCTTAAAAATGGCTTTTTGTTTACTCACAGTCTTTACTCACATCCCTTCTTTTTACAGTTGTAATTCACCTTTCTTCTTTATGTATCTTCAATGCTGTGGTTTCCTAAAATATCTGAGCAGAATCTCTGAGTTAAAAAGGAAGAGGGAGGCCTTCCTTAAGGCCCCCTTAACATACAATAAATAAAATGCTGAAAAAATCTTTTATTATCATGAATGAACAGCCACAGCTACTTCAAAATGAAAATCCTAAAGAAATGTTTTCACTTAATGGTAGACCTTTAAGGCCAAGACGATGTTTTCTGTCCTGGATTTCCCCAGAGGTTTCTCCCTGAAGCCAGCTGAGTTGCTGTTTACTTCCCAGCCCACCTTGGGTGGAACAGAGACTGTGGTGGCAGCAGCAGGCAAAAAGCTGGATGAGCTCAGCCCCTTCTCTGCCCAACCTAAGGGGAGACACAGGCCTCCATCACCAGGGCTTCAGGTGGCACAGCCTCTCCTTAGTCAGTGCAGGGGGAACAGGGGGAAAAGGGGGTTTCCTAACGGTGAGCTGTATCTGAACTTTGCTGTTGTTGGTAGTGGAGCTCACAGTGTTAAACAGGAGAGCTGTACTTGAAGCTGGCGTGTTAGTTTTAGTTCAGCTCATTAATCTAACTGAAGCATTGCTGGCTTCAGCCACAGCGAGGATTAAGTGGGCCAGCAAAACAAACGGAAGCCTGAATATCTGCCCAGGTTATCAGCACCTCCCTTCCACCAGCAAACACCCTGGGACTGATCAGTTCGGGGACCCCTAACCCCTACTCCATTGTCTGACTTTTTATCACTAAAATTCCTCTTCAGGATTTTAGTGTGAGGAATATTGACCAGGTGGACATGCAATACACAGAAATGAGAATAAATCATTACCTGTGCTGCCAGACAGAATTGAGGACAGACAGGGTGGTTTTTCAGCTCATACTGATGATTCACTTTTTTGCTCTTATGTACAGGATTGACAGTTCATCGTGACCTGAATAACACCATCTGTAGATAAAGCACAGGTGCTGCAATTTGCTGAAGGATATTTCTGATTATTTTAACCCCAGAGCTCTCATTTCCTTATCAATGCCCAAAAGCTTTCCTTCTTTCAAATTTATCCTTTTATTTATTCATTCAGAGGTGAGATGATTTTTAGAAAGCTTTCTTCTTCTGGATGGCTTAATTCAGATAATGTTGACCCTGTTCATGGCTGATCCTCTGTACAATTCAGCACTGAAGCTCAGATTGTGGGAAAATGTGCTTTTAAATCAGTGAACCTCAGCTTCTGTCCAAGACCTGTACAGATGTTGCACAAGTAACTGTGCTCATACCAGGAGGGTTACACCCATGTAAAATAGACATGAACAATGGGGACAACGGGGCTGCAAAATGACCAGGAATAATATCTGTTGACCCTCAGGGTGCAGTTTCCCATTTAGGCTTAATCTGATTGACCGTGGGCTGCTGGTGAAAGGGTGGTCCTGCTCTTCCTGCCTGCTCCTACCCATGCGTTCCTGGCACCTCCCTTGCACTGGAAGTTGTGATCCTAGAGGCTACAGAAAGAAACAACAGATTTTTTTTTCTTTTTTTTTTCTTTTAATTAGTTTATGGTAAAATTAACAAGCAAAATCCAAATCACTGCCAGAACAATACCCCTAGGTACAATGCAGGAGATCAACAGGTAATCTGGAAACCTAGAGTTGGACTGGATTAAAGATAATCAGAAAACAGATTATTCAATACCCACCTTTTACACTACAGCCTCTGGGGAACCACCCCTCTCTCCACCTATCAATGTAACAACACAAAGCAAGTCCTGCTGGGTAGCCAGCACGAGAGCAAGGGACCAATACCAGCCCCAGTTTTCTGTGCTCACCTGTGCTGCCCACAGTAGTCACCTTGTCTGCATTTCCCATGCTCTATCTCTCGCTGCAGTTCCACCTGCATGAAGCACCAACCAGAAAATGCTCTTGAGGGAACCTGGGACACTTCCACAAGCTGTTTCTCCTTCAGCTGTGGTGGAAAAAAGAAATATGTGTAATAGTTTGATCTTGTCCTCTGCAGGTTCCTGGGAGGTGGGATGGCTGCGGGGATGACAGTGCTGTCCCGATTCCTCAGACTGGAATACTCCTGCCTGTGATGTGGCATGGTGTGGAAGTGGATTTCTTCCTCATGGATGGCTGCCACCCTGCTCCTCTTGAGGCAGTGCAAAGGGACAATAGCTGCAAGAAATCCTCTGCAAGTGCAGAGAGGTTTGTGAAAAGGTGACGGCCAAGCATGTGCAAGTGCACAGGAGAGCCAAAGCCATGGAAGGGGCTCTGAGCAGAAGTATATTTTCCAAGGAGCCCTGTGTGGGAAGCTCATTTGCAAAGACATGCTGGCAAATGCAACCTTTGAGGTGCATGCACGTCCTGCAAAGAAGAGACATGCATGCTCAGTAACACAGTTTGCAAGTGGCCAAACTCAGTGCAACATCTCCTGGATGTTTCCCTGTGCCGTTTCTGCGCACTCAGTCGTCCATTTATACTCTTAAAACCCAGCCTCCTGTGTTTCACCTCTGACATGGGTTTCTTCTCAGGTTAATTCCCTCTGGCTTCCAGGAGAGCGGGATGTGACCCCTCCTGACATTTGTTTAGTGAGTTATGCTTGCCCTTCCGGAGAACACAAACAAGCTGCTGGACTTCCTCCCTTTAACTTTAGCTCTGGTCCAGCTCCTTGCTGCACTTAACTCTGGCCTCATGCCAATACAGCAGAGATTGGCATCAGGCTTCTCAACTTGGGCTTGCAAAAGTGCCTAGGAGATTTAGAATCTGTGCTCTGTTTTCAAGAGGAACTTAGGCCCAACCATATTAAAAGACATGTAAGTATGTAATCCCCTTGATTTCACTGAAAATGAGACTGTCTTTAAGGATCTGGTCTTAATCATTTGAGAAAGTCACCTGGATTTCGGTATGTAAGTAGTGATGTCCTTTCTAAAAATATGCCCTATACTCCAAAGGCACACTGTCAAAACCAACATTGTCCCTCCTGTCCCACCCTGGCCAGCAGGCAATTTGAGGACTATTATGAGAAAAATAGAAATAATTTCCATCTCACAACAGCCAGACCTGAACGTAATCACTGATGAAACTGTAAGACCACCTTCACAATAACATTTGGAAACCAAAATGAAGCATCCTCTTTGCTCATGGGAGCAGAAATTGTATTCACATAACAAAGAAATTAGGTAAAAGGAAGTATATTGAGGAACTCAGGAAGTGAAAAGTCTTTCATTACTATATTCTTGCAAGAGCTAATACAAAGCAACATGATTAGTCTGTTTTTTGGCAGCTTCCTATTTCCATCACCAGACTACTTTAATCTTTATGGTACTGAACACTGTTTTTCTGAAGTTAATCTGGATGAACTTGATGCCTGGCAGTGTCCAACTGCATCTCTGTGCACAAGTGTAGTATGGAAGATCTGGTGGAGATCAGATTTCAGAGATATCTTTCACTCCACCCATCTACCCCCCTTACTCTCTTTTCTTCTACCTAAGCCACAGCATTTCTTTGTAGACGTGCTATTTCTTGCATTTTCATTATTGTTTTTCAGTGCTACTTGACCATGGGATGAGGAGCCTATTGATGTGTTACATCTGAGCATCCCAGCTTTTGGCCAGGCTGACAATATTAAGGCCAAAATACTGGACTGTTATTAATGAGGAAATTCCACCAACTCACTTTCTCTTCTCTCAAATGGAGAATTTATTTCTTCAGCCTTTCTCATGCTCACAGATTCTAGAGGTAAAGGCTTCTGTACTTTGCCTCCCCTTGTGCCCCTGTGGGGGACACTGCCTAGACAGTTGTGATTTGAGAGTTTGTCTGAGATGGGTGGCTGCAGCCAAAAAGTCCTTGGAGCAGAGCTGAAAAGCAACCACCAGGGTTTCCATATTTACCTAATTCTTCCCTGGAGAGCAGGGGTTCAGTGCCAACACTACAGCACATTACAATAAGGGTTTTGTATTGTTAAAACAACTGTCTATTTCTAAGGTCACTTTTAATGAAAAGTGCTTATCAACATTGCAGTCAGAAATGTGGAGGATGTTCTGCGTTCTCTCATGTTATTTCTCTTTCCCTTCACTTTAAAAAATAAGGATGGAATGAAGGATAGGAGAACTGGAGCTGGAGGTGAAGAAGACCATAAACTGAAATGTCTTAAATGGGAAGTTTTCTGTTTAGCTTTCTTCATCATATTTTGCAAAATATTTGCATATTTCAAATGGAAACAAATTGAAAAGGCCAGGCTTCAATAGAGACACACTGGCTCTGTGCCAGGATGCCCCCATGGTAAGGGACCCAGCCTGGCAGTGGCAGCACATCTGCTTCTACACCCACTTCTGTTCTGGGGGACAGCACATCCCAGCCTGGCTTAATCTGCAGAGGAAAGGTATGACAGGGACATTTACACTGGTCACCATCTTCCATAAAGCACCTCCATATCTGGGCCATTAATTTCAGCCAAGTCACTTCTCATTTATGATGATCTGAGAGAAGGAGATGTCCTAAATATATAGGACCAGACTCCCGTGGGCATAGGCTCATTTCAGTTGCTTTCAAGGCAAGCAGGGACAAGGTCTGAGGCGTGTGTGAAGAAGAGAATGAGGAAAACTGGCCTAAAAGCCAAAAGAACCTAATAAAAATTATAGTGATTAAAACTAGCCAGGTACAACAGCTGTCTCTGCTTGCAGATTTGCAAACAAGACACCCTCCATTCTTCAGAACTGCAAACAGGGAGACAATGAAACAACACACACAACCCCCCTCAAAAGTTTAATAAGGACCTTGCTGTGTAAGAAGAGACAAGTTGATGTGAGGGTTCCCTGCTAGCCAGTCACCTGTCCCTGCAGCCAGCAGGTTGGGCAGGGGTGGTGGGTGCTAATCAGGGCTATTGTGCAGACACCTGGTACAGCAGGGAAGAAACCATCGTGGCTGCTACCACCTGATTTCCCTTCACCTGTTTTACTGAGACCCACTTGACTCTTCAACACTTTCTCTGTGTCCAGTTTGAGATAGGATTACAGATTATTTCAGGTGGCAGAAGAAATTTGAAATTATGTGTTTCCTCACATTCATCCTGTTTGGACTATTTCTAGTTGGGAAGATCTCCTGGATGAATCTGACAATAAAACTGATCAAGCTTAACCCAGAACAACAGTGGCTGGCATGGCTCAGCCAGCAGCACTGATCTGAGTCCTGGGGCTCCTGTCCCAGGTGCCATCTGGTTGTGCAGCATTTTCCATCTGCAGAGCGAAGATCCTTCTGAAGCAAAATATATGTAACGTTGGATCAGATCACTCATCCCAAAAACCCAACACACCCTTTCCAGCAATGGCCAGTGGTTCTTCAAAAAAACACCTCCATTTAATATCCCCTCTTCCCACAAACCAAATAACTGTCTGTATGTGAAGGCTGTCTGAGCTGTTCTCCTTGTCCCTCGGCTTGACGAGCCTCTGCGGAGTGGTGGCAGTGGTGGGACAGGCAGGAGCTGATCCAGCATACCCAGCCAGTGCCACAATGCTGTCCCAGAGAGGGCACAGGAGGAGTCCTGTATCCCAAAGCTAATCAGACCTGATCCTGAAGTGAGGCATTTCATCATCATTTTCTTCCTGGCTCGGCTACTGCACAAATGTTACAACTTTCTTACAGTATTTTGGTACTTTCATTTTGTATGCCAGCTGAAATTGGGAAATGTGGTGGTGGGTAGAAATATATAAAACCTCGGTATCTTCAAAGTGAGAGCCTGAAAATGGGAGAGGTGTCAAGGCAGGTTAATTTAACAGCCTATTGGTGTTGGCAGCATCGCTCTTGTTATTCCCAGAGCCATGCACCTTCCTTCTGACCTCACCGACGATGCTCGGCTACTTGCAAGGAAGTAAACAAAAAGGACTCATGGGGACTTTGGTTCCATAGAAACAGCAGGGAAAATGTCCATGCGTGCCAAGTGGAAAAGGACTAAATCAGTGGGGAAGGAAATTTTATTGTCACGAGTTCAAAGGGGATGTTACAAACAAGACAGTGGGGGGAAAAAAAGAAAAGAAAAAAAGAACTTCAGAAAGCATTCCCTGAAGTCAGATCGCAAAATACTACTAATGAAACCTTGCCTTAGAGCAGTTGTCAAATATGATGTGTTATTTACATCAACTGTGACTCGGGCAGCATTTACTATTTCCCCTTTAAACACAGCAGGACACTGCCTGCCCTCAGAGATTTGTGGATCCTAACCCTGCAGATGGATGGCTGGACCCAGGGCTGGTGAATGGAAGGGAAAACAATGCACGGGGCAAGGGGATGGGAGAGCATGGAGACCAGCAACCACAGCTCTGCATCAGTGTTTGGTGTGAGGGAAACAAGCAAATGGTGTGATGGCTGTGGTGGGCAGAAAGCCTCGAGACATTTCTGCACTGAGGTGATCTGCAGCCAGGTAAAACATGCTCCTGGTTCCCAGCCTGGCAGCTCTTGCAGAGCAGGGGACTTGCTGTGGTCTGATCCGGGCTGGTGTGGTGCCAGCAGTGCCTTGGGGCTGGGGTGGGATTGCTTTAAGCTATGCCATCTGGCCACAGTCCCCAGGGCCACCACAACCGGGGCATGCTGGAGGGGAGCAGGCACTGCCAACGCCCCTTTCCACTCTGCCAGTGGTGGGAGGGATGGCATCAAGGCTGTCTGGCACAACCCAGAGAGGAGTCCAGGTGTCCCCTGAGACACAGCAGGCCTGAGAGTCCGGTCATTATAGCACATCCTAGCAGTGGCAGCATCTGGGTAGCAGAGATTTGTAAACAGGAGAGAATATCCAAGGTTCAAAAGTGGAAATATCTGAAGACTGTGATGAATTTCACTGTCAGCCAAGTACAAACATGACTTTGCCTCTCTGAGAAGGAAATTGAGGGTTACAAATGCACAGGGATGGTATAGCTGGGGCACTGATAATTCTTTTATTTTGCATTGCCTCCTCCAGTTGTGGAAGACCTTCATAAACATGGGAGCAGCAGGAACCTGTGTTTCACAGGACAAAGGGCTCACTATATTTAAGTGCCACTGATGGCAATGGTTCCATGCCGTTGTCACTGTTGCATACTTGTTACCGTACACTTCATGAAGGCTGAATAAAGGTAGTCTCCATACCCCCCATTTTCCTGAGATCTTGAAAGGTGAAAGAGCAAAGCGCTGTGAACAAGAGGGCAGCCCTTGGGTGGGCTGTGCCCTCCAGTTTGTGGAAAAGCATTTGACTGGCTGTCTCCTTCCTCCAAGGAACCCTCCAAGGAACTCCTCACAACCCCATGGAGCAGTGACATGGTTCAAGGGATCAGCAGGGAAATAAAATACAAGGTCCCTGCCTCTCCTGTTGCCATGTAACTGCCACTGCTCATCCAAGACAGCCTAGAAAAAGCTTTAGAAATAGTAATTAATTTTGGTAAATCTTTCAGGCTGTGTTGCTCTTGCTTGCATGAGTCTGGTGGCAGTCTACAGAATCTGTAAGCACCTTAATCTAGACTCTGAAATAAAACCTGCAGCTGTGCATGTTTGAGTTGGTTTAAGGGTCATGGTGCCGAGGTTTCCAACACGCTGCAGCAGGTCTGAGTCACAGCAGCAGACTCCATCTTTGCTGAGTGAAACTTCACCAAATGCATCTTCATTCCTGTAAAGCTGTAGGTTGGTCTCATACCTCTCTTGGAGGTTGCTCCTGCTTGCATATTGGCAAGTTGGACACTCACAGACAGGGAGTAACTTTAGAGGCTCCTTTTGACCATCAGGCTTAAAGACCTTTGATTTGGGGCTACATGCTCTGAAAGTGGGAGGATATTTTCTAAATTAGTCATGCCAAATTCACTCTCCTTTCACCCTCACTGCAGCATACGTGACTGAGCTTGTTATCTTTTCCTCTCAGATGATTATTTGTTCACATTACTCATTGAAACTTTGTGGCATCCTAACACCCTCCATAAGGATCTCTAAGAATCTCTACCACAGTGTCAAAAGGGTAGGCATGTGCTTTGCAGTGCCAGACTCTTGGAAAGTTGTTTTAACAGGCTTCTGCTTTCAATTAGCAAGTAAAGTCCTTGGGGCACGAGTCTGGCTTCCCGTCAGTCCTGGCAGGCACTCTGGTACTTTCTAAGCAAATCATCCTCATTCTCATCTTCCTACTCAGGTTGGCAAAAATCCAAAGATAGCACAGATTTCAACCACCCCAAATTCCCCATCTGAAAGGCATGTAAGATGTTGGTGTCTGGGGCTTGTCTTACAGAGAGGAACATCCCTGCACCCTATCTTCAGGATCACTCCCCATGCAACATAGCATTTGAAAGAGGGTTTTTTGGAATCATGTCTCTCAGCAGTACAAACAAGATATGAGAAAGACGTAAATTACACCTCTGTGAGCATCACCTGGCTAGGCTTCTCCCCAGCTTCTCCAATTTACTGAGCTGCTGATGCACCTAGGTCTCCCAGTGCTTGCTAGAGCTTTAGCCAATTCAGAACTTGCCTGCTGGGATTTTGACCCATCCCATCCCCCATGTGTTTGTTTGANGTTAGACATTGAATAAAAGGAATTAACCATTTCCCTTCTCTGACCTTTGGGAATTTCCGTATGTGAAAGTGGCAGCTTGTGTGTCTAAGAATTATAAATGATGGGACCTTGCAAGTTACTGAATGGATGTGTGACCAAAGACCACAGGCTGCTCCCTGAGCAGGACTGGGAGTGAGGAGGGCAAAGGGGATAAAGAAGAAGCAGGAAAGGCTGTAGATACTGGAAGACCTCATGCTTTATAGGAATGAAAACTGCTTATCGTGCTCCAGAGAGCTTGTGCAATTGCAGCTTCCCTCCACCATGCCTTAGTTCATCTCCTGTTCTCAGTACACAGCAAAAAGGAGGCCAGGAAGTAAGTTTCCATGAGAAGCTCTCATGACTCAGATCTCCCTCCTGTAGGGTTTCATCAGTTTCCCTAGAACAGGGTCACCATCCTGAAAGGAAAAGAGCCATCCTGACTTGTGTTTAACTGTATGTGTATTTAATAAACATAGCATGTGTGTGCACAATTCCTGCTAGGCCCTTAAAATGGACTTGCCAGTGCTTGAAAGTGGAACTTGCATTGCTGCTTTTGAGAAGCCAGTGTCTGTGTGCTCTAAGCCACCTTCACTGCTGGTTCCTGGGCACTTGGCAGACTCTCAGTGCCCACCCCAACAGGCTCACAGCCACTCCTGTGGCACACCAGTGCACAGGTATGCACACATACACAGCAGGGCTCTGGTATTTACATTTACCAGCATCCATTACCACTGTTATTTGTGAGGATACCAAATATCCCTGCAAGGGCACCCTGGCAAACTGGTGTGGGAGTAGCAATTTTATCCAGGTTCTCACTTTTTGTTCTCTTTCCCCCCAATCCATAGGGAAATTTGCTCTCAAGCTTCAATTTCTGTCTTTTTCCTAGAGCCACCGAGGCTCATGGGCAAGTAAGAGGGATTATACAAGCCTGGAGGATATGCCAAGCAGAAAGGAGATGGCAAATACTGGCAGCTGATGAGGGTCAGCAAGACCAGTGTGAGTAGCACAGATGGGGCTTCAGGCATGGCCTCATAGAAGCTGGTCTTGGCCTCCCAGGTATCACACCCATTACTCAGTGCTCTCACAAACACACATACAAATGGTGGGACCTATTGCAGGGTTTCAGGCAGAGTGAGCCCACAACCCCCTTTTACTTTCAGGAAGCTGTCTGGGATCACTGAGCACGAGGCACTCGCTGTCTGAGTTTGTGTCACGTTATTTCATGTGCCTGAGAAGAGGCTCCAAGCTAAGCATGCACCTTCATGCTGACACCCAAAGCACACCCAGCTCTTCCTTCTCCACCAGTGATGGCAGAAAGATTTCCTAAACACAGGAGGGAAAAAAATCTGCTCATACTCACTGCTGGCTGCAATTTGCAAGATGCAGAGGAAAAAATATGTTGCTCAGCAGGGCCCCTGCTGTATCCTGTACAGCACTTCTGTGGAACTAGCCAGGCCCATCTGTCTAAGCGTTTATAAATTGTAAACCTAACAGGGGTGACCTGGGGAGTCCCAGGCCCTGCTGCTTTGCCAGGATGACAGAACCAGACCAAGGATGCCTTATTCCCTGCCAGACTGCCAGAGGATGGGGATGGAGGGAAGTGAGTGACCTCTTGCCTTGTAGAAAGCACCCAAACTGGATTTAGGGGGAGCCTCAAGGGTGGTTTAGGAAAGAGCTCCTCCTCACCCTTCCTTTTCTTCCTCTGCTGTGGGGATGATGGGGACAGCTAAGATGGAAGCTTGTTTTCCCTCTGTAGCTGAGCATCCCTTGTCCACTGCTGCCCTCAGCACTTTCATCAGTCTGTAGATGTGACGGGGACCGGCCTGCTCATCAAAGGCTTGTTAAGTTACTGCTGTGCTGTGAAAGAGAGGCAAAAAAATCCTGTTGACTGTGACAAATTAGTGAAGTTCAGGGGTGGCACTCACCCTTTTATTGGAGAGCTGCTTGTGTCTGTGCACTGCTAAAGGGATTAAAGCAGCGTGTGGCATGTTTCTGGTTCTGACAGAAACTTGAACACGCTCTAGCAGAGCTATAAAGAGAAAGGCCATGTCAATGGCAGGAGGGCTGAGGAGGGCTGTGAGTGATTAGCCACACTTGGAAGGTACCAGGGGTTGTGAACTGTACAGGCAGTGTTAACTGTCAAGGTGCTGAATCCTCCAAAGCATTATGTTTGCAGCTAGAGGAGCCAGCTTTCTTTTCCTACCTGTGTTTTTGGGCACAGTGTGCTCTCGCAAGGCCACTGGTGGTGTTGGCTCCTGGAGAATGAGGCCCCGGGTGTGTGGCTCAGCCCCTACTGCAACAATCTCCCCTACAGATGGAGAGGGCTTTGGGGGGTGAGGGGTGTCTCCTTTCCCAGGCAAACCTTACTCATTCAGCAAAGTCCAAAGTGAAAGCATCAGATCTTGATATCACACAAGTAAATTAATGTTAATGAGATTAAAATAATGAAAAAAAATTATCGGGAGGTAAGACAGTCACCATGCCTAAGGCTTAGCATTCATGTGGGCTTCCAAGGCAAGAAGGTGATCATGGATGGGGGGCTAACTTGTACCTGGTCACTCTGAGCTAGATTTCCTAAAGGTTTCAAGAAGATGGCCCTTTTGAATGTGGCACAGTGGGAGCCTGCTCTGAGAATAAGCTCAGAAACCAACCCTACTGCCTGATGCATAACCTGAGTGGTGTATTCCTAAGGACACCTGCTCAGTATTAGGAACACAAATTACAAAGATGAAGATGTTAAGAGCAACCTGGCACAACCGACTTGGAGAGATGGGACAGATATATCTGGAAGGACATCACTGCTTTCCCCAAATGTACCCCTAGAGCAGGATTAGTCAGGAGTTCTCCAGATGGAGGGGACAGGATCCAGACTGGTCATTCATGTAGTGAAATAGATTTACATCAGCTCTCCAAGTTATCAGAGCTCACAGCCAGCCGGGTCCAGAAAGCTCTGCAATTGATGAACTGTAAAACTAGAGATGAAATTTAAGTGGAACAAAACACTTCAAACCTCCAGGAAAACTGCTAAGAAAAAATGAACAGGCAGGCCATTGGGACAATGAATTCAAATCAGAATGAATAACAATTTTTAGCTGCTGCAAGACATAAAGCCATTTCAAGAAGTCAGCAAGAACTCATCATCATGTATCACACTTCCTCCTGCATGATGGCATCAGTGACAGCTTGGTAAGCCTATCTGGCTTCCCAAGAAGTAAAGGTAAAGCAGAGATGACTAAAGGACAGGACCTGGTGAAAGTAAGGAAAAAATCAAACAACAGTCTTTAGGAGGAGCGCTCAGGAAAAAGAGATAGAAAAATGCCTGTTCAAAGAAGAGTAAAGTAGTACCAGTGTGAGTGGTGAAAAAAGACCCCCAGATAATGCCTCAGAAATGCAGTGCTCTGCTGAGGAAGTTGGGAGTAATAAATTTTCCCAGTAGCAATGTGTAAACTGGAGACAAGATTTTTCACATTCTTGTGGAAAATATTTGAGAGTTCAAAAATGCTATTATTGCTATTTATGTAAAAAAAAAAAAAAAAGACACCTTTGGAAAAAGATCACGAGAAATAATCCAATTTGTTCTTTCCTTTCTGTTGCCTCAACACAAAAATGAGAACAGGTACACATGTAGGACTGAGATTTGGGTTCGTGTACTAGAATGAGGTGAAAGCACTGACCTCCCAGCCACTAACCCATTTACTAATCTGAGAAAAGTCTAGATGCACCTGGAGAGACTAAAGAATGTCAAAGTGTGCTCTGGGCTCCTCATCTCTCAGCTTCGTGGAGCAAGAAGGAGCAGAGCTTGTCTGCCCTGAGTCCTTACAAAAGCAGACCTTGGCAGAGGGGAGCAGGTCAGAACAGTTCAGAGCACCTGAGCTACAGGAACTCAGGAACTTCAAAAGCACCTTTCAGTTAGCTAAAACTCATGTATGTTGTTTAGCTAATTTTCACCAGAGACTTGGGAAATCTACCCCACGGAGTATCTTGGAACTCAAATTGCTCAGCAAATTTTTTGTTTTTAATGAATCATATTTTGCACACACAAAATTTGAAATATTTTCAGAATTTATTAATCCAGTTTTGTTTCTGGCAGTAATGTTTGCAGTGAATCACTAATAATGAACAAGGAGAGACACTAAAAATACCATAAATCCAGAAAAAAAATATATATATAGGGAGGGCATGCACAGGAGACACCAAGCATATAAACACAAAAGGACTAGAGCTTGGGAAATGCCTTGCACTGTAAGAAAAGACGTGGGAGATGCAAGACAAAAAATTAAATGCACTAAATGAAAGCTTGTTTGAAAGGTTTGTGATAGTGGATTCACCAGCCAATCCATTGTACCTTTCAGTGCCATTGGAGAAAAGCTTATGAACACTGGGAGAATGCTGCTGTAGTCAGCATTACTGAGAAAAGCTGAATGAACACACGTCCAGCTGCCTTTTGGAGTTTTGTGCAGTTTGTTTTTGTGGGCACCAAAGGAGTGATTTGGGCAAAATTAAAGGAAAAGAGGCCTGAACATTGACCTGAAAGATCAGATACTGACTACATTTCTAAAAACATTCCTCAAAGAAAGCACAGGATAGAGGAAATCACTCATTGTTGTTGCTCATAAGAAATCATTTTCTAGCCTTCCTCACAAATTTGAGAAGTTAAAATACTAATCATCCAAGACATTGTTTAGCCAGAAAGGCCAGCTGAGGGAATTCCTACCCCAAGTTGTGCTGGAGAAGGAAAAGCACTGAATGGCCCAGGGCTTGACAGTGCAGACCCCTTGTGAAGAACCTTCAGGGCAGACACCTAGAGCCAGGTTCAGACATCAGGCAGCCTTTGAAGACATCAGTGTTCGGTGCAAGCTTCTGGCAATGTTCCCAGAAGATATTTGAAAGTCTACAAACTACTCTCCATTGTTATATAAATTAATTACTCCACAGAGCACTTACTCCTACACTTCCAGAGTTATGAGTTACATGTTTAACTGGTATAAAACTGCCCAACAAGTAGATGACTTCTTTTCCTTCCTGTCTAATTCTCCTCTTTCAAGTAAACATTATTCTAGTCACTCAAAAGAGCCCAAACAAACTGCTTTACACTAGCAGTCAGTAAGCAAATAACTGGGCTTTGAGATCTTGACTTCCATTGAGCAAGACGTTCAGGTGGATTAACACACCATTTCACTGGCTTGCCACTAGCCTCAAGCTTTTGATAAGCAAGTGATCTGACCAACACTGAGCTATCAAACCACAGGCAAAAAAATTCTTGCAGCATTTTGAAGTCTCCCTCGGGTGCCAGTTTCACATTCCTAACCAAAAGGATGCAACATATTATTTTCTGGTATTTGTTGAGTTTGCTTGCTTTGGTGCATTACATTAAACCCCTCAATTCCCAAACTCATATTTACAATATCAGTTGGGAATTTTTGGGAAATGCATAGGGGATTGTCAGCTGCTGCAGAATTGGGGCATCTCTTGGTTTCTCCCTGGACGTGGGAAGTGTCAGTGAACTTGTCCTTATCCGCTTATGGTCTTCCTTAGATGCTTTCTTCTGTTGCCTTGCCCTGTTCAGTGCCATCCTGCTGGCTTTCACCAGTCGGGCTTCTCAGCTGTCCCTCACGCCAGGCACCACCCATGGCAGCAGTAACTCTGACCCAGACATCCCTGCTGCCAGTGCTAGTGTCAGTCAGGCTGCAGCAAGCCTTCCCACAGTGATGCCTCATCAGACCTCGCTGGGGGCCCAGAAATGTGGCCTTCCCCTAAAGCCCACTGCATCCAGGTCAGCACAGACCCCAGTCATGTCAGCTTCCCCACAGCAGTGTCATGTCAGCCCCGCCAGGGCCAGCTGGGTGAGCCAAACTGAATTTAGACTCACTTCCCATCCCCATCTCCAAACCATGAGTCAGTGTGCTCATGCCATCCGCCTGCTGCCGACTGACCCCAGTGGAGGGGTGAAGCATTCCGTGTTCTGCCCTTGGGATGGGGTGCATCTGCTTCCTACAGCTAAAACTGAGCTACATCGTGCTTTGAAAGAAGGTAAATCAAAACAAAACCTCCCCCTGACATATTGCGTGTGGTCAGTCTGACAGTGCTGCACCCTGTGTACATGACACACAGCTTCCAGGGAAAAGTACAGGAAGAGGTTAGGGATGAGAATCCCTGTGGCCTGCAATAAAACAAGAGGCTTTGGTTTAACAAGCAGTAAATGTTTCTCAGCTACACAGCACATACTAGTCTATGAGAAGTCTCATGCCCCACAGTCTGTAGCTGACTCAGTGTGGATTAGTGAAACAGGCACTAAGGACGGGATGGGTCAGGGAGCTGGGTGCATTTTGCAAAGGATGGTAGGGATACTGCAAGTGGGAGCTGAGTCTAGCCAAATGTGTTCACCATGAGCATTTTGGGATCCTTCTCCTCCAAGCTGGGATGGACAAGGATGTTTTAGCTGGGAATGTGCTCTTCTTCTGCCACATGGATTTTCTTCACCACGGTGCCTTTGAGGCATCTAGTCAAGTAGTAGTTAACCTAGGGATGTCAGGGAAGGATAGCAAGGACACTTGGGTGATGGGTATTTTGGAGATACCCCACTCCCAGAGCACTGCCCTCAGTTACATACAAGCTATTAGCAGCCTCCTGGCATCAGAGGAAGGGCACCTTCTTAAGAGCACTCCTTTGGAGCAGGTGGTACAGATACTGTCTGCCACTTGGCCCTTCGCAGGTGTCCCTTCTGTGCAGGCCAGAGGGCTTTCAAAGGAGCAGCTGCTTTGAGCCAGGCTGGTTGACTCTTGCCTGCTGATTGAATGGTGGCATTGATTTTGGTATCCCTCTTGGACTTGACATCTGCAGTTGAAAGTCCCGTGACCCCACGAGTGCACTGGCGCTCCCTCTTCCAGGGGCAGCTCCCGACACTGTCATGGGCTGTGCTGACCAGCAACACTGCCTGGAGGGTCTGGCTGGACAATGAGCCAAAGGCAGTGTCTCTGCCAGCATGTCCTGCACAATTTAGGCAGGACTTAAAGTTCACCTCCCCAGAGACACTCAGAAGGGAAAACAGACATAGAAATACCTCCAGCAGTGGAAAGGCGGGTGAGCGGAAGATCTGGGAGGTGCAGTAGGAGGTCAGCCCAGCCCACACCACTCTGTGCACAGCACACAGATGGGACTGTGGTCTGTTTATCTGTAAACAGGGGCACGGTTCAGCACAAACATGCCATCAGCCTGAGCTTGGGAAGCTTCACATCCTTCTTGGTAATAACAGCGTGATAGAAAATAAGACCTTGGCTCATTGCCCTGAGTACATCGCTGAAATGGCTGGGTGAGGAGCAAGGAAGAGCTGGAACAGAAAAGATGAGCTTTGATTTTCAACTCTGGTTACCTCAACAATGTAATTTGAGCAGTCCCAGCAAGGGAGACCCTGGGAGCTGGGTGTCTGGGGAGGATGCAGAGTCCTAGGACAGCTCTGAAGAACTGCTTAGCACCCTGCTTTGTTTCTGGGAAAAGCTGTCTGTAACATCTCAGGTTGCACACTTGAAGGTGCTTTCTGTTGACCATAGGTACTTACAAAGCATCTATTACTATTGTGTACAAGAACCCTCACAAGTCCCTCTCCTCTTTAGAAGTCAGGCAGAAGTGTCATCCCCATCTGACAAGTAGGGACATTAGGCACAGCAGGATCAAGTGATCATGCAAGAGCCAAAGGCTAAACCTCCAGTGGCACAGCTGCTTAGCACAGATCAGAGCCATCTGTGTGAGTCCCTGGATGTATCTGCCCCAGCAAAAGAGCAGCATCCATTCGAGTTCTCATACTAGGGAGACTAAAGCCCAGTCTATTAGTTAGGTGATATTAATTCATGTAACCTTGTGTGACCCCCTGCTCCTTTTCACCAAATGTGAGCATATATGCATTAAAGAACTGTCTGCTTCACAGGGAACTGGCAGGAGCAGAACAGCACAGAGTCCTCTGCTGCTGATGGAGATGGGACGTTTCAGTTTCTAGCTGGTGAGAAACTTTCTACTTACCATCATGGACACAGACAAAACCACTGGACATCCAGTTACATGAATACAGTAAAACCTAGGCATGAGTGTAACAAAAAAAACCCTGATATGATACACCTTGCAATCCTGTCCCATGGGTTGAGTTAGTATTTTCCCTGCAGCAATTTCTTTTAGTTAGCAAGCTTTAAGTTATAACTTGCATTCATTAGATTCACCAAACGCTGTAATTGGCTCTCTTAACACTCATGCACAGACAAGACCACGGTGTTAAGGTTTCATCTGAGGCACCAGCCACACAGCAAACAGCAAGGGACAGAACACTGACTCCCCAAGTCTGTGAAAGGCTGAGGAGGCTTCACAGTCCCAGACTTGAGTGTTGATACAGCAATCCTCTTGTTGCAACCTTCCAATTCCCCACCCACCCTTTACCTGGGGAACCATTCTGGGAGACAGACTGACCACGGTGCACACAAACCTAGGTTCTTGGTGTTGAAAGAGAGAATCATGCTGGTCACTTATTTTACAGGAAAATCCCCATTAAACCTCCATTTCCCCTCCTCCTTAGGCACATCCATGAGTGACTGGCTCACATTTGCCACAGTATTTCTAAGAGCGGCCTGTGAGCTCTGCGGTTCCCCCCCAGCAGGAAGCCAGAGCAGCACTGTGGTCTCTCTGCCACACCTTGAGGACAGAGTATGGGAAGGGGTTTTTGGGAGAAAGCAGCCATATTTTTCCACTGCACACAGGTTGGTTTATTCCCCACTCTTATTCCACTGGAGAAGTCCTTAGAAGAAGAGACGTGCATGAAATTTGCCTCCTTACATTTACCTTGGGGAATCTTTCCAGACATTGTCCCCCACAGCATCTTATTTCTGAGACATTAAAAAGCCACCCTATTCAAATGCAAATCAAGTCCTTCCTGACAATAACTGTTGAGTAATTTTGACGTCAATACAAGCACTCTAGCCGGACGTTCCAAGAATAGACCTGGTGTTTGGGAACGGAGCAAAAAGGAAGCGACCACAGATAATACACAGGAGCAACTCTTTAAAGGAGAGACTGTGAGGGGAAGATAGCACAGCTGGGGGTATCAGGTACCAATGTATCAGAGGTTTAGAGCAAGGGACACACATGGAAAGCTAGACTGGAGAAGGCTGAGGCTTCCTCAGACCTAGGGTGAAAATGCTGGGGCTTTCATCTTAGGTGATCCACTTGCCCACAGTCAACCCCAAACTCTTTCCCTTAGGCTGCATTTTGACAAAGATTTGTACATTTGGATCTTGCTTAGGTGCCTCTGCTCTGTGCTGTGTTATACAATGTGCCCTCTGGAAGTTTTCTTCTGCCAAGTGCGTGCTTTTAGGTTCCTAAGGCTGGTTGCAGACACAGAACGTGCTGCCTTCAGAGGGAAAGTCTTTCAACCAGAACTTGATACCAAAAAGTACATTCAACCACAGCACTAGCCCACCCCAAGCAAGAGATGCACACAGCAGATAGGGCTGATGGGTTGATAGAGCAAACTGCTGGCCCCCCCAAGGCTCTCCAAGGCAAATAGCATGCTCTAGAGCTGAAGTAGACCCCTTAGGAAACATGATCCAGCAGAGATGCCATTGATGTGCCTGCGTGATCAGAGGAATACATGCAGGGCTTCCCGAGTGCTGTGGCATTTGAGCACTATTTGGAATACAATGGCCTTTCTGCCTGTTTTGGAAATTTCTGACATTCTAAGTACAATTGTATTTGTAATGGTTACATCTGGCCTTTCTGATTTGCTTGCTCATCAGCCAGTAGAGAGCCCTCAGGTACAAATCTCCTCTTAGCTCTGCCCTGTTCCACTACTTCATCTTGTGCTAATTAATCACTGAGGGCTCTGAGCTTTATAGCATTAACCCATTCATCTCTGAAAAACCTCCCTTTCCAATTCACGAGTCACATATTTATCTGCTAAGGACTAAGTAATTGGTGAAGCCTGAAACCACCACATTATGGTAGGCAATTATTTCAGCACCATTCCTTTGCAAAGCTGACATCCAAATTCACAAGGCATAGCAGTGAGAGAGATGGGGAATAGACATGGTTGTTCAAACTTTGAGTTCTCCTGTAGCTACCAGCAAAAAATTCTTCATGAAAATGCTTTCTCAGTATTTTATGCAAATGCAAGCATAACCTCAGCAGTTGGGAGCCCACCTTTAGTAATGGGTAGGACCAGATTTACATCTTGAGGGCCCTTCTGCCCATTTCTAGGAAACTACAGATCTTCTCTTACTACTAGAAAGTGCCATGGTAAAATGCTAATGTCCTGAACAAGAAGGTGTCATCGGTCAATTTATGCCCAGTTAAGAACAACTCATCAATAGATGCCACCTACTGTTCTTTGTGGCCGGCTTCTCTTCCATATCTTGGAGGACAACACCACATATCTACAATGTGAGAGAGCTGCACTGCATATGCTCCCAAACATGTTCCGCTCCTCCCACACATTTTCTGTCAGCTGTAGATTTCTTAGAGGGGACAGTGAAGATATGGTTGCTGGGGCATGCAGCCCCTGTTCTGTCGCTGGCTTGTGTGATGCGCTACAGACCATGGCACAGGGTGACCACATAGCTACACAACCTCCCAACCACACTTGGCCCCAGCCTCTCACCTGAATGCTGGTGTTCCCATCTTGGTTGTGCACAGGGAAGAGAAAAACACCTTATGGGTTACCTATTTCATCCCTCCTTTTATCTTCATACAGGTTTGGAAACATTTCGGTACATTTAAAGTGACGGGGAGCCACGTTCTCCAGTAAATGTATCGGGTGGGAAAAAAGAGAGATAGCAGTAAACAAAGTGCACAGCTGCTGAAGCACAGTGGACATATGGACCTCCAAAGAAGTGCTGACCTCACCCTTTCTAATAAATATGATCTATATTGCTTATACGGAGAAGGCTACTGTCAGGAAATGGAGCAGAGCCTAACCCTCTGCGGATCCTCCTGCTGGGTGCGGGGCCCCGGGCAGCGAGACGCTGCCTCGCCTTTGGGCAAGGAAGGTGACAGGCTGTCCCAGGCTGGGGGCTGGCTCTGGGTGCCCGAGGCACTCCATTCACCTGGGTGTCTCTGGGGCACGTCCAGGCGAGGCCCTACCCTGCACCGGGCTCCAGACTTTCTTCAGCTGTATCAAGAAGAGGGAAACAAGCTCCTGAAATCCTTGGCTGATGTTATATATGATGTTGTACCCTGCAGGTACAAAAACTATCTCCAGGCTACCCCAGGCCAGGCTTACCATATTACAAAGTTCACCTCATGTTTAAAGCGGAGTGACACCTCAGATATCCTTCAGACACCCAGATTCCTTGTCTGGGATGCCTCCAGAAACCTCTCATAATCTTCATCCTCGGGTGAGGCCAGGCAGACCGGCATCCCCGGCCAGCCATTCCCAGCGCTCCCTGCCGCACCCACGCTCCTTCCCTCGCTCCCCATGGCCACCGGTGCCTGCAGCGTGTGGCCATCCCGTCCCTGCGGGCTCCCTGGCTGCCAGGAGAGACGCCGGGCCGAGCCCCGCGAGCACGGGCGCCGGCCTGCGGCAGGCGGGGGCAGCAGGCCGGGCCGGGCCGGGCGTACAGCGCAGGAAGCACCTGCTCCTGAAGTGACGGCTCTCTTATCTGAGCCCAGTCACATCAGGTGGCTTCCTTGTTTGCCTTGGCAGCAGGCCCCCGCGGCCCCCTCCGGCTGCCACTGGCGAGCTGCTCCTCCGCTCCTTTTTTTTTTTTTTTTTTTTTTTTTTTTTTTTTTGTCGGGGAAAAGCGCCCATTGATCTGAAGAGAAAAATGCCCAGCGACATTCCCAATGCACGCCTCTGGCCGCCGCTCTCCCTGCTTGGGGCAACGGTGGGGAGCAGGGATGAGTGGCATGGGATGAATGCCCTCAGTCCGGCACTAAAGCTGTCGATGTGCTTGCCCACCATCATGCAATGCAGATTCCTCTCGCCCGTGAAAAAGCAGAAGATGAGGACCCCCGTGAAGGGGTCGTGAACGGTGGGCGGCTGTTGGCCCCATTGTGGGCAACGGGAGCGGGACACAACCGCAGACCGAGGGTCGCCACGTGGGGCCGTGGCTCCCTCGAGCCAGAGTGTCAGGGCTTTAAAAAATTAAATCAATGCTTGTGGTTCCTCTTCCTTCCCCCCTCCGTCCCTCCCTCGGTCCGGATGGTTTACTGAATGACGGCTGGTCCCGGCTGCAGGGCGGCCGTGCCGGGGGCCTCCCCCAGGCAGCACCAGGGGAGAGCCCACCCGGCCGCACCGAGGTGCCGCACGGCATCCCGCCACCATCCCGGGAGCCAGGAGCTTTCAGCAGCAATTCCCCGCATCTCTTTCCAGCTCTGCCCCAGGGGCAAATCGGAAGGCTGAGAGGGGCGTGGGCGTTTGTGTTGATCTGCATTTCAGCCACAGAAGTTGGCCGGACTCCAAGACGGTGCCGTTTTCAGTTTGACATCCACCTCTTAAATAATCTTCAAAATAAATTTACCCGGTGGGTTAGATACTGGCGCATTGAAATGTAACACTTCTGCCATGGAAAGATAAGAACAGACTCAGAGCACACACATATTTTAAAACTGTACCCTGGTCAACAGTCCCCTCTAAGTTTTAGATGTATCACAGAAATTGTTTGGCTTTGGATTTTATGAGACATGCAAAGAACAGTGAACAGTCTTGCAACATATTTTCTTTTTTCTTCTTTTTCTTTTTCTTTTTTTACCAAATCCTTAAACTCTTCTGAAAATAATTACTCCAGGGGCAAAGTTTGCAATGAAAAAACCCACAGAAGAAACTTTTCATACTTAATGTACTATGCAAAGAGGACCAATAAGATAATAATAGGACTGAATATTCATTATGTTAATCAAATGTTAATAAACCATGAGATAGTGTGCAGCTCAGTCTGGCTCTCATCTCCATCCTTCTTCCTTTCTTGTTTGCTTGCTTCTCTCCTCCTTTCTTCTTTTTTGCTTCTCCTCCTGTCCTAAGAGCAGAGATTAGGGAAGCTATCTTGATCAATATGACAAACATTCAGATTGAAAGCATTATTTATTTAAAAGAGTCCTGCAAATAGTAAACACTGTCAAACAGATGTGCAACATCTGTGTAGTTCGGGCAGTTCGTGAGTATTTCTATTCCAACCTTGGGGAAGCCTCAGGTCCAGAAACAGACAATAGTCGATAATCGGCAAGCAGGTATGTTCAGCTATGCCGTGTTCAAGACATGAATAAGTAAAAGTGAAGACCACCTCACACAACTGTCACCTTAAAATGGAATAATAGTTATGTTTGGGCATCAGTCAGCCTCACAGTTATGTGGACAGTATCTTCATTTCACTGTATTAATTATGTAAGAAAATAAAAAAAACCAAACCACAAGGCAACACACTCATGATCAGTAAGAGCAAAGGCTTGGGTATAATATCTGTAACCAGAGATGCACCAACATCGTGCGTCTCTAGTTTCAGGTAATCACCTGGTGTCAAATCCTTTGTGCTGGGGGTGTGCCGCAGAGCAAGGGATAAGAGACTAAAGCAGTGTGCAGTGCTGAAACACAACCCGGCAGGTGACCCTCTCCCTCTCTCTCCAGCAGGATCCTGCCTCAGATATACCACGTCTGCTACAGCAGCAGGCTTCCTCTTTGCCTCCTGCACGAGTAGCCAGCTGAGCAGTCAGCCAAGCAGTGTTACTCTGAACATGGTGTACTGTGCCCAAGCAGCTCAGGGATGCCTCTTTCAGCAGCAGCCTGATGGCTGGGGGTGCTGTGTGCCCTGAGCTGGGCAATCCTCATGCTGGGGACAATCAGCTGTAGTCCCCTTGGCTCTGATGATATTTAGGCGAGTGCAGCATTGGTCTTGTTCTCTTTGGGCAGAGAAGAGACTGCTCAAGGAGCAGCACAGACACAGCCTTACATTTCTTGTTGGTGCCCATACAGTGCAATCACTCCTCAGTCCCCAGTGCCGGAGGCTCAGGGTCTGTCAGCGGCACAGTCATGGGAGGCTTGGTCTTTCTCTGCTGGCTGAGCTCTGGGTGGCCGGGTCAGAGCTGCCCTGACCTGGGCTTTCATCACATGTCATGTTGTGGGAGTCAGTCAGCAACTGCCCTGTGGGAGATGAATATTAACCTCACTAAGTATGGCTGGAAAGGCTGCAGGGTCACTGCAGCAGCGCCGCAGGGTTGCTCAGGGCAGGCCACAGTGAAGGCCGAGTTAGGAAGAGATGGGTTGTGTTGGTGGCCCCAGTGAAGGCACAAGCCTTCTGCCAGCTCAGAGGAGGGAGCATGCAGTGCCACAGCTCACTCTGGGTGTTCATGTGACTGGGATCACCTCCAGCCTCTTGCTTCTGTCACAGCAATCCAGAACAGCAGTAAGATACAAAAGGCAGCAGTGGTATGCCAGCCCCGCTTTCTTGATCTGTAGCTACCCTCAAAGAAGCTGTGCTCCCTCTGAGCCCCAAACCTTGAGTATCCATCTCTGTGGAGAGACAGAAACACCAGCTCCTGCAGATATGTTGTCTCCAAAGCCTTTATTTCTTCTCTATGATCATGTGTGTGCCCACCCTTCACTCTGCCTCTTGACAAAGGTCAACAAGGCACGGACACCCAGACTGACTGCGCTGCTGCCCCATGCTGCTGCAGGACCTGCTCGCTGAGCTGCGCGCTCACCGGGACTTCCCAAGCAGCAGCAGGGAGTTTTCATCAGGCCAGCTGAAACCAGCAGAGTTTTGCTTTCTGGGTGTGGGATCCTGGGTGTTTGTGCCACCCCATGAGACCAGGAACTCTGCTGGGAAAGGTCCCCTTGTAGTGGGGAAGCTGCCTGCTGGGTGGGCAGCCAGCAGACTGAAACAGCTACAGTTTTTACAAGATTGTAGCTTGGGAGTATGCACTGGTCAAGGGATGGGAAGGAGCTGCAGTCTCTTTTGTACTGAGGGACTTGCACATGGCCTGGCCTTTGCCAAACTGACCCCAAATGAATATTTCTCATTACTCTCAGCCTAGAACACATAGCAAAGCTGATCCATGTGGACTTGCCTTGTCACTGGCATTAACCTTCTTGGCCCTGTTTGCTTTTCTCTCCACTCTATAAAATCCACTTCACTGCCCATACTCCCCCTTCCCATCAGTTTCTGTCTCAGATCCACTGTCTTTTTCATGTGGTTTATGCTGTGTCCTCACCACTGTGAAGGTAAAAACAAAAAGAAAAAAAAAAAAAAAAAGAAGGAAAGAAAGAGAAAATAAGAAGACCTCCCAGGAAGATGTTTTCAAAATACAAACATTTTTTTTCATGCAACTCCACTTCTCATAGTTATTTTGGGAAGAAATCAGCCCTATCAGCTCTACGTATCTTCCAAATGTGTAGGAAGTCAGGTGGATGGATGCCAGACAGAGCATTCTTAGGCATATATAAAAGCTGCTGCCCAGGATGCCCCCCAAACCCCTGCTCAGGGAGACAGAAATGTTCCCACCTTCCTTGATGCAGCTCCTAACCAGGATGAATATTTTAAATGTCCAGCTGTTTGCTTGGAAACCAATCCCAGTCTAGCTTAATGCCCATGTGCATTGCCTTCACTTTTGCCTGTCTCTGACAGGCTGCCTGTCGAGGGCAGAGGTGGGACTACAGTGTTCCCTGTGTGATGATGTTAGCTGGTGGCTCTGCAGTGGAACAGCTTAGCCAAGTTGCTTGTCTAAACAGAGCAGATACCTGGATACCAGGGGATGAAGGAGGGTGCTGGTGTGAAGCTGAGTGCAAGCCTGCGGCTGCTGCTGGGGAGGGCTTTGTTTTTTTTCCTTAGGCCAGGTTTCTGTGTTTGTTTTGTCAGAGCTGAGGTGCTGGTTACACTGTGGGGAGAGTTCAGGACATCACCAGAAACTGAATTTCTGAATCCATTTATGCTGAAATAACAAAGGCAATTCCCTTTCAGCATGCCACATTCCACCCAATCAGCTGCACTTGCTGAGGCTGTGGGGCTCTGCTTCCTCCAACCCATCCCCAGAGTGCCAACTCTCCCCAGAAGCAGTGGGGGAGCAGCAGATATCAAGTTTCTTTGCTCACCAGGGCTGGAGACTCCTGCCTTCCTCAATCCTTTGCAGAACACAGGAGAAGAAGAGAAGCTCAGCCTGTCCTGATGCTCTTAAAACAGCAATCAGGTGCTCCCCCAGGGAATATTTCCTCAGCAAGAGGAAGGGGATGCAGCAATAACAGTTCCCTACCCCAGCTAATGTCACATCCCCAGGGACAGAGACAGCTGCGTTCAGGCCAGGTCCACCTTGCCCATTGTAGAGGAGTGCAAAAGCAGGCTAGAAGGGAGGAAGCAGGACTCTGCACACACTGACTGAGTCACAGTGCATGGCTGCTACAGGAGGACTCTGTTTTATAAGCAAGACAAGGCTCCATCCCTTCATGAAAGCCAAAAGCAAGCACAGCTTCTTTGGAGGAGATAGATGATGGAGTCCCATCTGCATCAAGTACAGCAGAGTATTTCCCTGCAGTACTTCTCCTCCATCAAAAATGCACATACTCCTCTTCTGCCAAGCAGCTCCTGCCCTGCATGTAACACACCCAACCCAAAGAGACTTAGGAAAGCTCACAGGGTCCCCAGGTCCATGTGGCATTGAGCATATTGTGACAGTCAAGATGCAAGTTCCTTGGCCATCATGCGGCGTGTCATATTCCCTCTTGAGGCATGTGGTCCTGATTATCCATTTCTCATCCAATCATTCTACTCCAGAGGCTTATTTGTTTTGTCCCTCACCAGAATATGCTGCTGCATGTTTAAGCTGAGAAAGCAAAACAGCTGACTCAACAGCTGCTGGATTTGGGGAAGGGGAAGGGAGGGATATGCTTTCAGTTTTGGCTTTTAACCACAAAATGCGCATTGGATTCTTCCTGCCAAAAGTGACAAGAAACAGAGCCATAGGTCTTTTCTGGAAACAGAGGGAGAAAGTAGCAGAGCATATATTCCCTGATGCTTGTGTTTCTCTGGTATTTTCTGGTAATAGCAGTGAGAGGAGGCAATGGATCAGGCAGGAGAAGGTACTGCTGTCCTCCACACAGCTGAGCAGAAAAGGGCTACAACTAAGTACATACAGTGAGCTGAGCAGTAGACTTGAAAGTGGACTGAATCTTCTGCATCCTTAGGCCTCCTGCTTTCATTCATATTCTTGAGTGTTGTTCCAAGTGTCCCTACCATGACTTGGAAGATCTGAGCTTTCTGCTCAGGTCTGACCGGGTGGTGGAAAGCCAACAGGAGAGAGCTCAGCATCAAATCTGATGTTTCCAAACCCTGCTACTGCTCATGAAGGGCAATACCTTAACAACTCCAGTCCTATCCAGCATACCCAGTATTACATCCAAATATCCTGGCAGGAGAGGTGCCTGCCTAGCACATAGCCTTGTCCTGTGGTCTTTGCCAGAAGGACACCTGCCACCAGATTTTTAATTCAGGACCCACTAACACCCACCGTTCTGCTTACTGAGTCTGACACACTTTTTACTCTTTCCTCACTCAGGGGATCGTGTGCCATTTGAAGGCAGAGGGGCCACATGATGTATGAGTAGCGGTGGAGCTCTGCAGAGCTGCTCCCTTGGTGTAGGGCTTTTAGAGTGGTTTGTGTCTATAGATGAAGCTTTGCATCTGAACTCTTCAGAGATGCCTTCCTGTCTCCATGGCAGTCAAGATCTATGGAAAACACCAAGTCATTCCCCCAGTGAGGATGCTAATGAGCTCTGATAGGCTCTGTGTCCGTATGGATATGAACATGCTTGTGGGCTTTCTTTCAAAAGAGGAGCAATACTTTGTTAGTGGGAGAAAAGGCTACTTCTGGGCAGCATGTCCTTGACTGCCTCAGACAAGGTAGCACTACTCAGTAGGAAATGCTCTTTTGGATCCATTTGCTCTATAAACAGAAACAAGGAAGGAAGGAAAGAGAGAAGAGAAGGACATGGTGGATGTGTCAAAAACAAAGAAACCCCTTAGAGCATGTATTTCTTTTCCAACTTACGGTGAGAGCTGCCTTGCAGATATAGGGCAATGTTTATGTTTGGTAGAGCTTCACCAAGTCAGTGCAATTTGAGAGTGGACAAGGCAGGCTCTCCAAGGCTCACTCCCGTGGGGAATGTGGAGGTTCTTCAGACTCAGTCAGGGCTTTCTACTACAACCCCCAGCAGCAGCACAGGGTGGCTTGTTGCCCCCACAGCTAACAAGGGACCATGCCAAGACTACACACTCCAAGGATGGAGAAGGCACTTGTTGTGCATCTGTTTGTCCAGTGAGGAAGAAAGGGAGCCTGCTCAGGTCTCAGAGGGGATCAGAGATTGCCCAGCAATAGGAGGGGTTATTCTGGGATGGGAGGAGGCAGCAGGACCAGAGTTTTGTCATAGCTCAGGAGTGTGAAATGATGTGGATCCTTGTGCCCTCTGTTCCCCTCATGCAGCAGTGCAGCAATCAGGTGTAGCCAAGCCACACGTAGCCCCATCCCACAGAGGAACATTTCCCATTGTCCCACTATTTTTTTTCCTCCATTACAAATTTTATTACCTCAAAGGTATGGAATTAGGAAATGAAAGATGTGGAAAAATTCCTCGGACCAAAGCACTCATTTCCACCATTTCCACCTTGCCCTGGATTTCCTTCTCGATTAGTTCCAGCGGTGTCCTTGGTTCGAGCCTTGGAATCATTAAAGTCTTTTTGAAGCTCTAGTGCCTCACACCAGTTCTCATTGCTCAGCAGAATGATGCATCAGGAATAACAAAGTCCACTTTGATCAACTACTTCCATCCTTTACAGCTGCTTCTGTGGGGGTGATTAATCCCAGCCCTTCCTCCGCTAATAATAAGTGCAGAGCATCAGCTACATCCTTTGTTGTTGTTATTTTCTCTTTTCATTTCCCGTTTTGGGGAGAGCTGAGGAAGGGACTCAATGACTTTGGTCCAGTGTTTGCCAGAGGGGTGGCCATAGCCATAATGGTGGTGGAGAGCATGGATACCTGGTGGGCTTGGGTGGGCTGACCTCTCCCCCAGCTGAGGCCATGAACTAAGCTCCCTGTGCACCTGTTCTGGAAAGCTTTGCAGCACCACTTGTGCCCGAAATCCTACCTACGTGCAGGAGATTAGTGTTTCCTATTGGCAGGGAGCCTTTGGGAGGTGCAGGGCCATGCAATAGGAAATACAAGGCACAGGGACTTTGCTGGGAATTCGGCCATTTTTTAGTAAATCCTGCAGTCTCTTGGGCTGCTGATCTGGCACCTTGCTCCTCCATGAACTTCTCCTTACAAATAAAAATTATTCCTGGCCTTTGGTTTCTGTTTTAAGCAAACACTGAACCGGAATTGCTCTTGATTTGCACAATTTAATTGAGAGAAAGAGGAAGCACACTGTTTATTTAAGGACAAATGCCAGCTAAAGAAGAGGAGGTTGAATTATCAGCGACCGCCAACTTTTGCAGATAAGATTCCAGCATCTAGACCCATGGAGCACTATGTTTTGAGGACTGCAGAGAAAAAAAGTCTTGGATGTGGAAAACACCCCCTAGAAGAAGAGCATTTCAGGGCAGAAGCAGAGCTGCAAATGCCTGGTAACACCTCCTGGTAATGGCTGACACAGTCTGGGCTATGCATTATGCACACTGCCTACGAGGAGAGGGCATCATGCCTTTAAACCAAATCTCTCTTTACTGAAACAGTTGGCACCTGAAGTATATCCTGGTATGCATATGCACCTCCAGTTATCTCTTCCTGGTCCCACTGTGCAATATTGGGATACCAAGCTCCATCCAGATTGGCCTTGGTATGATGAGGGAAGGATTGGGCATGGCTAGCAATAGGAAAGTGAAAGACAAGAGAGATGGTTGGTACCACTAGTTTCTGCCCCAGGCAGGGTAAAACAGGGAGAGGAAAGTCCAAGTTCTGAAAGGAACAGATTTGTATTTTCTGTGAGATCTAGTTTGGGGAAAGACCAGCTTGTTTGGGGCAGACTGTGGCATCAGGCTGTTCTTCCACAAGTTTTTGGGCCTTCCTATGGCTTGGAAGTGCACTGACAAACCAGAGAGGATTTATCAGGATTTAATCAGGAGAAGTCAGATACGCTTTGATTTCTAATGACATTCGGTCTCTGGAAAATGGCTTCAAATTCTGAGAAATCAGGAGAACTATGTAAGAAATGTGTTGTGCTTCCCACCAAAGTTTTCTCATCGTAAACTGGTCTAGACATAAACAGATAAAATAGTCTGACAAAACAGGCTGAAATTTCCAACTGCTTTGGAAGAGAAAACTAGACATCCTTGGCGAGGTTCATGGCCTGGAAACCACATGTTCCTCTTGTAAGGCAGAGGTGGCTAGGAAGAGTGAATAAGGAAGAGGACACCAGCAGCCCTGAAAAATGGCTTGAGAAAGACACCACCATCACAGCACAGGTTAGAGCTGTTTCACATTCCAGTCACATCTGGATTTCACTTGCCATTTCACTGGAAAGGCATGTTCCAGCAGTGAAATGACCAACCTTTCTCAGGGATCTCTATTTAGAAAAGATATTGAGGGTGCACTTCTGATATTCCCAGGCAGTAAAGCTCTGTATATATGATTCCTGTGTAAATGCAGAGAAATGTGTACCAAGAAACATTGTGTTCCATGCCTGCACCTTCCTACATATCATATAGATCAGGTTTGTTAGGCTGAAAGATGGGGACAGAGTGACAAAGTATAATCCAGATTCACCCCGGCCATCTTTGAAGCTGAAAGGAAAAGGAATATTTAGACCTGCTCATTTGATTTGGTCTAGTTTACAGAAAATGAGTGATTTTAAATCTGGGTCCAAGCAGAGCTTTCTTAATGGTAGAGGATATTTGCATCAAGTTCCTGCCGCACTACTGGCACCACCCAGGAAAATTGGTTTAAAGCAATACCAGATGGGTGCACATATCCTGACATTAATCCCTGCCCAGTGGCCATCTATTTACAGCTGTAGTGTCTTCTGAGTTTTTCACCTGAACAAACTGTCCCTGGGATTGATAATTCACTCTTTTATACCTGTCCTATGTAGTGGGAGGGTGGGTGAGGGCAGGCACATTGCAAAATTGCTGCAAGACTCCTTGTAAGGCCTGTTTGCAATACACAGTGATGATTCAACTCAAGTTCCTCTGCTTGCATGCAGTGTCATCAAAGGTTAGGAGACATGACAGCTAATGTCCCCATAGGGCTGGCATTTGCATCAGCTCCTGTTGTCTGCTGGGCTACAGATGTGCTGAGGAGGGTGTGATTGCAACTATCCTCCCTTTTCATGCACCTCGAAGTTTGGAAACAGTGATGAAGTCAGTCAGTCCCTTCTGATTTTTTATTACCAAATGTAGTTCAAGTCAATTCACTAAACTTGGTGGAATAACTCCCCCTCCAAAATCAGTACTGAGATTAGAACCAGGCTGATGTGTGTTTTTCTATCATGTGCTAACTTGTTCTGCCATCCTGTGAATGAACTTCTTGTTTTCTTCTCCTTGATAAAACAGTTCCACCTAAACCAGGACTGGACACTGAAGTAAATCTGGTAGGAGAATACACTTCCCGTTTATAAAAATATCCTTCCTGTGTGGAAGAGCCCTCTTCCTGCAAACACTCATCTGTGTACAGCATCCCGGACCTGTTTGTGTGTGGACACAGGCAGAGCTGCTGGGGGCGGGGAGTACAGCTATTACGGGTATTCCATCAGCCTGAAGCACCAAAGAAATGAACATTTTGGTTGTACCACCTCTGGAAATCAAACACAACCCCAAGCAACCCCAGTATGTGCTCAAGATGCCATCCTTCTGGAATGAAAGGCTTTATCTCTGGCTTACAGTTAAATCTATCTGTGATGACTTCCGGAACCGGTGTCTCGCTGCCATGAACTTATTTAGCCAACTTATACACAGTGTATCCGCCTCTTGTGATTTGGTTGTGGCTCATGGCTCGCACGTTCACAGCAGCTGAGGATTTGAGCCGTGTGCATGAACTGATAAATTAAAAATAAAGTCAAATCTCAAAAGGTGGTGAGCTGTATGTTTCTATTAATATCCCTCACTATGAGTTTTCCTGTAACTTCTGAAAGGACCTCGTTGAGATCTTCATGAGGCTGGATGTATTATTAATCCAGGCTCCCCTCAGGTGGCCTCTCCTCTCACACACTTCAAGAGATTAAT
This sequence comes from Leptocoma aspasia, assembly GCA_013399835.1. Lineage (NCBI taxonomy): Eukaryota > Metazoa > Chordata > Aves > Passeriformes > Nectariniidae > Leptocoma > Leptocoma aspasia. The sequence goes on along the minus strand of VXAX01004285.1, from coordinate 351,539 downwards.
GGTGAAAGGACTGCATCCCTCCATCTGCTACGACTCCCAACAGCAGCCCCAGACCCTGCCAAACTTCAGGGGTCAACAGACAGACTTCTTCAATAGCAAGTTTATGAAAGGCCCCTGTCACCATTTCACCTTTCCCCCTGGTTTCATCATCTTCCTCTGCTTTGTATCGTTCCAAGTCCTTTGGTGCCTGTGCAGCACGGTGTCTGAAATAGCTTCTCATACGCTCACCTGTGCTGTTTTTCTTTCCCTCTTGGATGGGTCCTCCTTGCACTGTTCTATGTTGGAAGTCAACATTTGCTGTCACTGCCTAGCCAACATGTTCTGGCACCTCATCCCAGGTGTGAGTAGCACTCAGATGGTTAATCTGTTATCCTTTCCCTCATCACAACAGTGTTCCTTTCTGCAAATTCTTGTTGCCTTTCAGGGACCTGGTGACCTCACTGCACCAGCATTTATCACTTTATGGCCACACAGTGTTGAGAAGTGCTGGCTGGAAGGCAAGGTACTAGGTCGAGGAAAGTTCACCTGGCTGGGGCACTGCCTGCTCTTTGGGTCTTTTCCTGCCTGTGTCACTTCCCACAGTCCTCACCGGTGTCCGCAGGCTCTCCAAACACTGCGTCCCTGGGGATGAAGCTGCCTAAGTGTGGGTGTTCCCTGGCTGGGGCTCCTGCTCCAAGTGGCAGGGCCATGGGCAGCAGACAGGGCCATGGGTAGCAGACAGGGCCTTGGGTAGCAGAGAGGGCTCTGGGCAGCAGACAGGGCTATGGGCAGCAGACAGGGNCCATGGGCAGCAGACAGGGCCATGGGCAGCAGACAGGGCCCTGGGCAGCAGAGAGGGCCATTGGCAGCAGACAGGGCCATGGGCAGCAGAGAGGGCCATGGGCAGCAGACAGGGCCATGGGCAGCAGACAGGGCCCTGGGCAGCAGAGAGGGCCATTGGCAGCAGACAGGGCCATGGGCAGCAGAGAGGGCCATGGGCAGCAGACAGGGCCATGGGCAGCAGACAGGGCCCTGGGCAGCAGAGAGGGCCATTGGCAGCAGACAGGGCCATGGGCCGCACCTGCCTTGAGGGGCAGGTGTGCAGCAGCAAACCCTGCCTCTGCTGCCCGAGTCCTGCCGCAGCTGCCGGGACCCCCCAGTGCTCTTCCGCCCTGCTTGCCCAGATTTCCTTCGCGGGGAAAACAGGATACAAGTGGAGGAGGAGGGGAGCGGAGCGTGCCTCCGGCTCATCCTGACACGGAGGTGACAAACACAAACATGCCCATCTGCACGGGGAGCGCCCCTGGGTCCCACGCTGTGTGTACGCGCCCCTCTGCTGAGCCCAGGGAGAGGCGTAGGAGACCGTGCTCCTAATTTTGGCACCAGTGTTTTGGCTTGGGTCCAGCAGTAGAAACATCCCCTTTCATCTTCTCTTCCTACTCCCCAGTTTTGAATAATTGTCTCCCCAGTCCAAGTAGCTGATGATTTGAAGGGTGCTCACCCTCAGTTTGCCAAGCAGCATTACTGTGTTCACTGGGCTCAGCAGCAGAGCCGCGATGCAGACGAAGTCCAACTCCTTACCATACCACGCCTAAAGAAATTTAACAAGTTGGCTTGAGGGAATCAGGGACTGGCCTGTTCTCATGTTAGATGCCATCTGTTCAAAGTTCATGTCATGCCTGAGTCTGTTGACAATGTCCAGGGGGAAAAAAAGAGAACCCAAGCTTCACTTGGCTATTTGTGGTAAGACCAGAGGAGTAAAAAAGCAGTTTGTCTGTTTTTGACTACTGAAATCAGCTGATCTGACTCTGCATGCACACAAGGAGCAGACTGGGTGAGTCCTATTTATGCAAAAAGCACTTTGCAGAGGACAATTGCACTTTAACACCGTTCCTGTAAAAAAGGAAGCAAAAAATGGCCTAAGCATTTGAAGGAAAAACACATTTCCTATAAGGAGTTTCAGCCAGTGGAGATTGTACCTCTGCTGCCTGTATACCGGTGTATTTTAGCCTCAGGTATGACCGCTCATGTGAAAGGGCAGGAACTGTGGTGTCCTCCAGAGGGTGGCACATTTCCTGGTGACCTTTGTGCTCATCATCATGAAATCAGCTGATATTATGCTGGGGTTTCAAAGACGCACTCCCATCCCAACCTTTGCTCTGGATTTATTCTGCTTGCAATACCTGGACCTTTCTAATCCTGCCTAGACTCCTGCTCAGTCCTTCCTGGACACCTGACAAAATGCATCCTGGCAAGGAAAGGAAAGGCACCAAGTTTACCTGCTGTTTGTTCAAAATGTCCAGGGTAACTTCTGCCCCCAAATCCATCTTCTCTTCCGTTCATAATTGTGGAACAGCTGGTGAATCCCTCTCCACTTGCAGAGACCTGGGCTGTAATTTGATCCCAGGAAGAGCATGAGGGGCTAAGCTGGCCCTGGGCACAAGAACCTGCAAAACTGTCCACAACTAGGATCTGGGCATGGGAAAAGAAACAAGAAATTTGCTTTAGAAAAGACATTTTAAAGCTTATCTCAAACTGTTAATTGGAGTCCCACACTGCTGAACCACAGCCCTGCCAGGAGAACAACCCAATATGTGTCACTTTTAACTCCAAGGAGAATTCTATGAGAAACAGAAAAAGGGCTTTTTTTCTTGGATTACCCTGAGAAGTATAGGCAGCTATTTGGCAGAATGGAGATAAGAGATGTTGTAGGGTAGGCAGCCAGCCTCTCCTGCCACAGCCACAAAAAATAATATAAACACCTTGATCCTATAAGCAAAGGGTTGATCCTTGCTTGTGCTCTGCTAGTTATGAGCAATTAGGATAGATATTGCACAGAGTCTGGGTTTTAATTGATAAAGAATGCTGGAGGGGCACCTCCTGCCTTTTACATATACAAGGGATTACATCAAAATTCCTGGCCACATTGCCACACTGAGACCATCCCCCAGTTACTTTTGGGAAGTGGGACAGTCTGAAAAAACATGGAGAGAAACATCTGGGAAGTAAACTGTCCAGTCCAAAGTTTACATTTCAGCTCAGCCCAAACCATTCAGATAAAATGAGAGCTGCCTCATGTTGTTAACCTCAGAGGCACTTGGAATCAGACATTTGTGTCAGATCCAAATAAAATAAAAATCAATCTCAAAATGCAGCCTAAAATGCAAATTAAACCAGAATGGAAACCAGTTGTTTAAAAGAATAATCATATATAGAAAGGACAGGAAAAAAAAAAAAGGCAGAAAAATCATATTATTTTCTTGAGGAACCTTAAGAGTTTCCCCATCATTTCCTGCATCTAAAAAATTGAGGCTTTTACTCCGTGCAGAGTGAGGGAGAGAGGGGCCTTGTGTTGGCTCAGCTCATGCTGCCCTCAGCTCAGCTGTCCCATCTCTTCCTGTTGCTGGGCACTTTCCCAAGAGGCTGAATGAGCAAGACAGCAGTCCCAAAATTTGAACCCCAAGTCACACAGTGCAAGAACTAAGATAAGAGTCAGAGTAGCTTTACCTAGCTGAAACCCTGCCAGGCTCATGTCAGTGCAACGTAGCATGGCCTGGGGGCTGTTGCAGCTCGCACAAGGCTCTGTACAGGTATGGCTGCGACAAGGCTGCAGCCGGGAGGCTCCGCTTGCGTTACGTGGAGGAGTGTGGTAACCAGAGCAAGCTGCAACAACGTGGAGCTTGGCATGGGCTTAAAAAGCTGGCTCAAAAGCTGGAAAAGCCCATGGGAGCTTAGCTCATGCTGAGCTCCACGTTGCTCCAGCTCACCAAGCCAGCCCACCAGTGCTGCTGGCGGGTCTGCACGGTGTGGTGGTGCTGCTGGGGTCGCCCCAGTGTGCAACTACTCTGAGATTCTCATCTTGCCATGGGGTTTTAGTACCTGGGGTGTTCATCCCATAGCCCTCCCTCTCCCAGATCTTTATTGCCCTTGCTGCTGACTTTATGAGTGCTATTCTAGAGCTGGGGTTATGTGAGGACATATTCTGAAGGATCAATACTTTGAAAAGTGCACATCTACACATGTGAAAATCCAGGACTGGTTCTCTGCTGCTAACTCCACACAGATGAAACTTGTTGGTATCATTCCTGACTGATGTTAAAATAAGTAAAAGCAGACTTGAGCCTTCAGTTTATGCATACTTAGAAGAATTTCTGTTTTCCTTTGTGGAAGAAATGTTTGAATTAATTGTTACACTTGCATAACATTATGCTGAAGTGCATTTTTTCCACTGTATAATTTTTAGATGAAAAGCAAAGTTAGAGTGAAGTTATACAATAAAGGACCAAAGAGAAAATGAGTGAAAGATCTGCAAAAAATACCCTCCTAACACATTAGAAATGGCAAAATTTTGAAGTTTAAAAAAAAACAATAAAAGAACTCCAAATGCAAAATAACAAATATTAGGAAAAGTATACAATCTTAATGCTGGCCCAAAATAAAGCTTGAACAGGGAAGAGTGTGAAAGAAGCGAACAAATAAAAACTTACTCTAGGACTTTTCCTGAAAAACGAGTATCAGTTAAGTATGAATTGCAAACACTCCAATGCCTTTGTCTCACTACAACTATTCCTGGAGCAGGTGGAGAGCTGTGGGCTGAGAAAGGTGTTGGTAAACACAATTTCCTGAGTGTATCCATCCACTGCCCTGTGCAGCAGGTGCTGTACCTCTGCTCCCCGCAGGCCAAAGTGCAGAGCTGGAGGAGGACAGGACGATACTGTGCCTTGGAGCGGTACTCCATGCCTTGGCTGACACTCCCTGCTCCTCCTTCTCCCCCAGGAGCCAGAAGATGCTGCTGCACTTCCTCACAGCCAGGGTTGGGTATAAGGGACAGAGAGAGGAAACACAGCCCTTCTGAGGCCACGCACTTACTGTGGCTTACATCAACTATCCTTATTCACCTACGGTCCCACAGGCAGGCTTATGGAAAGGACCTGTCTGCTTTGGCTGCACACTTGAGACACATCCTGCACACTGCTTTCCCAGCTGGGCCCATCCCATCCCGGCCAGTGACTCAACTGTGAGAGAGATGGAAGTGTCGCATACCCCATCATCCTGAGTCACCAGCTATTATTGTCACACGCAGGTGGACAATGCTGGTGAGAGGAATTTCTCCAGGGTTGCCAAAAAAAGCAGGATCACCATCTCCACATCACCACTGTAAAAATAGATACTCCTCTTTGGGAATCACTACTTCAGATTGATTTCTAGAAGCTTGTGGCCTCCTGACAGAGACGGGCTTAATTAATCTCGATGTAAAAGAAGCTCAGGGATCATGTCCTGGCAGTAAACCTTGGGGAAAGGTATGTTTGGAAGTTCTGTTTGGGTTCAGGCTCACTTGCCCTAAGCCAACCCCCAGAAAGTGTGTGCATCTGGATGCTGTACGGGACGAGTGCTGTCTACAGAGCAGATCTGCAATATCATGCTGTACGTGGCTTCAGCAAAGCTGCCTTTGGCAAACTGAAAACTTCCTGATTTATCAGCTTTGATCTCTTTGGCAGACGAGCATTTCAGTACTTAACGTTTTGCAAGAAAGCCCTGACTACACGGGTTTCTGATGACGTCCCCTGCATTTTCATTTTGGGAGGATTCTTTTCTGTGCTCTCCAAACGTCAGTCAGGAGTGCCCCGAGAGTTCAGGGGGGGAACAAACAGGGCCATTTCCCCTCCAGATGCTGGGGACATCCAGGCAAACCGAGCTTATGCAGAGAGCACAGGGGGTCGCAGAGCCCAGCCCGGGGCCGTGGCCTCTCCGCCAGCGGCTGCCTACGTGAGTTCCCAGCTCCCTACGGAGGTGCCAGGGAATCCCGGGCTCCGTTTCCCAGGGCAAGGTTTAAATCTGAAGCAGGTTTTGGCTGCGGGGCTGCTCACGGGTCCCAGCCGTTTCCTGAGGAAACGGAGGCTGATGGCACCGCTCCGCCTGCTCGGTCCCGTCCTTCCGCAGCCCCGGGACACCTGGTGCGGCACAGCCGCGGCCCCACCCGCGGGGCCCGGCCCGGCCCGGCTGCGGGAGCTCCGCACCTGAGCCCGCACACGGTGCTGGGGCCGCGCCCGCCGCCCCCGAGCCCTGCCCGGCCCTCGGTACCCCTCTAGCGGCCGCGGCTTCCCCCGAGCCGCCCGGCCCTTGCCATGTGCCGGCCGCTGGAAAGGCGATAAACCCCCCGGGAGAAGCACAGGCAGAGTCCTCTCCGGTGCCTGCAGGAGCCCGAGGCAACAACCCCCTGGCTGGACAGAGGAGCATCAGCCCCGGCACGGTGCCCCGCGCCTGGCTAGGCTGTCACCCCGAGTGTCCTGGCTTTCCCTGCGGGGTGTGGTAACAGCCACATACCCACTGCCAACCGACTCTGAGACTACACAGACAATTCCCACCTCAACCCCAGTGACCTCCTCAGATGTTCCAGTATCCTACCTGCTTCCCAAGCAGAAACAAACAGCTGCGTCTCTCAGATGTCTCCAGTCAAGAGGAGACCAGTGACAGTTACAACCTGGTTTATGTCCCTGGTTTGTGCTCTCCCAAATGGGCCAGACTCTGACATCTACACACAGGGAAGTTTCATCCGTCCCCTTCTCATTGTTCATTTTGTGGGCTGCAAAAACCATGCTGCTGGAGCTACTGCTCTGTTTTCTGCAAGGGAGAATGCATCTTCCTGGGCAAGGCTGGTTCCCAGATCAGACTGCACTCTAACACTCATTTACCACCCCTTGACTCCCATCAGTGTTTGCTTTTTCAGTAACCTTCAACTGATGAGTGAGAAGACCAGATCATCTTACCTGCTGCTTTTACTGTAGTTGAAAACTCAGAAATGCAGTCAGGGAGTCCCTCTGAATGACAAAGAGAAAGTAGGTTTGTGCAGCTGTGATGGAACAGGACTTGTCTGAAACCAGGGTAGGGGCAGGGTTTGCTTTGCATTTTGTTTAGAGCAAAGAGCAGACCTGAGTCTTATTTTAATTCCTGACCTGTTAGGCATCTCAGCTTCAACATTCCTCATGCTTAGGCAACATAAATCATCTATAAGCTCCTTAGATCTGAAGGGGATTTTTTTAGTTGGAGAAGTCCAGGGTGCATTCTTCTCTACCTAGCAGCTTTTGAATTTCGTGAACCCAGTCTATATTTAGCCTTGATTTGAAGGATGTGTAGACTGGATGTCCTGTTGGAAATGCATGGAAAACTGCCTGCTGACCTGACCCATGCTTGCATTTCACCCAGCAGCTGCAGCCCGATTGGCGCATTAAACACTTTCAAGTCATATTCTCCTGTATAAAGAAATATCCTGAGCTGTGTTGGCTGTGAGCAGGAGGGGAAGTGACCTCTTGGGTCAGTGCTTATTGCAATAGTTATAAGAAACCAAGGAATGACTCCATAAGGAGGGGCATGATGCCAGGACGATGCCTCTGGTAGGGTGAGAACCTCTCTCAGATCTCCCAGTTTGGAGAACCCCACCAGAAATGGCAAAAGCAGGGCTTGAGGGATTGCTGTTTCCTTCTGCTGTTGGTATACTCTACAATCTTACGCTTCCCACTTTCCTCTCTATAAAGCAGGGACAATAGCACCGTGTTTTGCAAGACCCCAGTGTGACTTAACTAGATAGAGCTTGCATTACGCTGTGGGATTCCTCAGCAGCTCAGCTGTGCATGGCTCAGAAGAGAAGGCAAGTCAGTCACTTCCCTTAGCTTGCAGTGACAGCAGTGCCAGGATGTGGATATTGCTTTGTGAATCCTTCTGAGACCTTGGCCTGCACAAACTGGCGCTTGGAAATAGTCTCCAGCTTGTTCAGTCTCCACATTCACATGCCAGCTTCCAGTCTCTGACCTAGAATTCTGTTGTCCTTCCACACACAATAATATCATTCACATATGAGGCCATGGGCTTTTCAAGGTCAGTGCCATCAATATGTGGAAAGCACTAGAGGACAATAACAGGTTGATAAATCGCATGGCAAATTAGGAAAAGGCCCTCAAGGGCTGTAAAATGTATCAGATCCACTTATCACAACCCTTTCTGATAGTTTCTCTGAATCCCTGGTAGTAAACATCCTGCTTACAGTGTTAAGGTTGCTTCCTCATTGTGTGGTAGCAGGCAGCTGTCAATCCCAACCACTTCTGATATAAACCTGACATTCTCCTTTCTTTCTCTTGACAGGAACAACTAGAGTCACTCACCCTGCAGAGCTGAGCAATCTCTTCTGCTTTCAAAGCTCATGAGACACAAGCGAGGGCTCTGTGAAGGAACACTGCTGAATCCCTTTGGATTGTGCCAAGATGTTTCCACTTCTTGAGGAATACATTAGGTATTGTCAACTCAGTGTGCAGCTGAAGGGCAAATGACTGGACACTCAGAGACAGCAGGAGCTGATGATGCCAGGCTTTGGCATGCTTAGACTGTGAGGGTATAAAGCTGAGATTTCTTCTTTTTGGGGTCCCTCCGTGGAGGCACACAGCTCAAGTTGTTATTTTGTTGTTGCACCATGATTAAATTATTTTAAGGATCCTGATGTCTGAGAGTCTGCTATGGGGAAACCTGGGGCTGAGCTGGTAAGAAAACCTGGTCTGACTGGGATGGGAGGACGGTTGGTGTGTAGCCATGAAGGGGCCTTCGTCCCAACTCAGATGGTGCAAGTGTGACTGCCAGAGTGGCTCCTGGGTGGTCACATAGGGCATTTCCTTAATGTGACCCTCCTTGCTTTGCTCCAGGGTCAGTAGCTGGGATGGCAGCCAGAGGTGCTTTGGGAATGGTAGGGCAGGGCAATACTTATGAGACACCTGTAAAACAGTGATGTGGCTGGGGTAATCTAGGATCTAGGTTCCTCTATACTAGTAAAATTAATGTTGCCAGGCACTGCTATACTGCCTACTCTGTCAAATAGAAATGTCTATTGCACAGTTTTGTCCTGTGCAGCAGCTCCAGGCATGGCACAGGAATTAGCACAATATGGACGTGAGTGGCTCAATGCTACCTGGCCTCAGTGCCAAAAAAAGTCCCAGGTTCATTTAATTTAATAGTACACATGTACCATATGGCTCCAGAGCTGTAATTTGCCGCCTCTTGGAAGAAAGAAACACAGACCTCTTACCTGTCCTAAGCACCTGATTCCTGGGAAGAAGGTGGCTCACCATTCAGTTTAGCAGAGCAGGGACTGACACACCACTGAGCAGCACAAGCACATCCAGCAAACACACTCCTTGTGTTTGGAGTGATGGGTGGGATTCCTTGGGTGGGATTCACCTCCCCTGAAAACAGCTCTGTCTCCCTGCAGAAGGGTGAAGGAGGACAAACACCTCCAGGAGATGGTTCCTCCTACCTGGGCCGATGCTAGGTGCCTGATCTGAGTCTGGCTGAAAGGAGATATTTTCTCACAGCTCATGGGCTGGGATATGCCAAAAGGGTGGTTTGTGTCCTCCAGCCAGAGAACAATTCTCCCCGTAGGATATGGACACAGCAGACAAGTGAAACATTCACTGAGGAAGAAATGGCTCAGTTATCTTCATCCTGTTCGCTCTGTTCCTGCCAAACTGAGTCCAGTGTCACTTGGAGATAAAGAGCAAGTACCTTATTATCACCACCATGTCTGCCCTTGAGGGTTTATTCTTTCACCCCCTCCTGTCTTTGTTTCTTTCCCCCTTCCCTGATTTTTTTGTGTTGTCTCCCTACTTCCTACCATGCAATTCCCACTTCCCATATGGGTTTCATTCCTACCCTGACCCCATCCTGTCTGCTAAAATAATCAGCAGTGAAACCCTGAATATGGCTGTTCACATTGTTTCCATGGGACTCGGTGGCAAGTCTCCTAGTGCGATGAATGAAGGCAGGACGCACTTCTCAGAGCCATTGTTTCAAGCTGTCTGCTGTCTCAGGAAAGCACTGCCAGCACCATTTACACTGAGTCCTTGACTGCTGCATTTTCTCCTCCATCTGCTGTGAGTAAGAAAAAATCAGGTCCTTGCAATATAAACAGTGGCTGCTTAGTTTGCGGAGTGCATGCTTCATCACCATGCTTCCCATGGGCCAGAGCTGATCCATGGGGAGGATGTCAGATGAGAGCATCATGAGGTGGTCCTTTGTAAGCAGCCACAGACTATACACACTCCCTGATGTGGTTGTTAAGAGCAGGAATCTGGCTCATGTCTGTGGAATAGGATTGACAAACCTGAATTGAGGCTCTCCTCCTCCCTGGAAGCCCTGATGTCATGTTCATCACATTTACAGTTTTCAGTCAGCTGAAAGCACGGAGGGAGACAGCTCACATGTGTTTGGAGAGAGCTGCACAGACATCTCCTAAGTCAGAATAACAATAATGAAAACATGCTGCAGCTCTGACACGTGGTACCTCCAGTCTCTGCTGGTCATTTGAAACATGCTAGTGCATGATCTAAAACTGTCCACAAGGAAGCAGGAATTATGGTAAATGAACCTGGAAGATATCAGTAGGATTTGCAGTTTATCAAAACGTTTCTTTTTGGACATTTCAGATTGTTTTAATAGCTTCCAGGCTTCCAACATACAGAAACTGGCAGGACCTTGCCCAATTTCTGAATAGCTGAACTGTACAGTTTACAAACATGATTCACAAAAAGAAGACTAAGTGGGATCTGAATACAAACGTAACAAAAGTGAGTATGAAATGAGACATCCCATCTGCTGAAGAAACCAGTTTCCTGGTAATTTACCAGTTCAAGTACCAGTTTTCTGGTAATTGAACATTCAAGGCAGTCTCATCTGTTTCAGTAAAAACATCTTCCCGTACCAGGAGAATAGCTTCCTATCCATGTCCTGCCCAGTGTTGCAAGAAATTTGTTCTGTCTGTTACTGCTCTTCCCCTTTTGACCCAAGTGATGGATCAATGTTCTTCTGTGCAGTTTGTATATGCTTAAAGTGTGTAGATAGAGGCCCTGGTATAACAGAACCTGAAGGATCCCAACCTCCTATCCTAAACAAGAGATTCCCTGAACACAGGGGAGGGTGACAAATTCTTGTAAAATGCCAGTCCTTTCACAACCACAGATAGTCCTCCCAAAGCTCTCCTACTTCCCACCATGCAGAACCAGGCTGTGATGATTCCACTGTGGGCACAATGAGAGGCTTCCACTCCTTCAGCCTGAGCAGGAGGCAGCTGTCCTATCCAAATATCTCCGTGAGGATCTCCCAGCTCCTGTGATCACAGTGTGAAGTCCTGAGGCCTGGTTCCGGGTTTATTTCTAGTTTATTTCTTTTTCTGGATTGTTTCTTGCTTTATCACATATAATTCCAGGCTAAGATTGAAGATTCCTGGGAGAAGGGGGATTCAGCAACCAAACCCTTCCGAGCCAAATTCCTCTGAAGAAGGAGGACCTAAATTACTGTGGGATGCTGCTATTCATCACAGGCCCTGACTAGGCCCACAAGGGAAACAGCTTCAGCCTAACAGTTTAAGAGAGCTCCTTCTCTCCAAATTCTGTCATTCAAGAGGTGGAGCATTTGCCTGAGACGTGCAGGTCCAGGAGAGAGAGAAACTCCTCCAGCTGTTCCTGTGGACGAAACCACTAAGGACTAGAGAGCAGGCAACATGGACAGCAGTCCAGTGGTTAGTGCTCCTGGGTAGAAAGAGGGGTGGATGGGTTTAGACTGTGATAATTGAGCAGTTTGTGCTCTTTATATAACAACTGCATATTTTACAAACAGATCAGAATGCACAGTGCCATCAGAACATCAGTGGCATGGCTACAACATTAGCTGAGTGGGATTTCTGCAACACATGACTCAGCCTTGAGGGCTCAAGTCCTTTCCTAGACCCAAGCCCTTTTCTAGACCTAAGCCTAGGCGATTCATCAGTTTGCCAAAATCAGGTTGCCTAGGGTAAATAGGTCTTTAACCACTGTGCTATCCTGTGTCTTTGTGTCATTTGTTATTTCATAATCTTTCCTAGGCTGCTGACAGTTTCAAAAAATCAGTTCTTTTAGTGGTAATTACAGTTTCAGTTTGCTTTCCCCAACAGCTGGAGAAAGAGGTAGGTACAAGCACAAAGCACATATGCGGCATTGTGGGTGGGGAGGGAGAAATTCTTCTGCAGTATTTGTAGATTAGAAATATGGCTGCCAAAAAGCAAGTTCCCAAGTGCCTGAGGTCCACATGTTGCAGAAAAGCAGAGTACCATCTTGGCATGGAAAAGGAACATTGCATGAAGAAACTTAAAATCTCCCCAGGTCACATTGTCCTTACTGGAGATGAAAGCCCATGAGCTGCAAAGTGGTACCCCATCAGCTGCCTTTGTACCAGGCAGTGTATTTTGCTTTGACTGCTTTGAAAGCAAGCCCCTTACAGGAAACATGTGCTGGGTATACAAATGCAGTGTTTCGTTTATTTATGACACAAATGCAAAACCAAACAGGCTTTCACAGTTCTAGGTCACAGATGTCTTTAACGAAAACCAGCTATTGGAATGTTAATAACAGCTTCTTGTATCGTAAGCAATGAGTCCACTCACTCATGCTTTTAGGAAACTTAGTTTCAACAGATCAACCTATTAATCACTTGGCCTCCTAATAGTTCATGTAAGGGCAGCTCTTAGGAATTTGTTAGTGTGCTGTGCTGACGGTTTGCCAAGCAGTACACACAAATGCCCCAGATTCTGCTCCTCTGAGGTCCAAAAATGACAGGGTCTCCTCTGGGATACTAATGAACAATCCATTTGATCCAAACTGCTTCCATTCATTCAGTCTTTAGTCACTTAGTTAACTTGGAAATGCTCCTGTGGCTACAAAATATTCATCAGTGCTAGATGACAATTCATGACTCCACACCAGCCATTCTGGAAACCCAAGTGACAAGCTGGTGTAAAATATTGTCCCTTAATGCTGTCGGGGAAAGGTGATGATTTATACTGGCCATGAGAAAAACTAGAAGGTGAAATTGTTGTTTTCTTTCATTGGTAAGAGGCAGGTAGTCTGGGTAAATATTTTTAAAAAGTGTTCGCCTGGAAAAATTGTGGAGTTCCTGTAGATTGAATCCCTGTGTTTTCCAGTGCAAGGTCTGCTGCCTCTGCTCTGCAGCTTCATTCCTCAGAGCCTTCATGTCAAACTGCTTAAGCTGATATGGGATGAAACAGACAATGACACCTGTGGGTTTTGTCCAGTTTTCAGCCAGAAGCGTGCACCACGCTAAACTGCACGATGTAAGCTCATTACCTCCATGTATTTTTAGACATTCTTTCAAGGTTAATCACTACTGTTGCCATTAGAAAGCTAGGAAAGATTAGCTACAGATGGACTTTCCTCTCCTAAAGCTTCAGCTTCAGAAGTAAGCAAAGGTTTTGTGATCAGTCCTGGTGCATAGCATGGAGTTACAGCCCAGAGAAGCTTTAGCTGTTCTCACTCTCGGTTTCCTCTGCTGCAGCCCTGTGCTTAACACGGTGCCATAACTGCTCTCCAGGTCCCGAGGCTGTTGGTGGGTGGGTTGAGCTAAGACATGATGTTTCCCAGTGTGGAAGCAGGTAGATGTCATGGTGGGGATGGTAACTTCTGGCACAGGAACAGGGCAGGCAGCTGGAAGTCGTAAGTCTGATTGTCAAACCTTTGAATCAGCAGTTGGTGGCTGTGCAGAATGGTGTCATTTATCCTCTCTGCTAAAGGCATGAGAAATGCCTGTAGCAATTCTTCATGGGAGAATACAAGGCAGATGAAGCTGCCCATTCTTTGTTCTATATCTGTGTCTTACCCACTGTTTGCTGTATTTCCCTCCCCTTCTCAGAACATGAGTAATTAGCTGTGTAATCAAGGTGACAGCCTGAAAGATATTTTCCCTTTATTCCTAGTAAAAGATACAGACTCATTTTTTGGACCATTTTGGACTTGTGTCCCCCAGCTGAAATCTGAGTCATGGCAGTGAGGTGCTGCTACAGCAGCTTACCCAGTGCTGGGCAGCTGGCTCACAAGGAAGGCCATGCTTTTGGAACTGAAACAACACTGTCTACAAAGAGCAGTGCAGACCAATAGTCCAAGTGTGCAACCCTAGTCCTTTGCTACACCTCATTCCAACAGAATCTCACATTTTTAATCAAGGCATTCCATTGTTAAATGAGAAACCTGTGGCTAACAAGAGCTGATTACATGGTGTAATCTAATACAATCCTGTCTACGTGGTGTACCCAGGTTTTCTCCCCATCTCTACTCATACATATAATTTACTACCCTCACCAGGTAAGCTGGTATATTTTCTTCATCACAACCAATCATTTTCCAGTTATAGAGACAAGATCACAACTTCCATCATAATGCTGGACTGCACATTTAATACATGTGTCTTGGGATCTCTGCCCTAATGGGACATAAGCACTTGTGCCTGCCAGTGTCACCAGGAAAGTTCTGTGCTTACACCAAAGAAAACACAGTCCCATAATCTGCAAATGTGTGTGTATGCACATCTAGTAGGAAAACCATCCAACCTTTCCCAGTAAGATCAATTCACAGACAATAATTGGTTCATGGAAAAGAAAGAGGACATGCAATGAGAGGGCTGCTGCAAAATGCAATGGTTTGCTATGTAGCACTGATGCTCAGCCTGCTGTTGTCAGAGGTGAAAGTTTAAGAATGAAGCGTCCTTGCCTCCCCATGCTGCATGAGAAAAGCCATTACAGCCCACAGAAGGCAGTTGTTTTTGTGCAGGGTTCCTGTTTGTTACTCATTTCCCCTCCTGTGTCCCAACACTCTGCCTCTTTAAAGCTCTTCCAAGATTCCTTATAGGAGAAGGTCTGCTGCCAGCTCAGAGCTTCCTGTTGTACTCTGAGAGAGCCTTATCTCTGCAATCTTCATGCAGACTGCAAGGAGATTTTGTGTTTGTTTGTGTTTTTACAAACCAGGCCATTTCTATGGACTAAGCAGTCTCTCAGTGCTGACTGTGGTGGGGCACTTTGTCAGAAAAGTCATAGGATTTGTTTAGTTTGCAGGTTCCAAATAATTCTCTGCCTCTATAACTCCTGACAAATTAACACTGCCAAGTTGCCTTATTTGAAAGTCCTTTAAAAAGTTCTTAAAATGCCCCAGAGAGATGCCTGGGGATCTGGCAAGTGGGTCTCTCTGCCTTTCTTTGGTCTGTTTTGTCTTTTGATTTTCTAGCACAGCTGTCATCTCTGGACCTCAACATCATAATTGTGCTCAGGAAATAAGGGCTTCATTTTCTTGTAGTTCTTCTCAACAGCAAGGGCATCACTGCATTTTTCAGGTCCACTGAAAGTCTGTCAGCATTCAAAGTCAATGTAAAAAAGGCTTCATTTCTGAGATCCTCCTTAATTTTGAATGTCTCCTTACCTCTGCATTTGTGCATCTCTGCATAGAAGCTGTATGAAAGTGAAACTTTAAAAACATTATTGTATCAGTAATCCTTTCTTACCAAATTCTACTCTGGCTCTGGATAAAGATGGTTGTTCATGTCTGTCTGGAGGTACAAGTATCCTTCTGTTGCAAGGTGATGATGTTACTTCTGCAGTGGCATCCCAGGCACCTGCCAGCAATGGGATGAGAGCACTGGCTGTAGCTGCCAGAACAACTTTTATCCAAGAGAAGTCAACTCGAGCTTGCTCACAACAAGTCAACAACACATGCTCCCTGGGTCAAACTCCAGATGCTAAATTTACTGAGAAGTAGATAGCATCTCTAAGGATAACTAGGATTGGGGCCCCCAGAATGTTCCAGTTATTGCAATAGCTATTGAGCATTGATATCCGGGAGCATCTGGTTTGTTAATGGCACCAAAGTGACCAACAGCAGGGTTAGCTCTCAGGAAGGTCCCTGCCAGAGCAGAATTCAGAGCAGGGAGTCCTGAATCCTGGCTTTGCCTATTTCTCTGAGGCCATTGGATAAATTTCACATGTTTGGAGGAGGGGTTGTACTGGCTACTTAGACACCTCTCATGCTAATGAATAATTATGGACCTTCCCAGACACTCAGTCTATATCAGGAAAGGATTTCTCTGCTATTAGTTAAAATAAGAACAGCAGGGGAAGGCCTAATATCCTTGATCAATTTTCCCTGCAAGAGGAGCCAGGCTGAGCTGGCTTTGCTCTCCACATGAATCACACACTTGCTGTTGTGACTCTGTCTAGGAATGAGGTAAGGCTGCCCCGAGGCTGCTCTTTGGGGAAGAGCTACAGTGTCCCAGTGCTGCCATGGAGAAGGTGCTTTCTTATTTCTGCTCTTCTGATGAAACTGGCACTGAAAAGGTTGTGGTGCACAACCAGATGATGGTATATCACCTGAGATGCTGCAGTGAGCAGCTTGGGCATGCTCATGGCTTTGGCATCCACAGAGGCTGTGCCATCTACATACACCAATATAGGGACTCCAGAGATGGACAGCTCAAGAGAGCTTGGAAGCAAAGAAGTGGCAGTTTGCTCTGTGTTGGCATGAAAAAGTGTAAACTCCAGCTTGTCCATGTGTTTGGATTCAATAAAAATTGGTGTGCTGAGTGGTAGCTTTCCTTTGTGAGGGGAATAAAGGAGTCAGAGCAGCTTGTGACACACAGCATGGATGAGAAGATGAGCATTATTTCCAGGACTCAGAATGTAACACTGAGAAATGCTGCACTGTGGGACAATATGGGAGCAGGGAAGGCTCCAGGTAATGCATAGCGTGGCAAATCCTTTGTGTGTGCAAATGGAGAATGAAGAACTCACAAAATTAGTGAAAGGAGAAGGAAATAATCTGCTGAAGGAAGCTTGTGAGATCTTGTGAGATCCTAACTCGGGGCTTGAGAGAAAAAAAGGAATATGGAAGAGGTGAGAAGAGTCCTTCTGGTGCTTCAGAACAAACCAACACAATGTCCTATGGTATCTCCTCAAGTGAATTCTCAAAACAAGAGAGCAATATGTAGCTGAGAAGTGTGGTCTGGCTTCCCAGCCACTTCACAAGCCAAGGGCTGATCATCATTACCAGGAATTCATTCATGAGGGCATGAGAGGAAAGTATCAGCTTTGAACAGACCTGTCCAACTGAGAATGTTGACTGTTTTGCCTCATAGAAAAAACACTTGTGTACTTTTCTCCTGCACTGACCTTACAACACGACTTCATGCACTGCAAGGATCCTGTTTCCAAATAGCCCCATGAAACTGGCAGACACAAATTTTACCTTTCATTTCTCAACAGTTTACTCTTCTTTTCTAATGAGGTTGTTCCAATTGCCCTCACCAGAGACCTGTCAAGCCAAATCTGGGCAGACTGTGCCTATGGCAGTGTCAGATGAAGAAGGAGCAGGTGGCCATGCCCCTAAGCTCTTTTCTTCCCCCACTGTCACCCTTGGAGAATGGTTATCAATGCAGCAGCCTTGCATTTGGCATCAGAAGTTAATTTCCTAGCAAATTATTGAAAATTCAAAGTTATTCCCATTTCCCACACAGCACCAAATAATAAACTATTAATATTATCCTGAGTTGAAGGCCTGTGTGGTTTGCCAAAGCGAGATAATTATTTGGCTACTTTGAGCAGACGCCATCAGGTAGCCTTTTGTGACATTCATTTACTGCTGGGTCCCTAAAGCCTCATTATGTGATGCCCTGGGGAAGAAGTAGAAAATTCCTCTCTCTCCACTGTCAGCACACGACTATATTATGTGGTGCTGAGCCATTACATGCAGAGTTCTTCAGAGCATGAACATGGTCCACCCCTCTGGCCCCAGACAGTTTTGGAGATGCTGGTGGTCCTTGGGGTGTTACTGGCCCTGGCTGAGGGGAATATCAGCTGCTGTACCCATCTAGAGCACAGATGCCCATATTTGATCTCGTTGACTAGACTCCTTTCTAACACCTGAAAAGATCAGGCACTTCTAATGTATGGTTCACCTCAGCCTAAAGCAGAGAGCTGGAACAGCTCAGATTATTTGCTCTCTCTCCACTGACTCAAAAGATATTCTCTTAAATTTTGGGGGATAGGTTTGCTCTATTTACCAAAAGCTGACTCTGACAAAACACTCATCTGGGGGTCAGAATAATATTACAGTGTGATTTTATATTAAAGTGTGACATTTAATATAAAGCCCTGGGGGGAGGCAGACCAGCCTGAGTTGGGCAGTCTGACTCTCAGCACAAAATGTGATGGGAGCAACATGCTTCCCAAGGGAGAGCTGCAGCACCACAGCCCCAGCAGAACCACTGAAGCACCAAAGCACCTCACTTGCCACCAGCTGCCACCACTCTTATTGGGTGGAAAAGGAAGAAGTCCTTTTGTGAAAGGTGAAGAAGTGAAAGAGCACGGTAGCCCAATAGCCAAACCAGTTCTGCATATGTGGGTTTGAGCCCTGTGTGGGCCATTCACTTAAGGATTGCACTTGATCCTTGTGGGTCCCTTCTGACTCAGATTCTGTGATTCTGTAACTTCTGAATGCTTTTGGAGAGCTACCACTATCATGCTGCTGGTTTTGCTTGGTCATCTGTAACCAATTCTTCTTCAATCTTCAGGCATTGTTTGTCTGTAACCTTTTCAGGTTCCCCTTCCAAGCATGAGCAACTAATCTGCTCTGGGATAAACATGGCCCAGCCCTGCCAGCCCATGGAGGACTGAAAACTGCCAAAGAATATACCAAGAAAGGAGCAAAGAGTAGTTCAAATGTAGGGTAAGTAAGGGCATCTTCTAGATGGTCACATGAGCACTCACATCACACCCCCAGCTCCCATTTTCTGTCTGCCCAGATTGGTCATCCCTTCATTTGAGACAGTTTTCAAAGCTGCCAACTTCCTGTGCTCTGAACTTCACAACTCCACAAACAATAACACAGCTCCTCCTTTCACAAACAATAACCTGGTGACAAAAGGAGGAGAGTAACAAAGTTCTCCTCTTCCACTTTTGACCAACATCAGTAATTTAATAACAGTTATTAGTTTGATTTTTTTTTAATTTTATTTCCAGACCAGTTCAGAGAAGGGAGGAAGAAGTGGCAGACAGTATTTTGAACCTATCAGTCATGGTGTAAGATGAAACTGAAAAGTTTCTAAGTCACTGCAAGGTCTAAGTCCCCTTGAATGTTCTTTAGACACTCAAACCCCTAAACCCCAGAGGAAGTCAGAGGTAATGATAGTCTTAAAATTCTAAATTACTCGATCAGGGGATAGCAGCCGATAAGTACACTCTGATACCTTGCAAAATATTGCTTATTTATAAATGAGCTTTTTCCCTGGCTTTCCTCAGTGCCAATTGAGTGCAAGTGTTGGCAAGATCCGTGCTAGTTTGTCTGGACTCTGAACCACTTTGCTGAATACTTAATCAAGCTGCTTGCCTCCCTTTCCCAACAGAGGCCATTTATACAGCAAGGGAATCAGCTGGTCGATGAAGCAGACAAGTGGAGCAGGGGAGAGGGAGCAAGCTCTTTGAATGGGATGAGAACAGAGCCACCGGCACCTCAAGAAAGTTTATCTGTCTCCAGTGCCAAGCATACACAGTGCTAATCTTTTGTTGCCATGAATATTCAAGCCCAGCTGCCAGCAACAGAGGGAGCAGCTGCAGTGGCAGAGCTGGCAGGTCCCCTTGTGGTGCCCTCGCTTGCCGACCCTGGCATCTGGGTCTGTCTGGGTGTGGGGAGGGGGACATGCTGCTTGCATTGCAGACAGCAGACAAGGAGCCATTCAGCAGCCCAGCCCCACGCTTCCTAAGCAGCAAGAAGTCAGGAACACCCTCGCCCTGGAGAGCCCAGGACTGTCCTCTCTTGCTAACATGGGTATGCCAGATGCTCCAGATGTTTGGGGTCATGTGAAGCCCTGGAGGGAAGAGGTGAGTCTGGGATAAGAAAGAGCAACAGCTGGCCAATATGGGATTGAAGAACGTCTGCTGCTGCTTGGAGAAAATAGTGAGACAAAATCCTGCAGGCTCCCTGGAAAGCCAGACATACATAGCCCTAGGCAGAATCACAAGTCTCATGGCTTATTTGGCAAAGGCTCCTATTTGTTATGACAGGGTGGGCTGGTGAAATGCCATTACAAGAATGCAGCACTGGTCTCAGATAAGTTGGCAGGTGAATGCTGCTGCACTGTCATGGAAGAGTTGAAGCATATTTGCCACGTGAGGTGGGGAGCAGCAGTAGGAGGAAGTCATGAACTCTTCTCAGATGACCAACTTGTGCTTCTTCACCATTTAGGGCAGCATTTCAGGGACAGGGCAATGTAAGAGCGAGTCTTTGCCTCAGCTTACTCCATAGGGGCAGGTAAATGCTCTGGTACAAGTGTCAAGAGACAACAGATCAGAGTAGACATCCATGCTGCCAAGGCATCACTCTGTCCAGCACCAAAGTCATCAGAGGCTGTAATGACCCTGCCTTGGCATGGAAGATCACTGAGACCCACTTTGCTTAGGTTTCCCTTGTAATGCAATGAAATACGCTATGGGGGAAAAAAAAGAAATTTAAAAAACCAAACAAAAATACAAAAATAAAAGATGACTGGGGAAGGCAAGACCAAGCTTCAAGCAATACCTGAGGCTCAGATTACTTCCCACCAAACCCAGGGTAGTCATTGTCATAGAGCTTTGGGAGGCTGGAGACTGCTGCTGAACTTTTTGCTTCTGTGTGTTGAAGAAGGTGGCTCCTGGAGCCCTTGCTATGGTCAGCTATCAACTGCTGACATTCAAAAATGTTCATTCCCATTCTTCTGAGGCTCTAATTCCCTTCAGGAAAGCACAGCCTCAGAGCAGCAATCCATTCATGTTACAATACCATGAGCACAACATCGCCTAGCCAGAACTGCAGATTTCCTGCTCTCTGGCACATAACTTTCCATCAAGCACACACAAAGAGCCACAAAAGAGACCAGTTATCCAGGCCTCCTTGGAACAGGGCTCAGAACCGTGGAGTAGTTGATATTGCTAGAAAAACTACCAGAAACAGAGATAGACAAGTATCCTAAGAGAGGGAACAGCCTTTGAAGGCTAGAGGTGGACATTGTGCAGTTAGCTGTTGATCTCCAAGAAATGGGGGACTGGAATTTTCCAGGAGAGGATCAGACCTGATCAGCTTGGGGTTTGGATCCCCAGAACAATTTCTGTAGGCAGCCCATAAGGAAAAAGGAGCCATAGACCTGCCTTGGGTTTTACATTTTAGAACACTGCATGGACTGGGGTAAGCACTCTTAAGCAAACAGTAATGCAGTAATGCAGCACTGCAAAGAAAAAAAAGTGATCTCTTGATGAGGCTGAACTTTCCAGTCCTCAGTCCTGTCTCTATCCTTCCAAATTAAAAAAGAAATTCTATCCCAACTGTATCTGCAAATAGGCTATCTCAGACAAAGAGGGGAAAGTAGGAATAAAGGCAGGAGAAATCACATCTATCAAAAGGTTTCATGTTTTCTTTGCCTTTTTTGTATCAATTTTTAAAAGATAACCTAAATTGAAAAAGCTAATGACATAGTTTATATTTAAGTAGGAGCCTTAATGATAAACACAAATGTAACAGCATTTACTTGAATAATCTGATTTTTGCCTAAATGTAATTTTACCAATTTTCTGGCAGAACTCTTCACAGAGTAAGAGCCCAGCCACCCCACAGTCCACTTGCCTGGCACACATCCCATTCAGTATTAGAATGGACACAGTATATAGATGCTTCACATAGATTTATGGCTATCTTTGTCCCTAGATTGATATTAAATGATAAACAGTTTGTGGAAAAGAGCTTTATCCACAGCAAATCCACCTCCGCCTGCTGCTGCTTTTTCACACTAAGAGGTCAAGGGTTTAGAAACTGATTTCAGACTCCCAAGCTGTTCCCGACAAAGTGCTGATATAGCAGAAGGAAGGGCCTGGTCACAAAAGGTATCTTTGTTTGCAAGAATTTAAAATCCCCTCTCATATTCCACTGCTACTGTATTTCCTTCCTCCAGGTTTCACCTTGGATTGAGCTACATCCTTCTGGCCTTAGTATCATTAGATATATTTTTCTCCTGTTTTTTTCTAGATTTGAACACAGTGGATCACATGAAATTCAGTAGCACCGGTCTGTGCTCTGGGAGTTTGGATGACTTTAGCCAAAGTGCTCCTGATTATCCCTCATTGCTTTGAAATGCTGCTCTGCACTCTCAAAGCACACAGCACTGCTGCTGTGCCACACAAGCACATCATAGACCAGAAGAGCATAGCACAAGGATCTGATAAAAGGAAAAGGTGGAGAGAGCTGTACCTGGGCTCCCTTGCACCACAGTGCTCTGGATGGCTTCAGTCAGCTCCAGACCTGGCCAGTGTCTGAGCTTGGCTCCATGACATTTGTCATGTACAAATTCACCTGATGGAGTTGGATGCCTGATTTGAGACTACTTTGGGATAGGAGAAGGGCCTATCCAGCAAGACACATTCCAAAATGAGAAAGCCCCTTCAAACTTTCCTCACAAACCACTGCAAAGGGGAGAAGGGTTTTAATAGGGAGAAATTGACAATGCCAAAAAACAGGTGAAGGGTCCTACCTATCAGATTTAGGAAAAGATGGTCAAGGGAATATTTAGACTTTATTTTTTCCTCTATACTACTGAAAACATAGCTGAAATGCCACCAGGGTATACTCAGCACCAGGTGCAAGGAGTTTTAACCCCATCTGAAGGAAGCTAAGGGACTTGGTGCAGCCACATCTAGTTCCCTGATGCCCAGCATCCAGAACGGAGTCCAGCTCCACAGGCTGGGGAGGCACCTTGAGTCTCTTCACAAGACTGCTCCACCTTGCAGATGTAAAAGAGATCCCCCAGACTGACTAAAGGGTAAGTGTGCACTTCCCACAGAGGAAGGCAGCTCAGCAGAGAAGGGGGTTTCGGCCCCCAAGGGGACGCAGAGTGAGGATGCCTCTTGCACTTGTCTTCTGGCTTGATGGGTATTGGGTTCTTTCCCACATGGTGAAACTTTTTAATAGGAGCCATCAAAACTATTCCCCAGCATCCTGTGGTTTTTCTCAGCAAATACACACCTGGGAATGGTTTAGGTGAGCTCTGAGGAAGACAGGTACTAAGTTGTTCAAAACAACAAAACCAAAGCTTTTTCTGGGCATGGTGATTTATTTTGAGGGTGGGGGGAAAAAAATGGTGGATTTTAGCTAAGTGAGAGAGAGGAGAGTAGGAATTTCTGGGTTTACAATCTGAACTCAACTTCCTGAATTCTGCCAAACAACCTAACTCTTTACTTAAGCCAAACAAATAATGAGTACAGTTAATCAGCTATATTTGCAATCTGGGAATAGTTTGTGCATGTGTTGTGGTGGCAGGGAGAGTGTCATGCAGGGACTTGCAGACTTACCTGTGCTTGGCATACACATTTCCCTTCATCCCTCCAGTCTGACATAAGATTAGTTACACAGGAAGGAAGCGTCTCATTTTTTGGTGATGTGGAACTTCTCAGCTCTACATTCCATCCTCTGCTGGGGGCCAGTTCAAGCAAGGACTGCTGGGGGGAGCATATGTGCTCAAACACATCAGCTGCTCTTGCCATACTGGCTGATCTCAGTGGATGCAGCTGGCAGGAGCCTAGCAAAAGAGGAGGAACAACTGATGGGAAATACGTGACACATATCTCAGGTGGCAAAAGCTCTTGCTGCAGCCCCGACTTGAGGGCAATCAGTGAGCAGGGGACAGATTCAGAGGGCTTTCTTCTGATGCACTCCAAGGCAGGAACAAACCACACAAGCAACACTCCATTCTGTCCCCTCTCCTGAAATCCAGCCCGTGGTGCCCTTTACAGGGAAGCATGTGCTGCTCTCTGGAAGCCCCTTTTCCCAGGTGGGCTGGAGGCACCCCCTCAGCCCAGCATTGTCTCCAGCCCACTGGCCATTTAAATTTGCTAAGCCTCCCACTGCTTCCTGCATGTCTGATATCTTCCTCTGCCAGGCTAGTGTCTGGCCTCTTCTCCCTGTTTAAATACAGGCAAGATGTTTTTCTGGTAATTGTTTTGTAACAGTTTCTTAAGATATTTCCTGTTTGTTGGGTTTTTTCATTTTTTCCTTTTTACCACAAATTGGGTTTTAATGCCTATGTATTCAAAGCAAGAACCTGCCCAACCTACGGGCCAAAGGGCAGGTCTTGTTTTTCCAGGTGCCAGAAACAGTCCAGCAACTGGACTCTACCCACTGCCTGGTGGGTGCCAATATTCTTCACAGCTTCTACAGCACTTCCAATTTCCAATTTTGTAGAATTCCCTCCAAGTCTGCTGTATAACACAGATGCTGCTGCAAATCACTCTGACACTGGTTTAACATCTTTAGTGCTAGAGTGATCCAGAGAGCAGAAGGTCGTGCTGGCAAATTTAACTGAGTCTTGGCACAGAAAACACAAAGACCTTAATTTAAGATTTTCAAATTACTCTCGGGACTTCACATGGTAAAAGGAGATGTAGAGTAACATCTGTAATTCTTTCTCTTGCACCCCCTCATTTGGAGTCCTCCAGAAAATCTGTGCCCAGAACAACAAATATGGCCAAATCCATACTACAGTTGAACCTATAATAAACCAAAACCAGCAGTATAAATTTCTAACCAAGACTCATACAAAAAATCTAATTCTACCCCAAAAAATGAACAGAACTCCTTGAGCCTTTCTACTGTCACAGGAACAGGCTGGTGCTCTGGGGCTTTTGTCCTCAGTGGAATATGGAGCCATTGCCTTCTCAGATGCTGGGGAGGACAGGCTTTACAATGTGCATAAATTAGAGGAGAAGCTGGAGGATGCACCTTCTGCATTCCATGTGTCAGGCAGCATGGAATCCTACATTCATGAGGGGACAAATCTTTCACAATCATCTGCTGGCTGTTGGGCCATGAAATATCACAAGCCCATGGAATATCACAAGCCAGCAACCACCCAATACACGTGTTAAGACAGCTCAGGGCTGCCCCTGTCTCCCTGCACCCCTTCAGACCCAGGAAGCTGCTGCTGCTGCTGCATTTTCCACATGGACAAGCAAGCAGAGTTTGCAGTCTACAGTTTTGCTGCAATCCTGAAAGCAGCTTGAAACTCTGGTGGTATTGGTTTGATGTGACTGTCTGCAGCACACAGTAATGCTTTGGATTCTTGACAAGTGACAAAGCTTCCGTTTCGGCATGAGAAAAAGATGAGGGTGCATCGCAGGGCTGGAAAGGGATATTTCAGATACTCTTATGCCATCCCTGCCTATTTTTATCTGCCTTACAGGTGCTTAACTGCTGATGTAGCTCTTTTAAGCTCCATGTTACTCAGGTATGTGTTTTTTAACTTGTGCTATGTATTTGGCTCCAAGGTGTCCCCTTTCTCATGGCAAATCCATCAACAAGAAGAGTTCGGAGATATCTGTAGGATGAGGACTTGAAACTGAAACCCAGTTCATCAAAGTACTCAAAGTGCTTGCATTGAAGTGGGGCCATAAATCATAGTATAGTAAACTGCTTCTAGGCTGCTCCCTGTCCAGTGTAACACTGCAATGCCATTTTGATATGCACATTGATACATGGCATTAAGAGCTTCAAAGATTTAAAAAAAAAAGTGGGACATCTAAACCAGCGGTCATTTCTGAGTGCAAACAACTAAAACAAAAACTCCAAATCTCTGTTTTGTTGCTGTCTTAATAGTATAATTGTGGCCAGATGTATGGTGGCTATTTTTTCAAAATAAACTGAATTTTAGAGGAAAAGAACCTCATTTCGCAATTTGCTGATGCAGTACCTCAAGCTGATGCCAGACAAGATTTGGCTGACATGCAAATTTTCCACTTCATGCATCTTATGGGTAAATTATCATATTTATGCTTCTATGCTTAGTTCAATACTAGAAACTTTTCTACTGGGTCACTATAAAACTTTAGAGCATGCCTGAGCAGTGATTATCTGATGCACAGTGCTTCCTGCCATTCGAGTACTGCATTGATTCAGCTTGGTACCATGGTACTGGACACAAAGCTGTGTCCCACCCAGGCCCTCCACCTGGGAGCCTCAAAGGTCCCAGCAGTGGCAGATAGTAGGAACCTGGCTCTGCAGGGGTGAATGAGCTACAAAAGGGGCAAAAGCATTCACTGACATCACACAGCTGCAAAAATGGGCACCTGAGCAGGCCCAGCCAGGGAGGGGATGGGAGCCCGACTAGCCTTGAGCAGCAGTGGAGCTCTAATCCCAGCTGCCCCCATGGCAGGTGACAACTGAGGCAGAGACAGGGGTATTTTGTGTGCCTGTCAGTCATGTGCCATCGCCACAAGAGCAGATGGGGCAGGCACGGCACGCAGGGACCTGCTTGTGCCACGAGTAAATACACAGAGCTCATTCAGGGCTCTTTCCTTGAATACACTCACTGGTTCACCCTCAACCCAGTCCCGTGTGTGGACAGTCGGCAAATTTGGCCTCAGGCCCAGCCTTGAGGCTGCTCTTAAAATTCAGCGTGGATGCAGCGACGGTGGCAGCTTTGGCACTGCAGGGCCCAGGAGCCCGGCTCCTGGCCGTGCCCGGATGGGCCACAGCAGGCACTTGCCCCAGGTCACTGCTGCCGGCTCCTCAGAGGGCTGCAACTGCAGGGCACAAGGAATGGACTCTTCCCGACAAAGCAAGCTGCGTGGAAGCAACGTGTTAGCTTACCCGAAACTGTGAATCGCTTCTGAAAAGGCAGACCTCTTCCTGGTGTGTTTATACATATAGGGAATCTGCATAAACATGCCACATGTCTAAGCACATGGACCCAGCCATATGCACCCATGAATACACACACGCTTCCTTCCGTGTGTGTGCGTGTGCGTATGTAGCCCTCTGCCAGCACCAGATTTCTGGCAGGAGCTCCTTCTGCCCTTGCCCCACAAACAGCAGGCACTAATTCTCCCATCTGCAGGCTTCACCCTTTTCCTTGTCTTGCTTTCTTGCCTGCCAGCAGACATGCCCTCTCTTTACCTAGCAAGTCTTGCAGTCTCCCCACCACCTCCTAAACTGGTGCTTTTCATCAAGCAAATTCTCTGTTGAAGCATGGTGCCATCAGGGGAAGAGCTGCAGGGGCCAAATGCTGCAGGGATTAAGACAGCATGATGTGCTGAAGCCTGCCCACACCCCACCTCTGACTGGCACTCCAGAGGCACAGCTGGGCACACCTGAAAACCCCAGAACCAGAGCAATGACACACCACTTATCTCTGCCTTGGCTTATGGTGAATTGTATTGCATACAGAGGATAAAAACACAAGAGCAAGAGATCACAAGCAGAGTTTCAAATATGCTGAGTTCTCTTTTCCTTTTGTTTTCTAAATTTGTCTATAGGTTATTGTAATTCTGTGTAGCACAGTGATGCTTTGGCTCAAAGCCAAAGGCAGGAGAATTATGAGGCAGCTGACTGAAAGGTTAGAAATTGGGTTAATACATTTTTAAAAACAGCTTTAATATTATCATCTGCTTTCCCTATTAGATCAGTCTTTTTAATCTTTAGCTATGCTATTTAGCTGCATGTTATTCATGAGATTTCACAGCTATTTGAAAACCAGACTTTGTCCCGGCACTTCTATCTTACATGTTTCGAGAGACAGCTTCAAATCTAACCTCATCCACTGAAAAGATTAAACTTTCATAAAGAACTACCTTAGGTTTGATTAAAGTAGAAATGCAATTATACTATCTTTTCCTAACTCTTTACAGAAGTTTTTTAAACGCATACAAGTGTTAAATTCAGTCTGAGGTGAAGCCGGTGAGGATGTTTGTTCTGAGTGATTGTTCATTTTTTACCACTTTCAAATAATAATGACAAATTTGAGAGCAAGTTCTGTAATACTTGTTTTGAGAGCACTGCTGAATTAAAAAAGCTTGAAGGACCATCCTGATATCTCTTCAAACCACCTTTATATAATTTTATCAGACATGATTACCATGTCTCGTTCTAGCACCATCTCCTTAAGATAAACAATCAGAGGCAAAGGAGGGTAAAAAGAAAACAGAGTGTGTAGATGAGGAAAACTTCATTTTTTTTTCTTACAACAAAAACAGCTCCAAAGCTGGCCAGTATATCTCTCTCACATGTTTTATTCTTTCCCCAAATCCTTCCTAGGTTGTGTCGTTTTAAAAACCTGCAAGCTGGGACATCAAAGAGAGTCCAGGCATAAGAGGAAAGCAAGCATGGAGGCACTGTAAAGAATTAATACACAAAGACCTGTGGGATTAGTGCCTGGAGATTTAGATCTGTTCACAGCCACAGTGGAGACTGTGCAGGCAGGGCATGAGAGAAGATTTGCTTTGAATATCAGAGTTTCCTGGTCAAGGCTTTTTTCAGCTCTGCTTTGCAGGATGGGAAGGCAAAGTCAGCACAAGCAGATCTACACTGAAGCAACAGCTGAGTTACTGCCTCAACTCAAGATCCCTTCCTCCCCGTCAGGGCTGTCACAAAGGCAGGTTTGGTTTTGTTGGGGCAGTTTGTTTTGGTTTTGGAAGGACATGCTTTGTCCTTGAGATTTTTTCTTGTTGGACAACCAACATTTGGGGCAATGCCATATATTCCATCAATGCAGGAGCCTGCTGCGCCTTTTCTTTCTAGACTGAGGCCCCAGCCTGCGAGACCAGCATGGTGTCTCTTGATCCTTCCAAATGAAATTAGGAAAATGGGCTGGCTGACTTGCATCTGCCCTACGCTGCACGAAGCAGCATTGCAGAGAGGGCACATTTGCTAGAAGAAGTAATAAATGTAATTTCCTCCACGAATTAGCTGTGCCACACTGGCTCCAAAGGGGTTGAAGGGAGAACAAGAAAAGAGCCACTGTCTGTTAAAATACCAGCCCCTGACTTATCAAAGGAAATGGGATATCAGGTCATACTTCAAAACCTAATGACAGCAGTTCAGGGGATTTGATCAGACCCATTTCCTTTGCCCAATTTTTACGCGGCACTGGGTACCTTAGAGTGAGCACAGAACCCTCTGTGCCTTTGAGGAGAAGGTGACTGGAGGATAGGGATGGAGGGGAGGGCAAAGCAGGGCACGAGGTTGTAACCAACTGGCTCTGTTGGTGCCTAAAGTGACCTTGTGTAGAAGCAGGAAGAATTTCAGGTTGGCAGAATGTAATTACTCTGGTTGGAAAGTTGCCAAGATTCTGGCATTAACATCCCCACGCCTCTAAAAAATGCCACAGGGCCAGGACTATAGATTTCTCCATGGCTAAAAAACAGCACTGGAGAGGTAGAGGAGCCTGTAAGCTTTGTGAGCAGCTTGAATTATTATATAGTGGGGGTTGCAAGAGCAGTTAGGTTTTCCAAATCTCTCTTTTAGCTTAAAAACACATGGCTAAACTAAAGTAAAATGGTGGCTATTCCCATCCACTCCCCCCACACCCCCTGCCAAGCCACCCATCCCCCAACCTTTCCTCTCTCCAAGAAAAGCAAGAAGAAATTCCCATAGAACTGCAGCAAATACAACCTGGTAAAATAGCACACACAGATAAATTATCTTCCCCTCTTCCGCCACTGTCATTGCTTTTTGCAAATCAATCTCGTTCAGGACAAAGTCTATAGCAGACAGAACAACACTCAATTATAGCACTATCCTAACACCAGATAAAAACTGAGGCGCTACAGTGCTCCCAACAAGACAAAGGTGAGGATTTCTTTTTTTAACTAAGCACCTCTTACTTTGTAACAGTTCAGAGGAAGCCAAACTGAGTGCCCTACACTTAGCCAAAGTTTAACAGGACTTTCTGTAGCACAAAAGGCAATAACACTATTACAGAATATTGAGTCCTGCTGAATTCATTGCCAGCAGAAACACTTTGTACAACCAGGTGTGGAGGTTTCCTATACAGGTCTTCAAAATCCAGGGGCCCACATCTGGTGCCAGAGGAGAGGAAGGGACACGCTAGCACAACAGCTGTACTGGATTATATTCATAATTCTCAGAAATGTACAGAAACACTTTCCAGCATGCGAACACTTGCGTTTCAGGATTAGTCTTGAAAAGGCAGAATCGAATTCTTCCCTTTCCTGGCACTCTCCCCTTGACCCACAGGGGATCAATCAGCTTGTGAGCTACAGATGAATATTTGCACACAATAAAGATTCTTTTCAGATACGGCATTTGGCAGGGGCTCATTAGAGGAAAAAATGGCACTGATTTAGACAAGGAGTGGCATTAACTTTTCTCCTTGCAACAGGCAAAGGATATCAGTTACACAGAAAACAGACATGAAGTTCTGAGGATGGGGGCCCAATGGACAAGCCTGAGTGACTTTGGGAGCCCTGTGGCATCGCTGCACACGCAGCCATGCCGCAGGACAAAGTGGTGGCTGTGCACTGTGACTTCACTTTTAGGTCAGAGCCGTGTCTCTCAACATGAGAGTTGTACAGAAGAGCTTGAAAAAGCAAGATGGAATAGTCACTGTGACAACTCTCACATCTTTCTTTTCAAATGTTGTTTTAAAGCCCAGACTCTGAAAAGAAGACAATGATGAAACACTTGTATTTTCAACGTTAGCTTCTGTCCTTCTCTGCTATTGAAGAGAGTCTAAAAAATGCTGGAGGCCCAAAACAGAAGCAGCAGAACTTCATTTTTTAAGTGTTGAAATTTCGTGGTCTCATGCTCTCTAGCTGGCAAGATTGTTTGAAAGCTCTGGGGGCTTCTTCCTCAGGACCTTGCCTGACCTGCAACATCTAAACAAACATGCAGGAACAGATCCTTTCATTGCTTTCCTACAATTTTTACTCCTATAATTATGTGTGTTTTCTGAAAGCTAACAAGAGAGATGAATAGTGTAACTCTCCATGAGGGCTGTCTTTTTCCCAGGGGAAAAATCTGTAAATTTCCACAGTATTGTTGCTCTTGTTTGTACCTAAGGGTCTAATAAAAGTTAACCACTCCTGCACGGATTTTTGGTGGAAGTGCATTTGCTACTTTTTATAACAAGGAAAAACAGAAGCAGACTGCCAAAGAAACTCACATGACTGACTGCAAGTGAATCACTCAGTGCTATTTCTTGTATACGCATAAAGTTTTTCAGCCCCAGCATGCCCGGTCCTCAGAGAAGGATCTCCCCCTTACTCTATTTTGACTCACTACAATTGAATTTCTTCTGTAGCATCAGCCTAAATTGAAGCCCAAACTGTTCTGCAATGCCAGAGAGAATAGTTCTACTGGACAGATTAAAAAAGGCAGTCATGAGATGTCTCAGATTATGCAAGGTGATGCCCTGATGTAATACAGAAAACACCCCAATAAGAGAGTAAGTGAAAAAAAAAAAAAAACAAACCTGGAAAAACTGACCACAAGCTTGTATTTTAGGCAAGGAAAGGTAGCTCAGCTAGTGTCCTTCCAGTACAGATCAGCTTTGTTT
This sequence comes from Leptocoma aspasia, assembly GCA_013399835.1. Taxonomy (NCBI): domain Eukaryota; kingdom Metazoa; phylum Chordata; class Aves; order Passeriformes; family Nectariniidae; genus Leptocoma; species Leptocoma aspasia. The sequence goes on along the minus strand of VXAX01004285.1, from coordinate 320,351 downwards.
CACAATTTAAAATGTGCTGTGATTGAAATAAAGCTGTCCATACAAGCATTGTCTGCCTCAGAGGTACTCTGTAATTCTAGGCCCTGCTGAGATTTTGTGCTTGCAATTGTTTGATAATGCTCAAGCAATGTATCTGCACCCTGAACCACTGCAGGTACTCCTTTTATAAATAACAATTTTCAAAGACTTAAGTATGTATTAATCAAGGTGCAATACTGAATAGGTATGTTGCCCCCAGATGGCAGCCTTCAAAGTATTTCTCAGTTCTTGAGGAATAAAGACATGAAGCAAGAGCAGCAAGAAATCACCAAGGACTTTCTAGGTGCTCACTGTAAGGTCACTGCATTGCAATATGATAGTCCCAGTGGAACATTAGGAAAGAATATTTTCTTTTTCAGAATGACAACAGTGTAATTTTCTGGCCTCCCCATGCATGATTGGTGGTCTCACATTTCTGGATGATCTGGATTAGTGTAACTTTAATCCTTTGCAGCATTCATTCCATCATCAACTCTGGCAGCAATCCAGGCAGAGGACAGAAAACCTCCAACAGACTTTCTTTGGGAGCCTTCTTTTCCCTATCCACTTAACAGACATGGTGACAGAGCTTTTTCTGACTCAGAAATAAGCCTATCTTATACTCGTGTTGGCTTTGAGAGCCTGAGATAGCCACACAGCCATCTGCCACAGGTCTCATTCTTCTCATTTTATCATACCATTATGTGACCCAAAAACCAGAGAGTAGGCAAGTATCAGAACCAGGAAGATGTACTAAGTTTTTTACACCTTCGAAGAACAACAGCATTAAGCAGATGGTAACTTATCATTAACTATTTTATTTGGTTCTGGTTTGCATCAGTTTTAAGGAAAAGGTCTTGACTGCATGAAGAGTCCATCGTGATATACTACAAAAAGAGGGGAAGAGAAAAAAAAATACTCAGTTAAAAATAGACTGCCCAAAAAAATAGAGGTTCTTTTGGTCAGCCCAGTAAGTGAGAGCAGAAAATGGAGCCCTGCTGAACAAAAACTAGAATTGTGGCACTTGTCATGTGTGGTGGCAGGTTAAACTGTGACAGTTATGAAACAATTCCCCCATCCCTTCCTGCAGCCATCTACCACGTCTCCCTCAAGCAGGAAGCAGCACCCTCATTGCAGGATCAGCTGCAGCCAGGAAGTGGCACAGCAGCTCCTGTACCACCATCATGTACCAAAGTCAAGTTCACAATGTGGTTTTTTTGCTGTCTCCTGCTAATTATCAAGAGGTAAGATGCTCCTCACCACCAGATCCTCTTTTCTACTTAGCAGAGCTCATCAGGCTGGTTCAAGAAGAGAAGCTGTTCTCTAAGAGTGAGAGCACTGATTTTTCTGTTCTACTCAGATCTTCCCCAGCTAACACCACTGAAAAGCAGCCATTTTGGGAAGGGGCAGAACAGCTGAGGATCCTAATCAGTTCAGACATCTCAGCTTAATCTGTTGCCTATACACTACCTGCACCATCCCTACTCTGGAGCTCTTAGCACTTCTCTAGAGCTTTGGAGCACTGACAGACTTATGAAGTGTCCTGCCTTATGATGGCCTGACCAAAACTCAGGATGTTTAGCAGAGTGGAATGCTTTGGGGAGGACCCAAAAACTTACCAGGGCCCAAAATCTTCCTAGCTCTAATTAAAGATTAGCCTTTACAAGTATCCAGTCCTCTCTTAGAATCACCCACCACATGACACACAAAACACAATCAGTTTCACTCTAGAGTTGAGGCTGCTATGAACAAGCCCCTTTAAGGATGAATTAAAAGCATACCATCTGTAAATAAAGCAACCTGCACTTGTGAAGCCAGACATCTTCACTAGGAAGAAAGGCTCTCAAGTCAAGGGCAATAAAATATCTCAGTAGGACTGTTGTGGAGCTTAAATTCCCTCTTTGAAGTAGCACACAGTACTGTTGTTATGTGTGCTAATGAATAGCTCAGCATTCTCAGACTAGTTAGTTAAGCACTACAAGGAATTAGAAATGCCTTGTGCCAGCCATTATTTTCTATGAAGCCACTGGCAATATTTTTGTAGTACTTTGTCTCTGAAGCCTTAGAAGTGGCAGTGATGAGACTTCCCAGAGAAGGAGGAAAGGAAGAAAGTGAAAGCAGGTGTACTGGATAAATAATAAAAACCCTGCAATTTATTTCCAAGAAGTCCCAAGATGCAATTTCAGCAGCAGCAAACACAGGTGTTCAGCAGCACTCTGAACAAGCACATGCAAATAAGGATGAGACAGAGACATGTAGAAATGTGAGTTCCCTATTCCCCAATCTCTCTTACTCCTTTTGGTTATGTTCATATGAAAAAAGACTAAAGCCAGAGAAAGCAGTTAGGTATCTGTAATTGATAACAAATCAACTGCTTTTGAACAGGAAACTTTGCACCTCTCTGCTGTCTGAAAAAATAGTGTATGGGACATCTTTCACAGGAGATGCACAATATTATTATATGGACCAAAGCCAGGAGTCAAAGCCAGGATAACAGCAGAGAGAAAATAACTGTGATAAGCTATTAGCAGCAGTTCAGTGGCTTCTAAGCTTAGCCTCACTTTTGCCAGCAGGAAAGGTCCTGGATACTACTTCACTGAACATAACTGCCTTAAGCAATATAGCCTCATTTATTTGAGCATCTGTTTCACCTGCTAAAGAGAAGTGGTTTTGGTCTTGTATAGGCTTGAGGTGACAGCAGCCTTGAGAACACTTTCAAGGAAACTTATGGAGAGGGATGCTCTTAAAAACATTAAAGTCCCTCTGCTTTTATTTCTGCATTCCAGATGCACTTCTATTTGTCCCCCAAATAAACCCTCACTCTCTCCATTCATTGACTTAAAAGGTTGGTGTATAAGTTCCAGTACCTCTGTGGATCATTGTGTGACAGCCTCAGTCTGCACATGGTCCCTGGGAATTCAGTGGCAGAAACAGTCCTGCTCAACCTCCCTCAGAAGGAAGCAGGCTCAGCAGCATTACCCTGTGCCAGCAGTCAAGTAACTCTGCTCTACCAGCTAACAAATGCAGCTGTCTTTTGCAAAGATTAACAGGATGGGGGGAGATGGACACAGTCCAGACTCCATCTCTTCTCCTGGAAAACCCCCCTGCCCCACATGCAGATTCCCATAACCCAGCTAAAGCAGTCCCCTTTAAGAACAAGGGACACCTCCCCAGTCACTGCTGCCTGACAGAGCTGTGCCCATCTCCAGCAGCCTGTGCTGTCACTGTCTCCCAGGTGGCCTGTGCAGACCCAAGTCCTGCTGCAGGGTGCCTCTGTTTCCCATGGCAGAGAATGCCTAACCCTGCAGCAGTATTGCACCTTAAAGTCTGCCCACTACCCTGCAACCACTTAACACCAGGCAGGTCCCTGGGTAAAGAAGGAAGCATTAACACGCAGTGCTCTTTGGGAGAAACATAAAACCCAAAACCAACTCCCCTCCACCCCCCACACACTTGTTTTTACTTACACTCTGATCAGTTCCAAGAAGTCTGTTTTTCACCCAGCATGCTGCTGTCAGGATACACACAGTCTCGCAGTTGACTCCCATTTGTCATGATTATTGTTTCCACCAAGAGAGATCCTGCCTTAGGAATACACATTATCTTTACATATCCAAACTCTCAGCAGCCTGAGACACAGTAAATTAAATAGCTCACTATTACCAAGAGATGAAAGTCCTTTTCTCACCTCTTTCCTCCCTACACACACCTTGTCAGATCTTATTGCCCACTGGTCTCATCCACAAGCCAGAAGAATCAAATGCCAGATCAGATGCACATGAAATCTCTGCCTCGGGCTTTTCTCTCTCCCTGCAGGCTTCTGGGCAAGACCCAACTTAATCAGGGGTCACCTGTTCAACAGAATGGCTAAAAGCTCCATCTTTCTTCACAAACATCACTCTCTAACACAGGACATGGTTCAGCCATTCTCTTTCCAGAAAATAAATAGAACATGTTAATAAGTGTCCTGCAGGCATCTATAAGGCTAGCCTGTAGTGTTGCAGTGGTGCTAAATTAGGACAGTCTCTGAAAAATACAAGGAACTTGGGGTTTTTTCCCCTCACAGTGACTACTGTGACTACTTTTCACTAACAATTGCAGAAGTCAAATTAAAAAGATGGCTGTTATATGAATTAGCATTTGAACTCTCATGTGCCTAATAAGTTCCAGCATCAGAAGATTTTCCTCTGGCCACAGCCTCTCCTATTTTTCTTTCATATAGATTCTCTAGTATCTGAAACTTTGAGCATACACCATGGGTGTTGTCTTTAGAGTCATTCCCCATCATCTGCTTTCAGGAAACTTACACTAAGTCAGTAACTTTAAATGTATGTGTCAAATAAAATTGCACTTGGGAAATAAATTCAGAAATCATAGAGAAAAAAACACAGACATAGGAAAAAAGCATACAACAAATGTGCACAAGCTCAGATGCCCAGGCATTGTTTCCTTAGAAACCAGGCTAAGGACTGGAAAATCCTGTAACCAACAGCAATGTCTGTAGCAAGGCCTCAAGACTTAATAGTAAAGCCTTGTCCTTTAGAGTATGAGCTCAAAAACAAAAGTCCTCCCTCTCCTGGACAGGGAGGATACAGCTGCAACACATGGACAGGAGTAGAAAATGATTGCCTTGTAAGGTTCAGATGCTAAAATTAAGTGACAAGTGTTACAGCTGAGAATGTGATAAATACCATCCATGCAGAGAACTGGCAGGAGGCTGCTGCATTATCAGCACCCAGAGTAAACAGAAAGGTTTATCAGGGAAAACATCTGCATTTACTATTCTGTGTAATCAAGTCTGAATTTCAAAAATCTCCATCTAGATCTTAAATGAAGGAAGAGATTTTGCAAAGTAAAGGGGTTTGATGGAAACTTCTCAGTCGTGTCTTCCAGTCCACCTGGGGAATAAATGGAGAACAGCCCAGCATAAGAAACTGGTGTTATAAGATACATAACTCCAGTAGCACTGCTCTAGAGTATTCCAGAGAAGACTTCTTCCTGCAAGGAAGTAGCTTAGATGTAGAGTTGTCAATGTGGCTGTGTCAATGTGTAAAGCAGCAGAATTTGTTTGAAGAACTCCAAAACACATGGAAGCCAGAAGCCATATTTTTCAGACTAGGTGTTAGACAGTGCAAAGATGATGCTGGTCCACGGGAGATGAGGATCTTCTTACCTTGTGGAACAAGTGGGGGAAATTGTCTCAGAAAACAGAAAAAGGAAAGTATTTCTGACCAGATTGGTCAGTTAGAGGTCTTGATCACAAGAAGACTGGATGTTCAGTCCTAGCATTCCAGGTGCAGTCTCTGACTCTGGCTAAAATCTTAATCTGTGTGATGGAGAGTGTGTGTACCTCCAGAAATCTTAACAGTAGCTGGAAGAAATTGGTTCCTCCCTTACTATTTCTTTAACTCAAGAGAAGGTGCCTGGTTGTCTGACAGTGCAATCTTTGAGCCAGTGGAAACAGAAAAAAAAAACATGAAACCTGTTCACAAGCTGATTATTATGCAGATCAGCAATCATTATCCTTTCTCTCATTACCTCAAATGCTTTCTGCCATCTGTTGGTAACAAACCTGCATCTGGCAGATTACCAGAGGAGCCCTAATCAATGGGTAATTGGGGTAGAGGATTGTGTGGACAATCCTGGCAATGAAAGCACAGAAAAACTTAGAGTGGGAGAAGAAAGTTTGCCCGTCACAAAGGTGAGATCCTACACGCAGCATTTCCCTACGATTCTGACATAATTCCTTCTAGGTGGGAAGTGAGTGGAGGGGTTAGACTGAGATTTGTCACAGGCAACAGGATGAATTATACCAGCCTGTGTAACAATACCTCAAGCAAAAGGTTAATTTCTGACAGATTATGCCAGCAAGTGCTGCCAGGAGAGGCACAAGCAGAGCAAGCACAAACATGCATGAGTTTGCATTTCCACTGTTGCCTTTTAGAACCATCTGTTAATGAGACACAGAGGATGCCATGGACTCATTCAAGTAATGGCTCCTAATGTAGTCTCTTAGTGCCTTCTGATAGGAAATGCTCAAAATACGTCCACTGCAGGTTTTACTTCTCCAGCCATGCATTCAGGGTTCTGCTCCATTCCACGTAGTCCCAAGTCTTGATTACAGCAGCTCAGATCTAATATTCACATTATTCCTCTGGCTTCCAAAGGAAACAAAGCTTCTAAAATCATATTTCTGGTGCTCAACTCCCAACAGAGACGCACTGACAGATTTTAACTGAAATTTCAGAATGAAATTTTTTGAGGGAAATGACATCTGAGTGAAACAGAGAAACCCAGACAGAATCACCAGCAAGGGAAAGAAAAAGGGAATTTGCTGCTCTGCATTGCCATTGTCAGCTGGCTGGTCTCTCAGCAAATGCTTTGAGCTACTCTGCACATGAGGACCTGTGAAGCAACTACCTCTGCTGATGTCCTTCTCTACCATGAGCACCTAAGAAGATGAAACTTTAAGTGGCAATTATAAAGATTTTTGTAAGAATCAGATTCTATTGATTCACCTTTCAAAGAATGGATCAAAACAAAACCAGTGCTGTTCTGTTTGAAAGTTCCACCCTTCTGCCACTCTATAGATCCAGAGGAAATTATCAACCAGAAAAATGTTCAGGGCATTTGACTCTTTCTCCCTCTCTAACCACATTGTAATGGTGCTTGAGATGTTAAGATACCTGAGTTTAATAATGACACAGTAAATCAACAAAGTTAAGTAACCTCCCAAAACTAGATCTAAGGGTGTGAAAAAGGTTTTTTTTTCCCCTCAGTGCCTTGCAGGCCAGTGCTGTGCTATTCCTGTTTGCACTGGCCCTGGCAGCTGGGAAGGTACATACATAACATCCCCTGCCCAGACACCACCCTAGAAGGGTTGCAATCATTGGTGCATAGAAGAAATCAGGAATTCTTGTAGTAAGAAAGTGGCCCAAAGAAAAGAAGGAAGTAGAAATCCCTATAAATATCCAAGTGCTGCCAATGCCCACGCATGCTGGGCTGGGATCCAAACTAACTGTTTTGGGGTGATAAGAATCCATATTAGGCACCTGAACATGGGAGAGGAACACCAACACCCAAATTAAGATGTTAGTAAGACTGTGACTAAAAACCAACACCCTTGAGTGATCTAATATCCAGGCTGGGGTGACTAAAATGTGAGAATGTGAATTTTTACTATTCAGAGGAACTAGAAGGAGACATAGGAATGCAAGTGAAAGTTGGTTTTAGACGCATGTTCCCAAGAGATACAGATCTTATTTCCTTCCTTCTATTAAAGGAAGGGGGCCTTTGATATGTACTGGACTACATAAGCGCAGAGAGCAACACCCCCATTTATTCAAATCCAACAACTTTGCTTTTTTTTTTAATTCAGTGTTTCAGGGACATTACTGCAATCTCCATCTAACAGCTGCAGCCTGTGACATGTTGCATTTACGTCCCCACTCAGAAGGCATCTGAACACAGTAACTTCTCATAGGCTACCAACTTGGACTGCTACCAAAACCCACGGGTTTTGTATAGCTTGTAACCCAAATTAGCTAACTTAAAACTTTCAGAGAGGGAACAGAAATAAAGCTGGTTGAGAGAGATTTGCCACACTGCTTTTTCAGGGGGTTGTTTTTCTTTTGAAATAGAGATGCTGTGTGACTCACCTTGAAATGGGGAAGAACAACTCAGTCACTTCTCTGCAAGATCAGACACCTGTTTGTCAATGGGAGGAATAGTTTCTCCAGCTATCTTGAGCCTCACTAATAGTATAAGTCAGAAAGATGGAGGCACAGTGAAAAGCCAAAGCCTCTTCACATGTGACTTGTGGCACTGAAAAAGCAGTGAAAAACATACAAAAAATCCAGACTCAGTTCTTCAATATGACTATGCTATTGTGGGCAATCTCTGTAGACTCCAATCACAACGTTTGCTAAAACTGCAATCCCATTGCTTTGCTACTGAGACATCTCAGCACAGCTACATTGGACATGCAAGAGGTGGCATTAGCTCAGACATGACACTGAATTGAGACCTTAGGAGTGACCCAGATGTGCAAGCATCTAAGAGCATTTTAAAGATCCTGAGTATTTCCATGTATACACAGTGTTGTTTAGGAAATAAAATCACCTAAAAGCCAGGTATAATACTTAGCAGCTCTAGGAGAGCTGTTTATACACCAGTAAGCCTCTTGAATCCAAAGTATGCTCTGCCCTACTCTCTAACTCCTCATTTCACTAATATAGGAGGCTTGTAGATCATCCTCTATGTCTGCTGCAAATTATAAAATCTGAAACTCTTTTTCTTTCACAAACCTGTGATGCTCCTGTCTATGACTCAGAGAAAAGCAGAACACTCTTCAGCAAAGAGAGACTTGCCAGAAGCAAGAATTTTCACAGCCTGTACTAATTCTGCTGTACTGAAATAAAGATTGCAATACATTCATTACACTACCCTGGCACAGCTTTGGTCTGTATCCCATATTTCATCCTTCTGAAATCTGAAACCCAGTGGGCCTCTTGTTACCTTCTTCATATAATTCTCTTCCTTTCTTCCTTAATTTTCAAGCTTAGTGGCAGGGAGCTTCACCACTCCTCACATATTAACCCTTCCTCTATTTATGTCAATTCAAACAGTTCTTTGCTAAATCAGTGAGCAAAGGAGGTGAAAGAATTCAGTGAGAGACAAAGCTGGCTGCTAAGATGGTGCCTGTCCCAGTGATAGAAGAATTAATAAGAATTATTTTTTAGGCATCCCTCTTGACTGAGGGTCTCAAATGAAGGTAGTCAGCTTCACAAGTGTCCTAATTTCTGAAGAACAAGATAAGAGAGATCTTTGAGCTTCTGCCCAAGGCCCTACCTACAGATTTTTGTTGACCTACAGAGAGCATTTAACCTTGCTCTGACCTAAACAATGCAGATGTGCTGAAGGACTCACAGCAATATCTATGTTGTGTGCAGAAATTCTTCCTCTTTCCTCATTTTAACATGAACTTCTCAAATTATTGATTTCATTCAGAGCATAACCCAGGGCAGGACAAGATGCCTGGCAGGCAAATAATCCACACCTTTACCTTTGGTTCAGCTGCCACAGCATGAAGCAAGCAACTCACTGCAACTCAAAGCTGCTAAAACACCATACTGAACCACTCAATTCCATGAAGTTACCACTTTCCAGGTAACCTCTCCACAAGGGCTGTTCAAGATACTTCTGAAAACTCCCTTCTGTTTCTGTAACCATGCTGCAGAGAAAAACAGCTTTCAGGGAGAAAACTCTGATTCTACACAAGCAAAGAAACTATTGCCAGAGTCTAGTCTTGCTGCCTTCTGAACACTGCTACATATTGTTCCACTTCACTGTCTCCTAGGTCAGGCTGTAGGTACCAATACTAAGTGCATCCAGGATCACAAGACATTTCCCAATCAACAGCCAACAACTGCTACTTATAAACAGAAAAATCCACATTAATTGATTTGCACCCACTCAAGTTCACAGAAGGTGACATTTCTGTTCACCCTCCATTAGATGTTTCCTGTACTAAAATATTTTTTGCTTTGAAATCCTGCCACTGCAAGTCTTTGAAGCATATATTGAGGATTACCATAAGCAACTTATCAGAAGAACATAGAAAGATGACATGGTCCTAGTTGTTCCAATCTCATTAACTGGGCAAGCAGGCAAGTGTTTGAAACAGACTTCAGAACATAAGGAAATGTTTTTCTCCCAAAAAGGCTGCTCAGCAGAATGCACCACTGTAACACAAATGCAGGTGTCACTCTGTGACAGTCACACTGTGACACACAGGCAAGTATTCAACAAAGAACTGGGGCATCTAGGATCACAAGCCTTAAGTCTCTCTCTCTTCCTCACCCAACCACTGTTTAATTCTCTCAAACAACATGAGCTGATCTAAGTCTACAGTCCTGTTATCAAGAATGGCAACATATTGTTCAGCTTCATATGGAATATTTTATTTAGATCAATGATACTATTATCTTGATAGCTACTGTGAGAAAAATTGGACAACAGACATTTTGCTAAAACTGTGGTAATTTGTCAAAAACCAACCATTTTTTACTACCCATGCCTTCCTAGGCTCTTACTAGAGAATAAGTGTCTTGTTCACATGGTGAAAAACATGCAGCAGGCATCAAACACAGCCAGGACAGCTGCTAATAATTGTCATGTAGAGTCTGTAGAAAAGAGTCCTCAAAAACTAATCCATCAGCCTTTGTGCTCCTCTTTGCCTGTGACATTCCTCAAAACCACACTGTGTACCTCACTTTCAATAAATGTGTGAAAATAAAAGAGATTCTGTAGATAGGAACAACTTTCTTATAAACCCAGTTTCACAATAATAATTTGTTTACTAGAAAATCTATTCAGCATGTACACACAAAAAGATGAAAAAAGACTGTTTAACTGGAAAACACAGATGTCTGCTTAAGCAGAGTCCAGCAACCTCCAAGTTCAGGCTGTGTTCTGAAGATAATGCCCCATGCCAAGTGACAAGCACGTGGATTTAAATTGCATGAAGTAGGGAATATCTGGTTTTGGATACCAAACCACTTGTTCAATCCTTTTCCTCTTAGCCATCACCTACAATGAACCATTCAGGATGGATCATGAAATGAGGGGTAGGCTATAGTTCAGCTTCTCTGGAACACATACACTGTAATAAAACTCAACCGAAAACTAGTATTCTCAGTTCAGATGAAGCAAACAAACCATGTGCTAAACAAACAAAAGGCTGTATCTAATCCTTTTCTAAAGACAACACAGCCCACAGCCAACACAGCAGGAATACATAACTCCTGCAAAGTAGGGAAATGCCAGAATTACCTGTCACGTATCAGGTACAGCCTGTGTGCCCCTTTATAAAGCAAGGGTATTTATGTGGTACTAGGAAGCACATGATGGAAAGCTCTGTGCAGTGAGACAGAATCAGTTGTGCTTATTCCCACACCAACCAAGCTCTGCAGCTCAAGTGTTGAATTAAAACAGCTCTCCCATCACCATGGGGGCCTAGAAGCACCGTAGCAAGTCTGAACCCAATACAGACGTGCTGCAAGTTGGAAACTCCTCTACTGAGCTGCCCCTCCATGGCAAAGACAGCATATAGGATTAGTTATAGATGTGCTTGTAACCTTAGAGTGCTCCTGTAGCTTCCCTGTTTCTAAGCAACCAGTCCTACTCAAACAAGCTGCCTCCAGTACCTCTGGCCATGACAGAGAGGAAATGCCTGAGCCCCTTTTTCTCTCCATCCCAACAAGTTTCAACGAGTAGATCTAACAAGTTTGTCTAATCCTTTTCCCCCTCCTTTCACCTGAAAGCAGCTGCAGGCCAAGTTGCTTTGAAATTCATACCCTAAATAACTAGCCTGATGTCTTTCCACGAGATCAGACAGAGAAAAACCCAAACAATGAGTTGAGGGGGAAGTATCACGAGTCTCCAAAATCACACTATTATCATGAAATGCAAATCCCAAAGGGTTCAGAACGTGTAAAGTCAGGACTGGGCATAATCAGAGATAGCAGACAGTTTAGGAGCTGAACCCATGCATAATTCACAATGAATTTAAGGAATGCCTGTAATGTCCCCTTTTCAAGCTGTAAGCTCTTCAATTTTAACAAAGTCCTTATTTCAAAGGAATTTTTTTTTCTTTATCACCTCAGCCTGAGAAGCACAGATCCATCAATTTCAGCTTCACTGGAGAAGCTTCCCAGAAGTCAGATACATGAAGTTTGGCCAAATTATTTTACAGAAACCACTATTCCCTTTCTCTTCTACTGCATCACTTCCTTCATGTACAAAACCAACAGAAGACCCTGGCCAGCCCCTCTGCTTTGCAGATGCCATAAGATTCTCTCGTAAACACTACACATATCACAGTGAATTAGATTTTACTCCATCTAGTCTGGAGAAAAATATTTAATCCATCTCATTTTTGAACTTAAAATTAAAAAATATGCTAAGTCTTGTACATTTCAAACTTCAGCTCAGCACACTTACTGCAAGGAAGAAGTCTAGTTTTAATCTGTCTTCCCACAGCTCAGCACAGGGTTGATGGATGAAGTGAGGCAAGGAGCAACAGACTTCCCATGAAATCCCACTAGAAACTAAGAATTTGCACTTTTAAACATAGACATAGACAGTCTATATGTTGGCATTGACAGGGCAGGGGTGAATGGGAACTACCCATTCCAAGAAATACATGCTAATACATGACTGCAGCCTGAGTCAAATTACATCTTATTTTGATAGAGTACAAGATGTACCTACTCCCACTTGCTGTTTTATGGGGATTATGATGCCCATACTCACTAACAGTATAAGTCACAACTCAAAAGGAAAAAGCAAACATACTACCTTATCTGTTTATGCAAGTCAGTGTCCAATGTCACATTACAAACTCAGCTTTACTAGTGTTTTTAACAAGACACACTAAATGTGAACTCAGGTAGCTACGGAGCTGGCTTACACTCCGCTGTCATGAGAGTGACAGGAAGAAAAGGAAGAAAGCAAAGATGACCAGACCCAAAGCCACCAGATATTGCAACTCCAAGCCCAGGGATGATGTCTCTGCAGTTTACTAGATCAGCTGGGTCTGTAGGGAACTTGCACTAGAATACAATTAAACAAAAGAGGCTGTACCTCAAACACCGTGTTCAGTCTCAGGACTCTCACTACAAAACAGATACTGAGGTGCTGGAGCACCAAGAGGTGTCCAAAGAGCAATGAGGGTCCAGAGCACAAGTCTTAGGAAGAGTGGCTGAGGGAACTGGGGTTGTTTAGCCTGGAAAAAAGGAGGCTCAGGGGGAATCTTATTGTTCTGTACAACTACCTGAAAGAAAGTTGCAGCAAGGGGCGAGTTGGCCTCTTCTCCCAGTCAACAAGCAAAAGGATGAGAGGAAATGGCCTTTAAGTTGTGCCAGGGGAGATCAAGATTGGATATTATGAAACATTTCTTCACTGAAAGAGTGGCCAGGCATTGGAACAGGCTGTCCAGGGAAGCAGTGGAATCACCATCACAGAAGGCATTTAAAAGGCATGTGGATGTGGCACTTGGAGACATGGTTTAGTGGTGGATTTGGCTATGCTGGGTTAGCAGTTGGACTTGGTGATCTTAAAGGTCTTTTCCAACCTAAATGATTCTACAATTCTATGATACTCATTTATTAACAGAGCAAATCCAGCTTTTGATCAAAACATGAAAATCAGTGACCTGTGAGCTGAAATTGCCATTTAGTTAAAGACATTTTTTTTAGCATCTTTACCTCCAATACTTACCAAATCCAAGTTAACTTACACCAAAGGTTGTCTCCAAACACCCAGCACACCCTGCCAAAGGCACTGGGATCACAGTCCCTCACTTTTGTGCCATTCTTCCTTCTGCTACAGAACACTTTCAGCTGTCTGCAGCAAACCTCAGTATTTAAATGGACAGCAACGACATCTAGTGGGTTATTAAGAATTTGCCTTTCTAAATTCCCAGCCTGGGCATTCATTTTTAGAAAGGAGACGGAATCCACCGCTTTCAGCATTTCACTTGGCTGCTGCCAACGACAGGAAGTGCACCCAAAATTCTCTACAAACTCTTTCAAAACACACACTCACCACTGTCAGAGCATTTCCCCCCATCCCTTGCTCAAAGCCTAGGAGAGGTCAGGTAGTAGGCACAAGTTTGCTTTAGGCCCTGCCTGCATAACTGAATTCCTACAGATATTTGTTCTGGGTACACAGGGCTGGGACTCCCCCGCACCCTTTTGGTTATGCTGTTTTTCAGCTGCATTAGGCTAAGTGACAGGAGTTATTCACACACACAAGGACAAGACCCAAGGCCACATAATTTTTAACAACTGGTACAGTTCATTCATAGCTTAAAATACAAAGGACTGCAAGTTCTAAAACGTAACTGTGCTGAAACTACAAGGAGAAAAGATAAAAATGCTATTCTGAATGCAAGGAGGAAGAGACCCTGCAGATTAGATTTCTGGGAGAACAGTAAGCAGTTCACTTCCCTCCACCACCACAAACCCACCCCC
>VXAX01004285.1:179451-306199 GCA_013399835.1 Leptocoma aspasia | reverse complement strand
ACCCCCCCCCCCACCCCCCCCCCAAGAAAAAATAAACCCTCTTACCTTTTTCACTGAGTGATGTTGCAAAATTGCCAGGAAGCACAGCTAAGAGGTTACTGAAACTTTTTGAAGCATGTAACAATGTAAAGAAAGTTCAGAAGATACCTTTATGTACCTTTTTGTATTACTGGCACTAGTAATTTAATCACTGCTGCAGTCTTTGACAGCAGTAACACTCTCCATAACCTTCACAACAAATCACTTAAATGATTTTTCAGTTAAAAATGGTGAGGAAGAATGAGATTTGTGGTACATGTATCTAGTGCATATGCCTACAGCCCTCAGAGAATATTGCATTCTAGTCATTAAAAAATACCTAGTTCTAGTTTTGTAAATGAGGCCTATTAATACCCATGACTGGAATCAGAGGTGCCTTTCCCTATCACCCAATCTCAGGCAAAGACTAGAGGGTTTTTATTTACTTGCTATGTCTCACTTCCCACAGCTTCTTCCAATACTATGGACAAGCAGATCACTCTGCAATGGTCTACTTAGTGATGTGACTTCTCTAGCACAAACAGGAAAAGAATGGAGGACTATAGTAATTCTAGCATACCAGGAAAGCATCCTGTAAAAGCCCAAAATAGATGGAACAAGTATTAAGAACATGTCAAAATAATTTCAAATTACCCATGTATCAGAATGAGCTGATACCCATGTTCTGCTAAAGAGCAGAAAAACAGCCATTTACCTTTGACCAGAAACTGGTTTGGGTGGGAGGCTACTGTTGGTTTACAATGACACATACAACCTTAACTATCACACTCCTTACAGGAAAAGATGATGATTCACAGGAGTGGCCAGTTATAACAGGTTTAATGGTAAACTTCGAAAGACATCACATTTTGTTTCCATCACAAATTGTTCTGCCAGACCCACTGACTTATTCAAAGCAAAAGTCTATGCAGAGCCAAAGAAAACTATAGCATGTGGGTTTTCTGAACCACCACTTCCTGGAACCACTGAAACAGGGCTTTCTGACAAGCCAGCAAACACACAGCAGCAGGTGGTAATGGGACTGCTTGTCCCATGGCTCCATCAAAGAAAAGAGGATCTTGAAACCTCAGGTCCTCCTACTTTCTTATCTGTTTTTTATTACTCATGTCATTTTACACTGATAAAATTCATTCATTCCAGGCTGATGCTCTCAACAAAAACATAGATGTTCTTCTGAAATTCTGAACTCAGAATTCTTAGGTCAGATCCTTGAGGAAACCAATACATATTCTCCTACAATAACATGAAGACCCATTTCTACAACCCTACTAACAGGGTAAGTGGTTAGGAGATTTAGAGAGATATTCAGACAAGCACACATATTCATGTGACAGAACTGAGGTGGTTTTTCAGAAGACAGTATTTTCTATTGCCTTGATTACAAGAATTGTATTTTTTCTTTTGGAACATTCAATTCTTCTGTCAATTACTACCTTTGTGATTCAGTCCCAAACAGCAAAACCTAATTAAAATTTTATTTTCCTAAAACAAAACAAGGAACCCTTGCTAAACTGCTAATGACAATTTTTTCTTCTCTCACAATGTAGTGATTGCTACTTTCTGGGAAAAATTTTCCAAGTTGGAGCAATAGATAGATGCATTGACTTGCAGCCATCTCCAAAAAGTGGAAGGCAAAAGACTGTTTAGGCACAAGGTACTAACTTCAAAGGGCAAAGCAAATTTCACACCAACAGAACATTTCTGTACACTACCCTTGAGCAAACCTCTGACTAGAATTGAGTCTAATGCTCAAGCACAGCTTGAAGAGAACCGCAGCAAGATATACAAACAGATTGTGTTCCTGCCTGCAGAGTGTCAATTGAAACCTTACTACTGCATCTATCAGTTTTGGTTTGGGGTGAAGACAAAACCAAGACCCACTATACAAAGGCAGTCATAGTAGAAACAGGATGGAAAGAGGAAGGAAGTGGTGAACAGGCATTCTGAGAAACAGTACCTACAGAAAATCCAAATGTGTCTGATCTCGTGCATAAAGCTTGTGAGAAACAGAATTATACACCTTGAATTGCAGGCAAATTACTTTTATAATTTTTCTGCTTGAAAATTATACACATTCTTGTATTACATTGTGTAGAAATATGTATTTGTGTAGCATGATGTTTACAAAATATAAATATGTAAGAGCTTCTGTCCTTTCATGTTCTTTCTATGTATGTGGTTATAGACTCTCAACAAAAAGGAAACAGGGCAATTCTAGCTTTGAAAGTGATGAATGAAGAGTACACTGCTTAGTGGCCATCACTACTTTTCTCTTTCAGCTTGTCTTCACCAAAATAAATACCACACAACAGGGCAGATAAATCACAGGCTGTTCCCAATTCCTTCTGGACAACAAGGCACTCCATTTAGCTTCACACTGAGAACCTCAGAAGAACTGCAAGCAGAAACATCTGCTAAATATTTTTCAGTAGGTTAGCTCTAAGTATTGTAAAGTTCTTAGACAGCCATAGCTATATCTCCCCATTTCTCAAGACTAGTTCTCCCTAACCCTGGTAAAAAGACTGCACTACCCTTTGTTTAGAGTTGCAGAGAAGCCACTGTGTTCCTGCTCCTGGAGGTTATACCCCCACCACAGAAGCTTCACAGTTTGTTTGACAGTTGAAGATTTGGAAAACTACAGCCAGCTTTGCATCTCCTCTTCATACTTTTGGGGCTCAATAAAAGGCTTGTCAATGGACCGGATCATCAGCTCCCCACAGTACACACACTCAGCTGCCACAATGTCATCAATGTCAGCTTTGAGCTGTTCCCGGCTCTGCTGCCCCTTTCCCAAGCTAATGGTGTCTGCATCCTTGGGACGATGGTGGCTCTTGGATGGCTGGCTGGTAGCTGCCAGCTTCTTCTGAAGATCTTCAAGTTTTGCCTGCTTATAGGCAGGAAGGTTTGGGAAAACCGCTTGGAGGAGACAGTCATAGTGAAACATGTGACCACACAGGAAAAGGTAAAAAGGGCGGTTTAGAAGTGGGAAGTCACAAGCAGCACATTTTTCCTGAGGCTCCACAGAGCCATACTTATTTCTCATTTCCTGGATGTCCTCTCGGATCCTCTTGGCACTCTGCGTGGCCTCCTCCATCTCCCTTTTCAGCTCCTCAATGTGCTTGTTGTAATCCTCCAGGGAGTTACAGATTGCCTCCTTGAAATGGTCAATAGTGACAAAGTCTGGAAAGAACGGCAGCACATCTTCAATCTTCAGCAGAGCACAGCTGGAGAGGCAGGCCATTGCCTTCTTGACATCCTTCTCTTCCTGAACAACATGGCGAGCGATCTTCAACCACAGCTTCTTCCGGAGTTCCTCATCATCTTCAGGAAGGTCTGCACAGGACTTGGCAAGATCAACATCCACCTACAAGTTGGACAGACAAGGAAACAGAGTTAAGTTTCCCTCTTTGTTTATCTACCATTCAACTTCAAAGCCTGCTGTCCATTTTAAGAGGCCTTTAGAAAACCTCTATTGCTATCTTACTGCCTAGGACTGCACTACTGGCCTGTTCCTTGTTTCCATGTCAAACACCTCTCCTCTCCACCAGTACTCCTCACTGAAGATTAGCTTGCTACCCAACAGAGAACAAAGGCCAGCACAGAAAGGGCAAATTCATGTTATAGTATCTTTGCTGGCCACACATTTCAGCAAAGACACAGCAATTTCCAATAGGAAAAAAACCCAGCATCTCCCTGAAGGTCAGACAAAGCTGACAAAGGCTTCTTCTGTGATAATGACCAAAGCTAGGAATAGGCAATTAGGATCCTTAGCAATAGCTACACAAATCTCGCATAAATGCAGATATGTTAAAGGTACTTTATGTCAGAGACTGAGCTTGAGACAAACAGCAGTCCTCCTTGTACTTTCCATGCCCCCACCCTCAGTTATGGTTTGTCAGTCAGCTGCCTACTTGAAACAGTTGTGAAAGCACAGAAAAATGCTAACAGAGCCAGGTCTTTTTTCCAAGCCTCAGCTGCACAGCTTTGATACCAGTGAGTCTGTCCAGCTCCTCTCAATGATCTGCTGTTCAAGGTAACTTGAACAAGCTACATTCCCGTGTATCACAGACACACACATACCTGTAAGGCGAGATCCACAGCCTCCTCATATAATTCCATCACTTTGTAAATGTGGACACATGCACGGTGGTGCCCGTGCTCTGCACACAGGCGTAGTGCATACTTCAGGTCGTAGTGGATCCTGTTTGGGTTGGTTCCTGCTTGCTCCAGGTATGACAGCAGCGAGTCTGGCCGACACAAAGCATAAAGAGACAACAGGTAGTTGTGAATGGCTTGCTGGGTTTCCTCCAACTGGTACACACAGAACTCCATATATCTAATGGCTTCATTGATCTGCTGGGTGCTGGCACTCTGGCTGTAGTTAACAAGGGCTGGAATGAGGTTCCTGGCATCCAGTCTAGAGCCCATAGAAATCCAAGCATCAACCACCTTCTTGGGAATATGCTGGATGAGAACCGGAGAGAACTTGTAGAAGAGCTTCTCATCTCTGTGCCTGGACAGCACATTTAGAGCCTCATCGTACTCGTCGTGCTGGCAGTGGTGAGCTACTACACGCTCGTAATCCTGCATGATGACTGCAAAGTAGACCATGTGCTCTGTGTCACCATGGCTTGCCAACAGCTCATAAATAGATGCCCGGTTATTAAAAAGACAGTCTTTGTTTTTAGGACTGCTCAGGAAAGTACGGAACTTCTCCCGTGTATCCAAATAGAGATTTCGCTGTGAGGGATCTCCTTGCAATATACCCAGCCAGTTCAGGTACAGCTCTGTCAACCACGTGGTCAGCAGAGTGGTCTGTGTCTTCTCCGAAGGCTTTAGGTTACTTAGCTTCTTAATCAGAAACTCCATCAGGGCCTCTTCTTGCTTGGCTTCAATGAACTTCAGAGCAATTTCCTCAAAGTAGTTCTGGGTCAGTGCGTAACATTTGGCACTGTCCAGATACCTCTTGTTCTGGAAGCAGTGCTCTGCCTCTTTGGCCAACACAATGTCAAGACACTCTGGACGGTCCTTACAATACTCTTTTGCTAAATCAAATTTGTTCATATTCATATACATCTTCCACACATCTCTAGATTCCCGCTGGACATGGTAGCGGAACACCACTTTCTCAGTGTGGATCCATATCTGCTGGACTGTGGGATCTTTAATCATGCGTGTCAGCAAGCCAAACTTCTCCAGGAACAGATCCTGAAAAACAACCTGTCCATTCAGAGTGCAGACAGCCTTCACCCGGTCAGGCAGCAGCAACAGGAAGTGGAACTGGGTGAGTACAATGGATATTGGCTTGTTCACAGTTACGTCAATATCAGGAGGATAAACCCAGACCCGTTCATCACTCAGAATTGAATCAGGACGACTATAATCCAATGTACCATACAAAACACCATTTCCCATCATCCAGGCAAAGGAGCGTGGGCTGGAACGCAGTTTTGGAGTGTAAAAGGCTATCTCGCTGAAACCCAAGTTGGCTGGAAACTCCCGAAAGCTGGGCAGATGGTCAGCATGCACAGCAAATATGGAGCTGAAGCCTTGCTGCTCTGTCCCTTCAGGCACTTTGCCAACAAACTGAAAGAGTCTCTTCCTAGTGGTGGCTATAATAAAAAATTTCCCTTCTATCCCTCGTTCAATTTCCAAGCAGCAGACTGGGGCAGGTCCAGATTCCTCCTCCAGAGTGTAAACCTGTCGGAAGTACTGGTCAGGGTTAGTGCCGAAGAGGCTTCCTTCACTGACAGAGATTTCAGCCTCATAGATCTGCCCCTGGGATGTCCCCACCAGGATAGGCCCTGTGTTGGTTTCTGAACCAAGAAATTTGTTCCAGCCCACACTTTCAATCAAGTGTCCTTTCCAGCGGGAGAGCGCCCGCACTTTCTGAACACTTCTGTTCAGGTAAAGGCATTCGCTGGTGTTCAGAGCAATCAGGAGATGAGAGCCTGCCAACAGCAGAGGGGTGTGGGAGGGAGAAACAGAGAACAAATCAAAACTGTACCTAAGCAAGCCAAATTCCTGAAGCTTCTAATCTTAACATTTGATAAACTCCAGTATCAACATATCTAATCCAAGACTTTTCCAGGCATTCATGGGAATGTGGGGGATTTCCATACTGGATCAGAACAGTAGTCCATATGTTGCAATGTTAAATAACTGGTACCAGATGCTTTAGCAAGAAGGTATTCTGTTTCAATAAATGTTCTAAGGATAAACACTTCCCAGAGTTCCCTCCTATCCCTGGCAGCTGGTGAGAGATATGAGCATCTCTTTCCAAACTTTTGTTTAGTTTTTTTAAATCAGTCTAGCCTACACTGAACTGCAGATATTTTATGGCCCTCTTTAAAAATTCCTATATAAACCACACAGCAGAGAGTGACTGCAAACACTTCCTTTGGTTTTAGCAGCCTTGCTCAGAACAGCCTAATTGCATGTGTTCATTTCAGAGTCTGAAAACACAACACGGGCACAAGCCCGTGCTGTACTAATAGCAAAAGGGCAAACCAGGGGGCAGGGGCCCTGGGAAAGGGTGTGGCTCACAGAAGATTGATCCATCCTCCTTATGTACAAAACAGAAAGAGAACTCCTTCACCAGCACTTGCTCTGCTCTGTTCACTGTCTGTAAATATCCATCACCCACTGTCTCACCTGTGTGGTCCAAAAACATCTTGTAGACTTTGGCTTCATCTTTGCGTCCCAGCTCTACCTGATTAGGTTCATCTGGCTTCCCAAGATCAATCCTGCAAAGAGAAACCATGAAAGCATGCTGCCAGCAAAAGTTCACATAACTTGTAACTCCTCACCTGTTTTCCATATTGGGCTCATGGCTTTTTATCTAGTTTCCAAATGTAAGTTAGAGCTCTAACAACTTAAGGAAAAAAAAGAAGGCGGGGAAAAACAAACAATAACTTCAGGATTCTGGCAGCATTACCTGAGAAGGGTGTCTTTCCCAAGGCTCATACAGAGCTGGTTAGAGGAGACCACTAAGCTGTTAATTTTCTCTGGAGGAGTAAAATCAATCCTCTGCTTGTTAAATATTGGCGTTTCCTTCTCCAGTCGTGCGTTGACATATCCTGGAGAAAGAATGTGAACATTTAGAAACTAAACAAGACAAAACTCCATAACAACAACTCCAAACTACATCAAAATCCAGCCTAAAAGACTAAAAGGATTGTGTCCAGCTCCAAGTTTTACTGAAAAGGAAGTGTGCTCCATGGAGCAGGAACACAGAGAAAAAAAACTCTAATTCCAGCCCTACTGGTGTTGAAAAAGACAGTGTAGTAGTGGAAAGTAGCCTGCTACTAGTAGACAAATCCTTTAATTGTCTGTACCACCAGTGCTTTCTCCTTGCCCCTGCCTCACCTCTAGACCAGCTGCAGGATCCTTAAGATACACTTTTTCCAGAAGAAAGATGCACATGCAGGAAGAGACAAAGCAACCACAACCTGAGAAGGCAGCCTTTTGCTCAGCACATGCTTTTTTCTTACACATTGATCCATACCTTAAACACTACCCATTTATACAAGTGTGCATTCCTTTATTTCCAGTTAAGTAGAACTGATGTTCTTCTTTTGAGATTAGGGAGCTGCAATGCCACAGTTCAACTTTGCTGGTATGAATTGCAGTTCAAAACATGTACAAAAAGCTCCCAAGGTGCAGATTCACATGATATCACAGCTAACCAATAAATACCTATTTATATATATATATATATATATATACACATATATATATATATGTAAGGGAAGGATCACTCTGAAAAACCCACATGTTATCAGATCATCAAGTCACATTCATCCAGGTAATCTCAAATTTTTTTCAGACTGTCACCTGGCAAAGCAAGGCTGACTCAGCAAGGAAACTTAGAGGCAGGAAGGAAAGGGAACAAATAGCACCTATACAGAGGTAAGGGTTTAGAGTTAAGGAGAAGCTGTTTATGGTTTAATTCAGTCATAGTTCAAGCCAAAGTACTGGATTTCAGCATTCTGGACTCTTCAGGCCTGTATCCATTACATTTATAACACCCATAGGATCATCACCATTAACATGAGGATTTTGGCTATTGTTCCTAATAGGAAAAGGATGAGCTTCCTCAATGCATAGTTCTCTATACAAAGGAGATGTCTGTTTTATAGCATTCATTCCTTTCAGTCTCCTCCCTCATCTTGTTTAGTTTCTAAATCATCCCCAAGTGTCTCTCTTCTGTTTAAACAAGATTCCACTGCAGCATTTCCCACCCTGACTTCTGGGCAAAGCTACATATTTTCCTCAGATCTTTTAACCTGTCCAAAGACCTAAGATCACCAGTATGGTCAAGTCTAGTGGGTCAAAGTAGGCTTTTCAAAGCTGGAGCTACAGTACTTGAAGTTCACAATGCAGCAGGACTTTAGGTTGGATAGAGAGTCACAGCTTGTTTATCTACAACCTTGAGAAACAGTACCTGCAGTACCTCCAAGCACAGGGAACAACTCCCTGAAACTAAGGAATAAGTTTCAACACCTTCCAAAATTGCAAATCTAACCTTAAGGACTGCTTTCAGGCAGGTAACTACTGTATCTTTTCACAAAATAAATTTACTTACTTCAGATTGCCCACAACTTTTAACAACACAAATTTTATTAAAAATTGCCTGTGTGGCTTGATTTAAGAATAACTGAAATCCTGATTAGGCTGTGCCTTTGCAACTAAGCAGTTTCCCAAACTTCCTCTGCCAACATCAGCTGTCAGCAAACAGGCAGATTTCTCAACTCTAAGACAGCCATGACTGATGACAGTGTTGCAGCAGTGAAGAAGAAAAGCTGAGTCCTGGAAAATTTATTTTCTGTGATACGACTTGTCCCAACACTGCTCTGCACAACACCTACTCAGGCCACTTATTCTTTATCTAACATTACCCAATGAAATAACTGTGCATGTCAAAACAAACAAGGGGAACATACCTACTTCAGTACCTAGGCTCAGAGTAACTGTGTCAGTGTATTTATACTCCATAATACACACAGCATGAAAGAATTTATCAATTCTCAGCACATATATCAACCTCACAATCTGGTTTCCCCAAAGGTTATCAGTGGGCAACACTGTACAAAGAAAAAAACTTGAAAGAATGTGACCATGTATTTCCAAACTTGTAATTTAAAAATACCAGCTCTGCAGAGCAGCTGGTACGACCATGACAATACCAGGTAGAACAGAATTCACTCATAACCTACATTTCCCTGCCACGCTCAAAAAATATTTAGAGGTGACATCTAGTATAAAATGGTTATTGAACCTAATAAATCTTGAATATACCATGGAATAATAATGGAATAAATTTCTCTGACATGAAAGAAAAAACGGACTGGTCATCACACCATTACTTTACACCGATGGACACCTCCCTGAACAGTACAGAATACCAAAGCCTCACATCCCTTGACAGAAAAGCGTAGTTGTGATACAGACCGCTTTGTTGGTCACCTTGCCATCGTGTTGCAGCCTAAAGGAACCACCCTAGAGAACGAAATGTTCGGTAAACTGCGCCTGGGTTAGGAAAGGAACTCCGTGCAGGAACTGCTGCGCACACATGCATAACACGGTAAAGCATGGCTTCCTCAGAGAGGAGCAGAAAAGAGAAGCAAAGTGACGAGATGTTCTGGACCCGCTGCCACATCTCTGAGGGCACCGGGCTGAGGAGCGCTGGGTTGTAACTCTGGGTTACCGCAGCGGTACACGCACCTCCCGCAGCGCCTCAGGCCGGAGCCTCCCTCACATCAGCAGCACCGCGGTTCCGCTGGGCTGGCCTCAGCACCGCCCTGCTCAGCCAGGAATCGAGTGCTCGCTGTCTCCAAACACTTCCCGCAGCAAGCCGTGGAAAACAGAAGCCGCAGCCGAACGCTCTGCCGCACGCACAGGGTGACACACCTTTTCCAGGCAGCGCAGCCCGGCATGCCCTGCTCCCCACCCGGAGCTGCCGCCTCGCCTCCCCCTCTCAGCAGGAACGCCGCACACGGGCGGCCCCGGCGCACACGTACCGGAGTGCGGGATGCCCACGCTGGCGCGGCTCGGCTGCACGGACACGGAGCGGTGCAGGGAGTCCTCGTACTCGTCCAGGATGGACGCCATGGCCCAGCGCGGCCCGAGCGCGGCGCGCTCAGCTGACCCGCGTCACGTGCGCCTGCGCCTGCGCGGGCGGCGCCGGGCCGCCGGGCGGGGCCGCTCCCTCACAGCGATGGCGCCGGCACTGGGGCGGCTCGGCTGCGGCCCTGACACTCCTGTGCCCCCTGTTCCCGACACTCCTGTGCCCTCTGTTCCCGAGACTCCTGCCCCCGTGTCCCCTCGGAGGTGGCCGGTCGGCCTGTGCCCTTGCTGCCAGGCCTTGGGGTCCGCGCGGTGCCCGCCGCTTCTGCTCGCTGCCGCACGTACCGAAAGGGTTATGTTGAAATAAGAAAGGGCCCACTGGAATAAACAAAGTCAGCATTTTTGTATGCCAGTAATAACCAGAAGTTCCTCTAGGAGGGTTGTACGCTCTGGTTTTGTTGGCGAGTATAACAAGATAGAACCATGCCAATCATCAAAACTTGGATTTGCCAGCGAAGAGGGCTAAAAAGAGGTAGGGCACCATCCCACACGGCCACTAGAGACCCCTTCCCTGATATACCTGATATATGAACGTGTGTAATAAGACCTACACAATTAATTAGCATACATACAAGGCTGCTTGGAAATAGGTGTAAACTTCTTGGAATGTAAATACATATTACTATAATAAATTGTATGTAAGTAATAGAAGTGTGAACCTTGGTGTGCATGATAGGCAGACAGGCACCCCCACCCCATTTACCTGGCACTGTAACAAAGTAGTGTCAGCTTTCTAACCTGTAACTCTGGTTTGAGGGTTTTCTTTCCCAGTTTTCAGTGACACTGTCCTGTTGTGAGCAGCTACATGCACGAGAAATCACCTAATTAACACAGCAGTGTGCCCTACTAGAATCAGTCCTGATTGCCAGAGCAATTCTACTGACTGCAACTAGGAATTATCTGGTTTAAAACACTCTCTATAAACTCCTCTGTCGTGGTTCTTGTGTAGCATTGGGTGGCAAAATCTTGGCTGTATCACTGAATGATCATTGAGGCACAGCCTAAGGGGATCCAGCATAAGGATGTCCTTGAAATATTCTAGACTTGCTCTGCAAGTTTATCCGAGGTTTCTGTGTTGGACCCAGCTTCTGTGTCACTAAATAGTATTTATAACCCGGAATTTTCTTTTGTTCTGGTGTGCCTACAGCTGTTATTTACAATTTTACCCTCTAGCTTAAACTATCAGAATTTATAACAACGACATTAACAAAAAGCCTAGTCTCTTACACAACCCTTTGGGTTTCATCGTATATAAAATGACTAGAAATGTATATGTGTGCACTGTATGTGTGCTATATACTGTACTGTGAATATACTATGTACTGCATATTAGATACAAGCTTCACTTTCTGGAAGCAATGGACAATGCTTCCAGAAGAGAAATGTCTCTCAGGGTACAGGACAGCTTGCGACATGGAGGGATCCATTACAAGACACAAGAGGTCTTCCCAAATTTAGTTTGCACATCAGGTGGCAGTGAGGCACCACAAGCAGCAGTTGCATGTGGTTGGCTCCTCACAAACGAAGTTACACCTCCTTTTTCCCTGCTCTTACTGGACACCACACCCTCACAAACTAGGGCTGTGGTCTGCATCACCCAGCCTCAGGCCTTCTCGCCGGTGCTGAGCCAGACATGCAGGTCCCACGCTAGCTGGGCTCCTGGAGGCTCCCATGGCACGCCTCCACGGGGTCACCTCTGCCTGCTTTGCTAAAAACAGAACAGGGCTTTTGCTGACCTAGCCTGCCTGCAAGCACCAGTCCCAGCCTCTGCTGTTTACCCTCCTTATGTGGCAGCTCTGAGCCAAAATAGCAAAACCACATTCTTTTGCTGTCTAATCATCCTGATCTTCCTAAGCAGCAACTGTTCTCTTTCAGCATCTCAAAAGGCACAAACAAATTACATTAGGTTTAGGGTAATGAGGTAGGAAGGGACTTCTTGGACTATCAGATCCATTCTCCCACTCTTGTAGATACCACATCATATAGTCCTTTCTCATTCCTGTTAAGCTCTGTCTGATAGTGTGGGTATTTTTTCCCCTGACTGCCCTAGCTCATACCTGTTCCAAACACTCCCATGATTTCGAGCTCTGATTTCCAGTCTAACAGAAGCTGTGGCTAGTCTGAATCCTTTTGTACTTGTTCAAACACTGTCCTTTAGTATACAGTACATAATTGAGCTTTCATTTCCTCTGCAAAAATCATCACCAATCATAGCTTTTATTCAGATGTACCAAATCCAGGATTTATCAAACCAAGGAGTTCTTGACTTCTCTTAAAAACAGGAGATGATTAGTTCCTTGGAGCATCCTACAATCTCTATATTGGTTGCAGCTTCAGCTCATGTTTATGTCACAGGGGTGAGCATAGTTTGACCCCTCATTTGAGATGAGGTCTCGCCCTGTTGTCTTCAGTAATGATGCTTCTACCTTTTCTCTTTGTAGACATATTTTTAGCAGTAGAAAATGGAAGGGTTATTTGGTAAGGGGGAAATAAACTGTCTTGAAATATATCTGGATATTAGGCTAAATTGACATTTATGCACAAACTTCTCAGCGTGCAGCTCTGTGGGCTGTTTCCACTCAAAGCCTAGATCAGGCCATGTTTTATAAGTTGTTTTTTTGTTGTCAGGTCTAGAAATGGAAGAGATTTCTGTTCTCATTCTGGCAGATATTATTGCCTGTTAAGGCTAATACCTCATGAGAAACCTGTGTCTGATTTTAATGTGGTTAAATCGGAAGCCAGATTTTCACCTTATTTGGAAATAAAACATCAGCCTAAAGCTAACCCAAGCCCACAAGCCTGCTCCATCCATCTGCAGTATCATCTCCTGTGATTATTTAATTTACAAACGTGTGCAATAATTATATCCCAGTGCTACATTCACAGATTTGGTATTCTGAAGAGAAGAGCAAGGGTTGCAGATGAAAGATTTAGCAGCTCTTTGATTAACCAGGAATGTGGGGAGAATCAGATGATTACATTTTGTGTGTAGCAGTGGTTGAAGTCTATAAGAGGGACTGGTGAGAGAGAATTTAGGAGATTTTGGTGATATGTTTGGATTGGAAACCCAAATCCTTGTCTTGCTTTGGTATGGCTGTGGTCACAGCAGAAATTTGCAGTAATTTTGGCTTAAGCAGTTAATATTTTCTCCAAGCTGTGGACACAGCTATCAACATCTAGGCGTTGCATGGCATGTTATTCTCTTCAAACGCCTAGAGGAACAGGTAATTCTAGGTAACGACATTGACAAACATATAATGTGTCCAAGGTCCAGACTCCCAGCAGATTAACCCTGTCTAAATCTGGGTTTCCTCAATGCTGTCTGTGTCATTCCTGGCTGCCCTGTCCAACCCCTGCTTGGTGCACAACAGTGTGTATATGATTGCAGAATGAGACAATTCATTGCCCTGCAGCAGATGACTCTGTGATCCATGATCTAAACATGAATGCTGGTGCAAAGGACAGGGCAGGAAGATGTGGCTGTGGAAAGAAGGGCAGAATCTTGTGACCCAATTAAAATTTGAATTAAACCCTTGACTTCCTCACAGATTTCCACTACAGACGGTACTGATCATCACTCCACCTCACTGTATATAGAATATTCCTTCACAGTGATCAGCATAAAAAATACCCTGTATTCTTAAAAGCTGTAGGCAAATAGGTGTAACTCCCTAAATGCACCAGCCTCCATAAGATACCAACAAAGGTGTAATATACTTCTAAGCTATGAGATGCCCCTGTACCTGCTTTGAGGAGAGTGCTGCAGATACCTGTGTCCCCCACTCAATCCAGAGACCTTCTCCCAAGAGAAGGGACAGCATCTCTGAAGTGATCTTTTGAATGCTGTGTACAAATTTAATACAGTGAATAGAATTACAGTGGCTGTGTACCCTGAGTATCACAGTTACCCATGGGAACCTGAACTGGAACCTACACGGGGAGCCATACAACAATTAGAATTTACCCTGGAAGAGATCAAAGCTCAAAATCTTGCCAGAGCCCGCCTCCAAACCATTAACCACCCTCCCAAGCTCTTCAAACCCACTGTCGGAAGCAGACTCCTGCAGACCAGTAAACACTGCGTGGAACTGTATCGTGCCCGAGCAGCAATTGCAGACCTGCAGACCACGGTTCCCCTGACACTTTGTTTTCCCACAGGTGAACTACTCATGACTGTTGTTGTGCATTCCAGAGCAGGATGCCCTTTGTAAACGAACCGAGTGCCCCCATGGAAACCCTAGGGCTTAATCCATCTGTCCTAGAATGCGCAAAAAGCAGGACGGGAACGTGCTTTTGCAGTGAGAAAACCTTTTTCCCATCACCAGCACCCTGTGGCTAATCCCTCAGTTTTGATCCTCAAGGAAGATCCATAAATGATAAGCTTGAGAACTGAAACTGATAACTTGTCAGAGACAGCGATCTTACAGCATTTTACGGTTTTCCGATCCCTCTTAAACCCAGCCCTTCACTGTTTAGTGTTAACTGCCTGCCTTTCCTTGTTTCACGGGGGGGATGTGAACTTCAACACCTTTCTCTTGCTAATTCCCTCACCCATTCCTGTTAAATGTTAGCGCCTCTTTTTGGTGTGAAGTGTCCGATTGAGTGACGTAATTAAATTAAGCTCAGACCATTGTCTTCCAACCCGTCTTTAGTCTGAAATTCGCTGTTTCTCTTTCAGATTTAAAGAAAGATTTTGAATGCCTTAAACTTTGCGTGTTCTTTCACATTCATCAGTTGATGTATTGAAAGATGTACTTTCTCCAGCAGATGGCAACACACTTCTAAATTATTCATCGCATGTCTGAGAGGTAGGACTGGCACCTAAGCAAGTCAGATAGGAGATGAAGTTGAGTTTGAGAAAGGGACTTAGTACAATACGGTTCTTGTCTCCCTTTGGAACGTTTAAGAAAATATTTTTGAAGCTAGTGGCATTGTTATTTCATTTAAACTTACTGTTCTTTAATCTGAAAATGTAGTATAATATTGTTGTTGTGGCTCTTTGCCTCCACATTTAACAAGAGTGGCAGTGAACAGATGAACCAGAACATCTCTGTGCATCTCCCAGGCATTGTTTTTATTTCCCAAGAGCAATGAAGTAGTTCAGAGGCCAGGATAGTGGAGCTGTATTCTAACATTGTTTCTCTCTCCTTTTTTTTTTTCCCCAAAGGCATTTCGAAAGCACACATCTCCAGTTCACACCAGAAGTATCCATTAGCTGCTATAGAATTGTAAAACATCTTTATTGCTGTAGATTCAGAAGCTATGGAGTTGCTATCAATCAAAATCTCTATATAGCAAAGCAAGTACTAGAATATTTCTTCCTTGGATTTCTCCTGCCATCTTTTTTCTGTGCATGGGTACAGCCTGATGTTTCACTGACTTTGTGTTGTGTCTGTTTCTGCCCCTGCGAAGTTGGTAGAAAATGACATAAAGAGGCATTTGACATCACTTCCTGAAGGTTACAGTAACTAGACAAGGCACACCACAAAGGAAAACCAGGCTCGGGCTCTTGTCTTCACCCTTTTGTCTGTCACTCCTTTTAAGTGGTAATTATAGTTACGCTTGATTTTTCCCAGGGAGGATGCACACTCAGGTGCATGACAAACACTGGGTGACTCAGAACTGGTTGTGTCATTGCTTGCAATTACGAATTCGACCAGCTGGGCAGCAGCTGTACCTCGATTTCTTCAGTATCTCTTGACATCATGGGATCCAGTTTGCTCTGGCACTTGCACTCCAGTTTAACCCTCCTCTCAATCTAGATCCCCTGCCCACCTGCCCTGTGCATGGTGGCATTGTCGCCTCTTCTCACTGTGCCCCTGTTTCTCCCTGTTTAGGGTTTCTCTTGTGTAGCCCTGTGAGCAGAGTCAGAAATGTGATCCCAGGGCACCATTTGCAAAGGAACCATATTGACATATGCAGCCCACTTGTACAAATGCAGGTAACACCGAAGGCTGGGTTTGCTCACTACCATGTTAGGAGGGGCTGATAATTTTTTTTCTTTCCCTTGGTGAGAAGGAAGCCATGCTGTTTTTAAAATTGACACCTCCCATGACATATAATGCTTTTTCTGAGGCAACACAAGTAGTTTGCTAGGCTTTGCAAAAATAATAATGGCTTCCACGCTGTGACTTTTGGACAAGACTGGGAAGCAGAATATCAGCCAAGGAGGCAGGATAGAGTGTTGTCAGAGGAGCAGAATATGAGGTTGTTGGGAGGTCAAGTATTGCTCAGGAGCCATTGAAAATCAGGAGCACTCTCTGCAAAAAAAGCCCAGTGTCACCATTTCCCAGTATTATAACACTGCACTTCAGAAGGGAAATTATATGGAATATGAGCTGATCTGTAGTTTCATCCCCACAAGTGACAAGCCTGTCTGTCCTCCTCATCCAAATTGGCTTATGTACTGTTCTTGATTTGGTCCATAGATGGACTTCTCTTGCCACAGCAGAGGTGAGGAAAATTATTATAATTAATAGAAATGGGAAGAAAAGGAAATGTCTTCCTCTAAATAACTGGGTTTTTTAATAACAGGACTTTGCTCAGATGTATAAAGTTTGGTGGTGACAATCACACACTGCCTAAATATAGAAATCTACTTCCACTGTAAATCACTCTAATGGAGCAGCTTTTCTGTGCAGCCCAGACAATGCAGCCCAGCTGAGTAATGGCTAAACACTAACAGAACCTGAAATCTGTATTTGATCTGCCTGGAAAGAGTTTGATCTTCTGCACTTAATTCCTGGTGGATACGAATTCACATAATGAGAAATACCATCATAATTTGTACTAATTATAATTCCTGGGAGTGAGGCCAAATACAGCCTTGCAGACTGTGTATTTCCCACTCAAGCACAGCTGATTTTGGCAGAGGAGCACGTCAGGCAAGCAGCACGCAGTGGCGCTCTCCTAATGTACCTGCTACCTACACAGGCAGAGACAGTCCCCAGAGCTATTGGTTCAGCAGCTCAGGGAATGGGACAGACTTTCACTGCAAAAAAGCCAAAACTGTACAAAAAAGTCCAGCAAACCCGAAATATCTGACTGCTGTCTGCATTGTGAAACTAAATCTGTGTCCTCTGTTAGCTGTCAGGACCAAGGCAAGACCTGAGAAACTAATCCATGGGAGAGGCCCTGTTTGTTTGCTTAATGACTTAGTTTAAATATAGATTAAAAATCACTTAAGCTCATTGACAAGTTAAGTGTGTGTCAACCAACGGTTGTCAGAAACTGCAAGGAAAAAGGAGCATACTCCCAGAAGGAAGAAATTTTAGGAAAGGAATACGAGAAAAATGGCTGGATCCTTGCAGTGGGGCAACCGTGTATCTTCTTAAGGGAGATTGTTCCTAACTAAACAGCAGATAGGGAACTTGAACTCTCAACTTCTCTTCATCTCTTGTCCCTGCTAACAGTGAACAATTTGGTGAATAATCCCTCATTTAAATTCATTTATTCTGATTAAATGGAAATGTCACAGTTCACAGAAAGTCAGCCAGAGCCTGAAATGCACTGGGAAAGCTTTGTAAGATCCTTGCTTGCTGTGCTCTGTCCCGGCTGCAGTGCAGCGTGTCCTTGCCGGTCCCATTGGAGGCACTGCCACACCTCACACACTGCAGAGTATCGCCTGCCCCAGTGCATTCTGCCTTTTCTGGAGCAGCTGTCACCTGGCTCTGAACTAGCACGGAAGAGCATGGCACTGGAAAAAGCCAGTCTAATGCAAGCCAGTCCCTTGAGATAGCAGCCACTTGCTGTAGCAAGACTATCTGGCACATGTTTTAGCAGCAGCCTAGTTTCTAATAACATCCCCATTTTTTGTAGCTGTAGAAATTTAAGGCTGTGCTATGTGTAAAAACACATAAGGGGTTGATTAAAGCAAACTGCTGGAGAAAACTGCAGAGGAAAACCTTCTTGCAGTTCCCAGAAAGCTTGTTGGCTGTCTCCGAAGAGTGGACACTCTTTGTCCACTGAACCTGAAGGGTTGCAGTGCTTCTGACTTTCTGTCAACCACAGGGAAAAGCACTCTAGGCTGTGCCTGACTTAAAGACTTCTTCTCAAGTTCAACATTAGTGTAGGTGAAAGACCTTTGTATCTTCTCAGCATGGACGCAAACTACAAGACAAACTCATGAACTGCTAATCAGCAGCTGCTTGCAGACAAATCTGCCTAGTGCAGACAGGCCTGCCTTGCTGAGAGGACCATGAAGGACACCATGGTAACTGAATGAGTGTTGTTCATTGACAGCCTAACTTCTCCGTTAGGAAGCAGCTCCACATTCAAAGCTAATGTTGCAATATTGGGAATTGCAGGCATTAATACTTTCCCTCTAGTTTCCAATCACTTCGAGGTGCTACACTGGTGCACAATGATGGCTGAGATAGTGTGGCTGTATCTCTCCTTTTAAGTGATGTGTTCCCACTCCTCTGTTTAGTCATACTTCTTTAGACTGTGAGCTCCTCAGGGCAGGGATGGAGCCGTCTTCTTAGCTGCCAAGGGCACAGTGTGGTGTGTGAGCTACCAGAGGTGAATATGAAAAACAGGCAGCAGACTGGGAACTCCTGCACTTGTTCATGCAGCTGGGAAAATACACTTTGTGGCTTTTGCCAGCGGGTAGCAACAGCTTGGCTGGGCCCCAGGAACCAGTAATGGCAATCATGGAGCTAACAGATGTGATGACTTTTGGCCATTTGTTCTATATTGCCCTTCACAATATTGACCAGCGCTGTTGGTTTTATTTCTGTCCTGATTTCATGGCAGAAATCACAGATGCCCCAAATGGGACTGTAAAGCTGCTNCGTGGCAGGTGTAGTGGTGAGGAGCGAAGCTCGGCGGGGTGCAGAGGGTGGCCCCGCACGGCAGCCCCGACAGCAGCCCGCTCTCAGGAGCATGGCAGCGGCCCCGCCGCGCCGCTCCCCACGCTGAGCCCTGTCGAGTCCGCGGTGCCACCGTCAGTGCCATTGCCATGCCCCCGCAGGAGCTCCTGGATTACGCGCCCGCCCTACGGAGACACAGCCCGTCCCGGGGCAGCGGCCCGGAGCTGGGAATCAAGTGCGTGCTGGTGGGCGATGGCGCCGTGGGCAAGACCAGCCTGGTGGTCAGCTACACCACCAACGGGTACCCCGACGAGTACCAGCCCACCGCCCTCGACACCTTCTCCGGTAGGTGCCCGCCCGGGGCATGGGGCGGCCGGCGGGATCCAGGCTGGAGCAGCGAAACCCCGGGACGCGGCGTCGGGAGGAGCGGGGTCCCGGGCTGGATGGAGGCGAGCGCTCCCGGGGCCACGGGCACCGTGCGGGGCTGCGCACCGGGGGCTCTGCGGGCAGCGCAGCCTGCGGGCACACAGCCCCAGGGGATTTCTGGGACTCGGACCGAGTCCCTCCGACGTTTTGTGAGGTTTAGGACGTGGAGGTCCTCCGTTCTGCAACTGTATCGAGTTGATTTGCAAGTTCTATGAACTTGGGCACCTTTCTGGTTTTGTGGTATTGTTATGACTAAATAGAAGGGGGCTTAGGTTTTTTTATTGTTTGTGGTGGTTTTAGCTTCAGAAATAGCCTGCAGTGTAACGCTGTGATTTTAGCTTCAACTGATACTCAGGAAAACCATCCTTTTCCCTCCATGTCTGGTGGTGAAGTTAGCATTGAATAGAGGTTGTCAAAAAGTTGACGAGCTTTTTAAGTCTGGCTAGAATTGCAAGCTGATGAGCTCTCATTAGTTTCCACTTTTGTAAATGCTATCTTTGTTCTTGTTCTACACTCTTCCTTTGGGCTCCAATTTCTAATATAAACCCCAGGAGAATACAAAGCTCTTTGAAAGATTTCTTATCTTCATTTGATATGAAGAAACACAGCACTACTTGACAATGTAGATTGGTAGATCAGAGATACGCTCAAGTCAGACCAGGAATGAGACATCTAATGTGTCATAGTCTTAGGGGTGCTTAGAGGGAGTGTTTTGTTTGTCTGAATGTCCCCCCTCAGTTGCTCACTCTGAGAGCTGTTGATTTACCTTGACCTTCTCCAAGCTATTCCACTGTCACTTGAAGGAATTGAACTGGGAACATGTTGCTTTCACGGTCCAGAAGCCCTTTGTGAACAGATGTAAAGAATCATGAGTCCTCCAAGGGAAAGGTTACTGCTCTCCCTGCTCTCTTTACATTAATGTGTATGGATTAGACTAAGAGAGGCTTAACATTACTGTAGTTATTAGACTACACATTTTTGGAAGGGCAAATCCATAATAAAATGGTCCAGAAGGGTGAAGGCAAGATAAGTGCAGAGACTCCCTGATTAACAGCAGGTAATCTGAAGATAGCTGCACATGGGTTTAGTCCCAGTCTGGATGTCCCAGTACTGAGTCTGACTTCAGAGGTTCACAGGATTTGTAACTGATAGAAATCAAAAACATTAAAAATGTGTCTTTCATATTTTGTTTCACTTTCACAAAAAGTGAAGTTCACTTTTTGCTTATTGGGAGGAAATGGAAAAACAGACAAGTTTCCCTTCCCACCCCTACTCTTACGCTGGATAAGCCTGAAGAAAGTCCCTTCCTGGAGTCACATATTATGGTTCAGGGTCCAGCTCAGAAATTTCAACCCACTTCCTTCCACTTTTGGGGAATACCTGCCATTGAAACAGCGGGCAGAACTCTGCAGTTTAAATTCTAGCCTTAATCCTGGTCATGGGACTCTGATGCCAATAACAAGATAGGAGAAGGTGTTGCATTATCAGGAGAACGTCTCTGGGACAGTGACCCAGCCACATACATCTGTCTGGCTGCTACCTTCTGCCGGGTGTCGCTGCCAGGTAGAGCAGCCTTGAGTGAAATGCGTACCTGGTGACCTTTCTCCACCAGGCTATCCTGTTCTGCCAGCCCCTTTGCTATTGTAGCATGATCCATCCTCATCCTGAGGGTGTGGACCTTGTGAGGGCGGTATTTGGAGGGCTGTTGCAGAGCTGCTAGCGTAGCTCAAGCTAGCAGCAGATGGGATGAAACTTAGTGCAAACGCTGGAGCAGTAGGTAATATATGTGGTGAGTTTCTTCTGAAGATGGCAAGACATTTCAGAGATGCTAATTCCTTCTCTCAATGCACTTGTGAGACAGAGAAAACCAGATACTAGAAAGTCAAATGGCTGCTGCCTTGAAGATCAAGTCAGGATCTAGCAGGTTCTTTGATCAGGAACAGGTTTCTCTTCCTCCTCTGGGGCAAAGATATGGTAACAACCCAACTGTTTCCCAGTCACAGGGAAGCAATGACTTCCAGCTATGCCGCGAGGAGTGGCACTGTGGTGGACGCACCCACCCCTTCATTTTTCTTCCAGTCTTGGTCTCCCACCAAACTTCAGTTCATCTTTTTGTCTGTGTCCCCCTTTTTTTTTCCTCAGACTGTTTTCAGGGAGGACTGCTCTCCTTCAAAATCCTGTGTTAAACTCTCTTGTTTCTGTCACTTCTCACCTGATGAATTACTTCAAGAGTCACAAAAGATTGATCCTGCTTCTGATTGGGAGATTTTTTGTTTGTTTGTGGGTTTTGGGGGGCGGTTTAGTTTTGGTTTATTTTTAAACAAAAAGGACAATAAAGCCTCCTCCCTGCACACAGCAGTGGAGTTTTGCTAGTTCATGTCAAGTGCTAGCCATTGTCACCTTAGACATGATGTCTGCCTCTATTCACCCAAGCACAGCCCCATCCGCCTTGTCAGGACTTTGAAATGATTTCCAGGCCCACAACCCCTTTTTCCCTCTCCTCAGTTCCTAGCCTAATCTCTGTGGTGTCTGTGCACTTAAACATCTAACAGTCTCATTCCTGATTGCCATCAGAGGTCCTGCCAGCCCTCAGTCTGAGTCAGCTGATACCACATGAAGGCTTACTGTGATTAGGGAGTGAAGTGGGAGCAAACCTTACATGTGTAACTCAGCAGTTTTTCAGTGTGAGGATAGTCTCTGAAAGGGATTTTACTCATCACTGTTTCCTTAATAGCTTCTTCATTACAAAGGTGGATTTTTCCTTAGCTAGGACACTTATGTAACATTTTTTAAGGCCAAATTTCTGATCTGGATGGGAAAAATCTCCAATAGGTTGTTTAATGGAGACTAGTTTGAATTTTCTTGGCCAAGAAGATAGGAGCAAGTTGAAGTTCTCTGGTTTTATCCTTATCTTTTTTCTAAGGTTGTGGAAGAAGAACAAGTGGTTCTCAGGGAACTGACTGGCTAAGGGTTCTTGTCTAGAGGAGCAGTTGTCCAGTAACGTGGAAATAGTCTTTCAAAATGCTGGAGATAAGCACAAAACACCTGAGAGCTAACAAAAACAGGTCTGCTGCAGTTCTCTTAATGTTTCCAGTGCAAGCTTCAGCAGTCTCAGTGAGGTTTGGGAGGATGCTCAGCTAGGAGGAGACATGAGCGACCTCAGTGAGTCTGTGCAGCAGGGTATGAAGCAGAGTGCTCAGGAAAAGCCTGTATGAGTGTACGTGTGTATGCTGGCCAGCTGCTTTAGATTCATCCTTATTCTCCTTCTGCTACAGTGCAGGTCCTCGTGGATGGAGCCCCAGTCCGGATTCAGCTGTGGGACACTGCTGGGCAGGTAAGCTCTATCAAAGCTGTCAACTCTGGTCCTGTGGGACAGGGATTGTTTTCAGGCTTTGAGGAAGGCAGTGTTTAACTGGGAAGAAAGGAAATGATCTGGTCCAGCACCAGCCATTTGCTGGTAGGGCAGTCACAGACAAGTGAATGACAGATGCCCTCAGCTCTGAAACTTGCGTCTGAAACGTGGCACGGCCACAAAGTCAGTACAATGCCCTGCCTCTGTTGCTATCCTAGTTAACTTATAGAAAAGCTGCTGCAACTGTTACAAGAGCAGTCCAGTGAAGATTTCTTTTTCCCCTCCCTTTTCTACAGGAGGACTTTGACTGTTTGCGCTCTCTTTGTTACCCTGACACCGACGTCTTCCTTGTCTGCTTCAGTGTGGTAAACCCAAGCTCCTTCCAAAACATCACAGAGAAGTGGATCCCTGAGATACGAACTCACAACCCCCGGGCGCCAGTGCTGCTGGTGGGGACACAGGCAGACTTGCGGGACGATGTCAATGTCCTCATCAGCCTGGATCGCTACCACGTGAAGCCTGTGCCCCGGCCTCAGGCAGAAGGTCTAGCTGACAAAATCCGGGCTGAAGCCTACCTGGAATGCTCAGCACTGACCCAGAAGAACCTTAAAGAAGTTTTTGACATGGCCATTGTCAGCGGTGTTGAGCACAAGGCACGTCAGGAAAAGAAGATGACTGCCAAAGGCATCAAGACTCTCTCTAAGTGCCGCTGGAAGAAGTTCTTCTGCTTTGTCTGAAGCTGCTTTGAGGGAGGGAAAAAGAAACACCCAATGCCAGTATTGGCTCTGCACCTTCTTGGAGTGACTGCTCCTATGGCCCCAGCAAGGAGGGTATGATAAGCTGCTGGGCTTGGAAACCTGTCTCTTGCTGGGTACAGCATCAGATGCCTAGGAGACATGAACTACATTTCCATTGTGCTGAGATGTGGAATGAGCCAGGCAGCTATCATACCTGCTGGACATGTCTGTAGTGTCCCAGACTAATGGGAGCCTTTAGTACATCAAGACTCAGTACCCCAGAACAGGGTTCATTACAGGTTACATTGTTCAAAATGACCAGTTTTCTGGTTGAAGCTCGCACGCTTTCAGAGTTCTGATACAGCATAATAAGGGACTTCTGAAATCAGCCTGTGTTTTGGCTGATTTACAGGCGTGGCAGAGAGTAGGGCAGGGGCAGTTACACACAACTGCAATGTGGTCAGGCGTGGGGTGCAGAGTTTGTAACATGAGACTTGGGTTCCCCCTCTGATTCCATTTGCCAAAATAGGTAGAAATAACTTGGCTGTGAAAAAGCAGCATTCTTTCTTAAAGGCCCTGTACTAGGAGTACTCTTGAGAAGTTATTTCCTAAATAAAGGCCATTAGCAGGCTGAAGAGAAAATGCACTGGGAGCTACAGTAATACTTTGAGCAAAACCTTCTCTGAGAGGACACTCTAGTCCACTGGGTGCCAGTGTCATTGTCCTATCCAAAGAGGTAGTTGTGGATTTGGGGACCAACTTTGAAAGGCCTTTTGTGTGTGTGGTGTTTCGAAAGAAAGAAGAGGTGAGGAACAATGAGGAGTGGCTCTGTCTAGCAGAGAAAAAACTTGTGTCACCAAAGGGTTTATAACACTACCAAGGGGTCAAATGTAGATGGAGAGAGAAGGAAGAAAAGGAAGCAAATAGAAAGGAGAAAGATGGAATGAAGAAAGGTAGATGGAGAAGGAAAGAAGAATGAATGTCATTAAATGAAAGTTGTGATTCTACTTAATTGAGATGCTAACACGCAGGGAAACCTTTAGGGACCTGAAAATTTTGCTAGTGATATGAATTTCAAAGTAATATTGTCCATACATTCAGTTCTGAATCAAAAGGAGGGGGTTCTAGTGAGAGAGAGTAGTCTTCATTAGTAAAATCCTCCATTTCAGATCTACACAGAAGACGGTAAATGGAATTTACCTTGTACTGTTCTTCCTGAGGTTGCAGAACAGGAACAGAGGACTCAAGGCTTCTCTCTGTTATGCTTCCCTTTTTTAAAAGTCACCACTTGATCTGCTGAAATCAAAAGCAAAGGAAATCCATGAAGTTTATGCTGGAGAAAATAATTCCTTAGTTTTCACTCCCTTCCCCTCTCACCTGTTTCTCAGGGGATTAATGTCCCGGAGATTCTAAAATTCCTGTTTTATTATATTTTATTGCAGAACCTGCATCAATTTTTAAATCTTCTTTTGCAGAGACATTTCATTTTGGTTTATGTAGCAGACAGCATGACAGGTCTATCAAGCAATGCTTTTGATACTCAGGGGGTTCTCTGCATCTGGCCACAGCCCATCACATTGGGGACACTCTGGAGTAATGTGACAGAAAGAGAGATAGCTGTGGATGGTTTGCCCTAGACCAAAAGCAAGCAGAGGTGAGCTAGTGAGCCCGTAGCAAGGCAAATGTGACTAATGCAGTCTGGCTCCAAACAAATGCCTCCAAACATCTCTCACAGCTGTCTGGTTTTGTAGTGCAGCTTATGTAGTTCCCAGGGTGTGAGACAAGACTGCTGTCTCCCTGGGCAGTATTGCAGGATGAAAGAGGTGAAGTCTTCCTGTGAAGGGAAGTGGCCCACAGCCTTGGAGCTACTTCTAGGGTAAGGCTCAGAGACCTGAAAAGGATGGTGCAGCAAAATGGGCTGAATATTGAAAGGACTCCTCCAACTGAAGTGCCATTTGAGTCCAGTGAGGAGTCCTAAGAGATGGTGAGCACAGAGACAGTAACTAGAAGTGACATGTCTGACACAGGTCTAGGTAGGACACCACTTTCTGACAAAGCTCTCACTCAGCAATGCATCCCTGTGTCTATATCCTACCTGTACAGGCACCTTTGCTGTATCATTAGTTCAGTTTGTCTGTTGAGTCTTTACACATTTCTTTAGCCTGTGAGACCAAGGGCTGTGGTGTGACCTGCCAAAGAGCATGCCATATCCCTGTGGAGCAAATCCACAGGTGGAAAGAACACCATCTTTCCTGCTGAGGACAGCAAGGGCTGTCCTGCAGTAGCTTGGTATGAAATGGGGTTATTTCATTCTGGAAAAGAAACTGTACTGAGAGCTACTTTCTTCCTGTGTGATTGTGTCTAAAATTTGTTCAAATAAATTTTTTTACTGTCCACAATTTGTGTTTGTAATTTTGTCAGTGCAAATTAAGCTGGGCTTTAATATGGAGAAGGAGTTACTCCATTTTACGGACAGTAAGCATAACAGGGAAATAGCCCCACTTCTCACTCCATGTCCTAACCCCCACTGGCAATGGTAAAAATCCCCTCATAGCTGAAACTTTCCAGGTTACTTCTGTTACCTCAATTAATCTTTCTCTACCTCAGCAGCCACTCAGTATGGAGGCTGCTGAGGGGGATGGAGTAGCAAACATCCAGGGCTTTCAATGCCTCTCCCCAGAAGCCACCCTCCAGGAACCAGTCAGGAGGCCCTGCCAGCACTCACTGAGCCAAGCCCATGCAGGACTTGATTTGGAGCCTTAATGACAGCATGCTGCTCTGTCCTTAGGCTGATGGGTGATTTAGCAACCAGCTTCACTTAACTTACCTTGGTAGTTAAACACTGCTCAAGTGCTGAAAATTTTTGCCTGTGCCACATAGGATGCAAAGGCCCTATCCAAGACAGCTCACAGGACTAACCCTTTTAGCCCTATTTTCAGTATTACAGATTGGTCAGGGCTCCTGCCTGTCCAGGTGTGGGGCCCTGTAGCTGGTCCAGAGTCAGAGGGCTGGAAAGTGAGGTTGCTGAGGGAGGAGTGTGATGGTTCAATAGAGAGCTAGGAAAGAAAATGGACAAAAAAAATAGAGTAGCAGAGGTAATGAGCAAATTCAGAAATTAGAAGGGAATAGGAAATCACTACCAATAAAACATGTTTTGGGAACTTGTATTTTGGGTGAGGAGGTTGTCAGAGTTTTTAGGATTTGTTTGGGTTTTTTTTGGGGAGGACTGGGAATGGTTGTTTACCAAGTCCACAATCACATTTTCCTTCTACAGACCCACTGTTTACTAGATGTAAAGTAACCTGTGGGAGTATTTGGAGCTGGCTCCCAGCTTTGTAGCTTCCTGGCACTAAATCTTACAAAAGCACCTGTGAATGGAAATAGCAGCAAAGTGTGAATTAACTTTACAGGGAGTGAGTCATTCCACTGAGCCATATCCTGTCATATGCACTTTAACCACTCTAAAACTCCGTGAAATCCATGAACAAAGCTGAACTCCTGGGTGTGTGGGGGGTGAATCTTATCTCATTAAATGGAGTTTCTTACCAAAGCCACCTGAGGTATCTGTAAAGCCTTGCTCTCATTCTCTTACGGTGCAGTACTGGACCTGTGC
The DNA here is from genome assembly GCA_013399835.1 of Leptocoma aspasia. Lineage (NCBI taxonomy): Eukaryota > Metazoa > Chordata > Aves > Passeriformes > Nectariniidae > Leptocoma > Leptocoma aspasia. The sequence continues at coordinate 279,094 of VXAX01004285.1, read as the reverse complement.
TACTACCTGGCTTTGACAGAGTCTGGGCTTGTTTCTGCCTTGCAGTGCTGCTTGACCAACCTGTATTTCAGATGCTGCTGAGAGCACAGAGGAGTTCCTGGGAAACTGTTGCTAACACAAAACACCCCACCAGGCTGGGTGAAACTAGCCCAGTCCATTGCTAGGCCAGCACAATTCCTCATAAGTGCTGCTTACTTTATTCCAAAAACCATTAGTTGATCTGACTTGTTCCATAGCACAAAGCTCAGCATCAAATGCTAAAAACACCAACATTCCTACAGGGTAGAAACTCTCTAGTACCTTCTTTCTTGCTCAGGGCTCTGACTTGGATCCTGGATAGCAGACTCCTGCATATCCTTGCATCCAACAGAGTAACTCATAAGGAAGACTGTCCTTCCTGTACTGGAGAATGCTGGTTGAGACCCAGCATAAGTAACAGTACAAATACTTCAGTACATGTACATACCATGTTTGGTAAATCCACATGAAGCCAGTGTGCTTGCTGCCACTCTCAGCTGCCATCTTTAAAGGACCTGAGCTTGGGTGTCAGCAACAGCAGGGACACAGGATAGAAAGGACCCTTTAGTTTCCTTTTTCTGTAGGTATCACACCCTAAATGGGCTTAACTGTGCCAAAAGGTTTCCAGCTAGCAACACTTTCCTCAGCTTCCACTGAACTCTGACTGGGAATTAAACCCCAAAATAATGCCAAGTTTCATCTGACTCAGCACATCCTCCTTCCAGCACCAAAATGCCAAGTCTGAAAGTCCTTCTGGAGATCTCTATGCCCTGCAGGTTACATCCTATTCACTTTGAAGGGACAAACTGAACTATTACCAGGTCAGGAGCTGACATGAGTCCAGCAGGAAGAACCCTGCTGAAATGCAATTACCCCGGAACGGCACCCTCCCCCATTTCCTGAGAGGGTGTGACTACATTAACAACCTTATCACTTTCTTAACACCCCCCAATTTAATCCTCAGGTGCTAACTGGCTTTTTCTTCAGATTGCTCCAAGTTTAACATCATTTATCAATTAGGCCCAGCTTGGAAGCAGGGTCTGGTTTGACTTTTCTCAGCTGTAGTGGCAGATAAATAATCTGCTTCAACTTTGCTCTTAATGCATTCTTACCCCTAATTTGGGCTAGATTGGTCCTTTCCCATGGTCCTTTCTGCAGTCTCTCAAAGAGCGGTGTGGAAATGCCACAAGAGCAGAAGGGAGCAGAGGCACTGCTTAAACAGATCCTGTCACCACAAGGCATGTTTGTCCTCTCACAGCCTGTGTGCTAACTGAGCTGCTGCTCTTCCATTCTGCTGAGAGTCCTTTTTGCCCAGGATGCTGTCCTTGGCTGCATGGTCTGCTTGTACATCTTGAATCTGCTTTATATCATTGCCTCTCTTCAACTGTGCTAAACACTCTGTAGTGAGCCTGGGAGATAAAGCATTTATCCAAAGAAACCACTTGAACTTTACAATATGGCTCTAAGACTGTTCTTCCTGTACTGGAGAATGCTGGTTGAGACCCAGCACTTGGTCTGCATCTGCTCCCAGAAAAGGAATCAAAGAGCTGGCCCAGCTGGCACCTGGGCCTCCTGGAAGCTGCTTACTCATGCCTCTGCTGAGTCCAGCCCTGGGCTCCCCATTCCCACCGTATAAATACAGCATTGTACTTGCAAAGACCTATTGCACAAGAGGGCAGGGTATGTCTCAACTTATCCTTGAGACAGGTTCCCTCTGCTGCAGCCCCACGTGATCCTCGTTCCCAGGGTGACACCATGCCCTTTCCAGCTCCCAGACTGAGCTGCTCGGCATCCAAACTTGCAGGACTTGTTCTGGAGGAGCAGGAGGAGATGTGGGTCCCATCCTCCCCCTCCAACCCCTTATCCCCAGCACTACCCCTAGGGCAGTGTTGTGAACTGAAATACTCTGGTTTCTGCTGCTACGGAGGAACATCAGGTGCAAAGAAATTTGGCTCTGGGACAAGTTTCACCACGAGTCACTGAGCCAGGCTTTTCTTTCCCATGAGATAATCTTGGGCGGGGCAGACAATCTCTTAAAATTAAAATACAATGAAAATACACGGGCTTCCCAGGGTCTAGGGTAAAGCTCTCTTTCCTTGTTTTCCCAGAAAGCAAGCCAGGCACTGCTGAACCCTTCCCCAGGCTTTCAGCGCAGAAGAAAGCACTGCAGTGGCAGCCTCAGAGCCAGGCCTGGTGCCTGCTGCTCCCCCACCTGGCAACAGGAGCCCACCCATGGGACCTGGCTCTGCTGGTGGTGAGGGTGGAAGAGCTCGACCTCCTGTGGAAGAGAGCACAGTTTAGCGAATCAATCACCGACAGCAAAGCCCCCTTCCCGTGGCTGCACTGCCAGTCCTTGTGCTGGTGGTGTGGTGGAATTTCCTGATGGGGACAGCACTGGTGATTCCCAAGCAGTTTCCTACATGTGAATGCTTGTGCTGGTGGTGCCATCACAAATGTTAAACTTTGCGGGGAGCTCAGGGCACTCAAGCCCCTTCCTCCACCATCCTGACAAGCATCTCACCCTGCCGAGCTTAACTCTGCTTCTCCAGGTAAATACCTGGTTAAATTTCTCAGTGGCAGCAGGGACACAGGGATCTAGCTGGAATCTGCCAAGGATCTAGCTGGGATCTCCCTTGGAAAAGGTGGGTCAATACCTCAGCCCTACAGACTCGAGATCCTTTCTCATCCAAAGGGGAAAGTCAGCATCACGTGCTGAAGGAGAGCTCATCGTGGGAGGATTTGGTTTTCCCGTCAGAGGCTGCATCCCTGCAGGGCTGGATGGGAGAGAGGCTGGGAAAATGCTGCCCTTGCAGTGCACATGGGTTTCGGATGGTATTGCAGAGCCCTCGCTGCTCTCCTGCAGGGAGCCCTTTGCTGGGCCGTGTCCCTGGGGACAGCCGGAGCCGCTGGGATGGCTCTCACAGGCAGGAGGAGCACCCAGCTACGGCAGAGCTTCAGAAACAGCGCATTCATCTTCCCTGCCAGTAAGGCAGGGAGCGCCCGGGGCAGACTGATGACGCACAGCACACCTGAGATCATTTTCATGGGAATAGACCCGTGAGAGACAGAGGGAGGAAGAGTCAGGGAAACTCTCCCAGCACTTCAGTCAGTGTCAGCATTCACAGGGCAGATTTCACAAGATAAACAAAAGCCTTTAATAACCGCAGTGGAGGGAGACTTTGAAACCCTGTGAAACCTCTGCCAGGAAAGGAGAGCAGCAGGCTTCTTGCAGAGTGCCAATGCCACCGGCCAGCCAGAGGCTTGGCGGGCACAGAGAGAAAAAAGGCTTGCAAAACCCAAACCATAAAGATCCAAGTGTGGGTACCCAGGCTGTACTCCCAGCTGAGTAGTTGTACACATGGTGCTATACATAGCACAGAGGAGTTCTCATTACACTTGCTAAGGGGTTTTAATAACATAGAGCAGATGAAAGATTTCAGCCACCCTGGAATATCATTTGGGCAGCAGTGTGTAATTTGAAGGGAGGGTAGGAGAGGATATCTAATGTTGTGATATGTTCTGCAGGATGATTTGGTTTCTTTCTTGTAAGCCAAATAGATTTGTAGAGTACTAAGTTATTAGAATCTAACAGTAAAGTCTTACACGTACAAAACTCCTGTCAAAGGATGCTAAACCTGAAATACAGGGACTCTTTGCTAATAAATAAAATACAACCATACTTTGGGAGAAAGAGGACTTCCTGCAGTGCCTGCCTGCCTTGTGAGTACCAGTAACGGCAGTATCCTAGCTTTACCTGCAGTGCACTTATTCACTATCTCCAAACATCTCTTTTTGGATAATAAAGATACTGCATTAGGTGTTGAGAGAGAAGGGAAGTCTAAATATAATTTAGGTCATCAGAAACCTGAAAATGCTATCCCAAGCTTTAACATCATTTCCCTGTGCAGTTTTGGGTGACTGACTTCCCTTTTCCATTTGCAAAATGGAGTTGCTTCCCCTCCATGGGGTATGATAAACATTTATTAATTGGTACACACAGGGTGCCATAGCAGGGGAAGAGTTATTGCCAGGAACAGCACAATGTTTCTTCTCATGGTTCTCAAAATGGGATAAAAGTTCTGAAATATGTCCATTATTGCCTTCTGTGAGTTTCCAGAGAGAACTGGAAAATCAAACTCTCTTGGTTATACCTCCAGCTCTGGGGTTCAGGTAATTAAGGGAGAAACCCTATTAGTTGGGAGCAAATATCTCCAAACTTCAGTGCTGTTGAAGGAAACATGAATCCTATGGTCTGCAAAGTTAAGAGATGATTAAAAGGAAGCTTTATGCCTATTGCTTCTTAAATAGTGCATATGCCACCTTGGTGATGTGGTGGGAGAGGAGGAAGACTGTAACATGGTGTCTTCACACAGCTATCAAGTCCCCAGATAAAATAAAGAGATGGGCCCAAGAGCAGAATGTGGGACATTCGTGTCTGTTCTGCTGCTTCCACATGATGCCTGTAGCACAGGCAGAACTATCTGAGCATAGCCACAGCCCATGTGGATGAGAGGACACCACACAGGAAGTCTGGGAGCCCAGCAGCAGCAGGAACTCTTCCAGAACAAGAGTCTGAACTAGCTTTAATTATGGGTGGAGAAACAGCATCCCACTCTGAGTCTATTGCTTTTAGGATGGGCAGAGGAGGAAGAGGCATTCTGAATATTGAGACACCTCTGCAGACTTTAGTAGATGAGAGCAGCTGATGAGCAGCAAGGTGTCTGGGTAAGCAGCTGGTGGCCCGGGCAGTCGTGTCCCAGCGCACTCTGAAGTCTGTGCTGCTGTCGCGGTACTTGACGCGAGCTCACCACCACCGAGCTCTCACCATGCCTCTGACTGAGGAGCAAACAGATGCATCCAAGGGGCACAAAAGCTTCCCGTTTCCACTTGCTGTCAGGCATGGCTTGGACCATTCCCCTCTCTCTTTTCCAGAGGTGAGACCAGAGCAGGGCTGCTGAGCACCTGGGATGTTCATCAAGAGGAAACAGCACACTCTGAGGTACAGCCTTCTTCCTGCCTCATCCATATAAATAACCAGTAAAGATGTAGGTTTTCTTCTGCTAAATATCAGTGCTGACTTCACTGATGCTGCCCTTCCATGTTTTATGGCATCCACTGGAAATCTCTGGCTACATCTGTGGTGTAAATAATTACAGCCTCTGAGCAAGAAAGGGTGAGGGGGCAGCACAAGCATTTAAATGCTACAAATGGGACTCTACAGCAATCCCAGGTTGCTCTTGCCTAAACTCCTTTCTATACATCAAGGATCACGAAAGAGTAGGAAGAGACCGAGTCCTGCTCTCAACCCTCTATTCTAGAGCATGGCTTTATTGGTAATTAAAAACTACATCTCAGCTTAATTTTCTTCCCACACTCGGCTGTACTCAATCTTACCCCCATCTCAAAGAGGCATGTCAGTCCTTTCATATCCTCGCTGGAGTTCACAGAAGTTTGCCAGCATTAATCAGAGGCAATTACCTTTGCCTCTTTAGGCAGGGATATCAGACCTGAGCCTAGGGTGACTCACTGCAAGATCGCTTCCCCCTGCAAGGTTCTTCCAGACATCTCCTTTGACTGGAGACCTCAGCTGTTGCTTTTGCTCATTCTACTCTTGGGAAACTCTCCTGGCAGGGAGCAAGCCCCAGCTACTATGCAGCCTCATGTACTCTGCATACCTGTCTTTTCATCTCACACAGTGTAACTGATAAAAGGGTTACAGGCTGGTACTGGCCAGGAATTATCTAACCAACATTTTCACATTTTGATAGAGTATTTTTTTTTCAATAGATTTTTGTGTGGAACAGTCCTATTTTGGTGATAACCCACTGCAATGCAACCAAGGCTGCTGGACCGCAGGTCTGTTCTCAGCAGTGAGTCTTTATGAACCCTGGAAAAAACCCAACCACACTGACCATCCCTGATTTGGTCATCTTCAGGATTCTTACCTTCCTGCTGAAAATAAACAAGTTGCACCTTCAGCCTTTGCAGCTCTGATACCATAAGAGCCCTGGCTGGAAGGATATCCCTTTCAAGATCCATTGTGTCTGTGGGAATAGAGATCCCTCAGAGGTGAACACACCATGCTGCTTCTTTCATTTATGAGAGAAAGAATTCATGGCTTCCTAGAGGGGAAGTTTTCCGTCCTACAGAAATCCTGGGGTTCAGTATAGGTCATAACAAAAATCTGCATTGGAATATTTGCCAGAAATATTCCAAAGCGGTGTGAATATATGCCCCAGAGAAGAGTTCCAGCAAGCTGCAGCACTTGGAAGAAAAGTTAAAATTAGTATTATGCACAATATGAAGTAGATACTATGTTACTATTACTAACTAATTCATGTTTTTGTTATTCAGCTCAGCCTGCCAACACACACTCCTGAAGGTTGGCTGTAGGCGTCCTTACCGCTGAAGTCCGTGTCAACCCCGCAGAGATCCTGACTGTGAATAAACACTCGGGTGACCCTGGCCTACTAGCCTGCCTGTACCTCCAGAGATCCAAGCAAGCATTTGCAGGAGAGCAAAAGAAGTCTGGTGGTTTAAAACTGCACTTCTATTATGACTTCCAGCACAACCTCTCTGGCTGGTCAGGAAGCAGAGCAGTTCACATCACACCTGCCATGCTATGAAATGAGGTTGGAAAAGTACGAGTGTTAGGAGCCTGCTGGGATAACTCCATGAGGATCACTGCCCTTTTATTTCTTCCCTTGCCTCCAAGCAGTCCATCACTTAGGACAGAATTCTGCTTTTCTGCAATAACATGGGTGCACTTTCTGTAGCTCTGGCTGCTGTGCAAATATACTGCTTTGCTGTTTTGGGGTCAAGAAGGAAAAATGAGCAGGAAGGAAAGCAACTGACTGAAAATAAACCACATCCCAGTAAAGAGATGAAAGGCTCTAAGGGATAATCTAGTTTTGTGTAGAAGTGTCAGAGTTCTAAGAAACCCAGGGAACAGGAAAAAGGCCTGCCTTTCATAAAGGCAGGAAAGCACCTTGGAGGGACTTACTCCATATGTAAGGTGCTGCCCAGAGTCCTGCCTCAGTACTGCTGAGTGAGCAGGGCATGAATGCTTTACACAAAGCATTCCCCTGCAAAGTAAATACTGCTCTGGGTGTAAGGAAGCTGCCCAGTCATAATATGCATGGCTGATTGCAGAGTTGCACAAGAAGAAGCTGGTTCTGACGTAGGTGAGAGCTCTGTGAGCACCCTGGGATAGCAGGGTCTGGCTGGGCAGCAGCTCACATCCCACAGTTTTCCAGATGATGCTGAACACAGACTTATTTTAAAAGGCAGAACCTCAACTCGGTGAGCAAAGAGGAAAAATGGACATGAGGAAAAAGTGTAAATGTCTTCTGCATGCTACTTAATGACATGCACAGATGTGCTCTGCTGCTGGCAGTGAAGGCAAAACAAATGAGCTGTCACTTCCATCTCAGGCACTGCTGGTGACAGGGAAATCCTTTGAAAATAGGGACAGATTTGCAATGAGAAGATAATTTTTTTTCTTGGCACTTCCATTTTTACTAAAACCTTCTTTTCATCTCCTTAGCCAGCAGGTACATCCCTGGCTTCTGTTCTTAAAAGGTGGACAATAGCCTCCTTACCAGTAGGAATTGCCTCTGTGCTGTGAAGAGGACAGGGACATGAAAAGCAGGCCTCTCTGACAGGGCAAGCCTTTCCTTCACAGCAAAACTCTGTGGTGCATAACAGGCTACAAAACTGTTTTGGTGCCCATTGTTCCTTTGCATAAAAGCCTTTGAACCAGAGTTAGTAATGATGGGAGCCACATCGTGCACAGCTCCTCAGCTGCTGATATGTTTATCAGCAGAGCATCAATCTGACTTGCTTCCTGGAGGTTTAGATGGCATGGGGTCATGCTTGCACCAGCTAATAAACTCCTCAGAGCTGGGGTGATCTCTTCCTTTTGTATCTGTGAAGCAGAGAGCATCGATGGAGTCCCCATCCCTGATTTAAATAGCTGCCTCAATTCAGCAATGACAACCTGCAAGGCTTTAAGGGCTGGGAACTGGAGAGGCATTGCAAAGGGGAGGGTGCCTCCTGAGAGTTAGGGGAGGTTGAAAACAGATGGGCTTTTAAACTAAATGAGCAAACAGATCTTGCTATGTAAAAATAGATTTTGCTATGGAAACACAGAGGTTTGCTTTCCTCTCACCCTGTCTAAACTTTGGCCAAGTATGGCTGGCAAACAAGTGACTTAGAAAGAGTCACTGGCCATGGAAGAATCCTCTTTGATACTTACCCTTGCCTGAGAGTAACAGGGATGCTGGGACACCAGGGTAGTCCCTCTAATTTGTCCTAGAAGGGATCAGCAGTCTTAGCTTCTTTAGACACCCCAAGAATTTCTGAAATCTCTCTTATTTTGTGAGATTCACTGCTAATTCTATGGAGCCAGGAGGTCCAATGCTCTAACCATCACACACTGCAGTTTGGGATGAACTGCAAGGAGAAGTTGAGATATAGACACTGGCTAACCTCATCATGAGATTCTCAGCTTGGGTCCCCTTATGCTAGGGGTAGAAAAGAAGCTTTTTAAACAAAAGAGCAATTTTGGACAAAAATTAATTGGGTGTGAGCTGGACAAAATTCAAGACAGGTTAGAAAGCAGATTTTTTTTCATCCCAGAGCCTGGAGGTTCTGGAGAGATTAGCAGATGGAACACTGTAAGGACAACCCCTTCCCTTGGAGCCTGAGCATGTCTTGTTTGTGAAAACTACTAGATGACAAAGTTGTCTAAAATAGAAGGTAAGTGGACATGAGTCAGGAGGCCCTTTCCAGCCCTGCATTCAAAAGCAGTTTCAAAGGACTGCTGTGCCTCACAATTACAATCACGCTGGGGCTGGCTCCTGAGCTTTGCCCAGCTCCCCAACACTCATCTCTATGAGAAATTTGGACTGTACCACATGCAACATGTATTACTCCACTCTAATTGCAGCACAAACAAGCATTGACTTGGTTAGGAACCAAGCATGGTTTGTCTCATTGCTTCCAGTGGCCACTTTTAAGATGCACCATGCATCATCTTTTCCCTTGTAACAGTGTTCTCAGTAAGGAGCCTGGGCTCCTGATTGCCATTTTTTTCCAGGAAAAACTGGGCAGACAGCTGATTTCCTTACTGCTTCAGCTGGGACAAGGACTCTGCCCCACACAGGTTTGAACTCACTAAAATCTACCCAAGACACCAGGAGCACAACACCTCAGCAGACAGCCCCAAACTCATGTCACATAAGCAGCAGTCTGGTCACAAGGAGGTGGCTAGTCAAGCTCTGAACATTTTAAGGAGGAGTTGTATTGTCTTCTGCTCTAAGAAGATGAAAGGCACTCTGGAGAGGACAGTTTGGTTCATACTTGGTGAAAAGCACCATTAAGCTGGGTGAGAGAACAGATAGGTAATTTTTACTTTCACACAATTGCTGGATGTTTTCCACAATAGGAGCTGGAGTGTGGGTCCAGTGTGGATATACTGGGGAGAACATTTCCTTATCTTGAATTTCGCTGTTTACTCAACTGAAGTTGGCTTTCTTTGAATCAGGTGTATTTTCAATCATTAGGGTTCCCATGGAGCTTTCAGTGAAGTTTGCAAGTGTCCCACCCAGACAGCTATTGGAGTGTTCTGCACAGTGCCAAAAATCTCCTTAGTGGTTCAAACTGGGAAAAATTATTACCACTTCCTTTCCTGACACCCTTACATCTGGTGCAGAAAGTTTACAGTGTCCAGGAACATACAGAGGGACATAAGGCTTCTGCAGCTGCAGAGAGATGCTATCTCCTGCCTGATGCTGTGATATTTAGATTGTGCCACACAGTCTGGCAGTTCCAGACATCTTGCAATTCATATCAGAAGTCTCTGGGGAAAAAAACAGAAAGACTAGAAAGGAGGGTGTGCTGAGAGTCAAACAAAGGTAGAGTTTATGGGAAAGTGAACAGGAGAGGGGCAAAGGAGCAATAGGAAGTTAAGACTTTGAACAAGCTCAGTCATGCCTCAGGTACTGGTTCTACCTGTCTGCTGCCTGACCACAGCCCAGTCTGCCCAGTGACTGCAGTGGGAACTGGGGTGCTGAGCAGCACTGAGAACGGGGCTCGTTCGCTGGTCAGGTTCTGTGGAGGAGAGGTGGCTGAGACACTCTGCAATGAGTGTGCCAGTCAGCTGGCAGCCCTTGCCACAGGTTCATGTGCAGGAACCAGAAATGGCTCTGGAGACGAAACACTGATCCACATGTGACACCTCCATTGCAGGACTTGGGAAGCAAGTGGATGGTGACAGAGAAGAATTCAGTGATCTCTGTAGCACACCTCAAGGTGCATCTGCTCGCTGAAAGGGATGGCAGAGAAGGCTCTGGCTACAGGGCCAGGCATATTCACAAGTCATTGCAGTTTAACATGATCCTCTCTTTACAGAGAAGAAATGACCCTCCCTATCCAGAGCATTTGCCTTTCTCCTACCCTACAAAGTACGACCTTTGCATGGTGTGACCGAGCTCTGAGCTTGGTAAGAAGAGGCAGCACTCAAATAGAACAGCAAATGGATGGGCACACAAGCCCTTCCCCCTTTTGAAACAGAAACAGCATACTCCAAAGCCAATTACAAACTGAGATAAACTGTTCTGGATTTCATTAATTACATATCAATTAGGCCATCTCAGAAGAAAAGCTCATTAGGAGCTATGAAGTAGAAAGAGCATTAGGTGGACAGAGTCAGGAAAGACAGTTATCTCCCAGGGAAGGACAAGCACCCTGTGCTCTCTGCCATCCTCATTTCCTCAGTTTCCTCTCAAGGTTTGGAGACAACCACTATGCATTTCTGCTTTGCTTCTGCTAAAGACAGGAAGTAAAGGGAGGCTCAAGTGCCCAATCTGCAGGTTTTCTGAGATTTGTGATCAACTCAGCCACAAAAACTTCTGGAGGAACTTTTTTGAGTAGAGGAAGGGGAGCAGGGACAAAGGGCTTGGTTCCCTCCAGCCTAGAAACCTACCAAGCTCTTCAGCACTACTGAAAAGAAACCAAAAAGGCTTTCCCCTGACCTGCTGATGGTCACACACACAATCCTGCCAGGAAATATTTGGCCTGCTGTCTCGGGTGACTTATGCAAAATAAGTGGTCGCTTTTCTCCCAAAGACAGGTTCTACTCGACACTGCACTCCTGGGCATTTGTAGCCTGCTCCTCCTGCTGCAGAAATGCAGGCTCAAGGGAGAAGCTTTTGCAGTTTTATATGCGGGCTTCACCACCACTGTTTCCTGGCTCTTCCCTCTTGGCTTCCTTGGAAAAGACAGTCAGAAGAGTTTCCAGCCCACAGCAAGCTAATCACGCACAATTAACATAAACCTGAATGTAGTGGGGAAAAAAAGAAAGCTGGGAAAGCCCCCTTTTCTCAGCAGCTGGATGAGGCAATTTGCAGAAAGCCTGGAGGCATGGGGGGAGGAGAAGCCTTTCATGAGGTTGCTGCGGGTCTATGTGAAAGGGCAGATGAGGGCAGTTTAGGGCAGCACTTGGGCTCTTCACCACAGCACATCAGCACTGTGGGCCAAAGCAGGACAGCAGGGAAACTGCCTGCCCAAACACCAGCCTTGCTACAAATGGTGAAGGGGAAAGCTCTCTGAACCATGGGGAGGGCCAAGAGCAAAATGACTAGCAGGACAACAGACAGAACCTGGATGCAGTTTCCTAGAGCCTCAAGTCCAGCACTGTAGAGCCATACGAGGCTAGGGGAGATGTCAGGACTGACTGGTAGGGTTTGGTGTTTCTGGGTAGCTTCCCTCCAAGCCATGCTCCTGTAGGTTCTCTCCTGCCAGTGCTGGTGCTCAGCTGGTGCCCTGGGGTGTTGGTTCAAGGAGCCATACTAGCAGAAAACAGATCCCTGAGAAGTGAATTGCTTTTTTCCAGCATGTTTCATGGGGAGCAGTGCCAATGTGGAAAGCTAAGGAATGCTAAATGAGTGTAGAATTACTCCTTCAGCAGGGGCTAGCTGTAGCACAGACTGAGTTGTAATGCTGAGCTGCTCCTTTGGGCTCAATTTTCATCATCAGCTCTGCAGGCTGCTGCTCACCCAGGGGTCCTACCCTGCCTTACACCTTTGGCTGGAGGCTCCCACCACACAGAGGGCCAGGACAGCCCAGCAGAAAGATCACCCAGCAGAGAAACAGAATGTCCCTCCAGCCTGTCCCACCAAATGGACCTGCCTGGCACTTGGCAATGTGACAACCATTGCCCATCTGGTGCAGCACAGCTCACCTCCAGTGCACAGAGACAAACATGTTCTGGAAGAAGCTGCAGTGGATTGTGAAACATCAGCTGTCAGGTACAGCCCATGAGATCTTAGATCAGTTCCTTGAACCCAGGGTCTTGTGGAGAAAGAGGAGCCTAGTGGTGAAAAAATACTGATGAAAACAAATAGCTATTTTCTTGGTACTTGGACTTCCTTCTGGACCTCACCCACTTGCCCCAGGATTTGCCAACAGTGGAAGTTCCCCCAGTATACAACACTTTAATATTTAAATGGCAGTGTCTGGTACACTGACTATTTCCAAGCAGAGCCCTCCAGATGCTTACTCATCTTGTGATGGCCGAGTATTTGCATGGGTTTTACAGCCTTGAATATTTAAGATGGTAATGTGATGGGAATGCAAGAGAAAAGAGAGAAGATAAAGCCTCCCTGGCTGAGAATGTGCATACACAAGGTGATGGGAAGAATGGTATTGGGCACATACACACTGTGCCAGCTCTTCCCTTTACTTGAGGGGTTGCACGCTGCACAGATTCTGTCTCTGGCCAGTCCCTTAGTTGCTGAATGGGGAGATAAATGGAAGTAGGATGGAAATTGCATGGCTGAGCAGCAGAGGAATGGTGGATGGCTCAGCTAGCAGAAGATACTGCATGCAAGCGGCGATTCCTGGGGAAATTAATTTTCCATTTAAAATAGATTAGCCCAGGCTTTGGGGTAAAGGGGAGAAGAGCTCCCCCGTCCCAAAATACTAAGAGGAGAGGGAAAGGAAAATTTGTTGACAGGGTGTAATTCTACAGCATAAGCAGGGGTAGTTTCTAAATATGAGAGAGAACCAGTTCAAACTGGTTCAACAGAAACTCCATGCACCAAAAACCTCTAGCGAGGGCATTAGAATAAGAGCGTTGCATCCTTGCTGGCAGCTCCTGTCTGCTCGCCTGCAGAGCTGCATGGTCCATGCAATGACCCCACAGCTCCCCAGAGCTGTTGAGTCTCCTCAGGTGTGTCACAAATGCCCCTTCATCCTCTAATGTAGGGAAGGGTTGTATGGCAAAGCTTGGGAGACAGTGCTAGCAGCTTCCAAATTTGGTGACAACCTATTAAAAGAACTGTTTTGGCTTGCTTTGGTTTTAATGAAGGTTCTACTGCCTGAAGTCCTCTGATTACTGGGAAAAAGTATCTTATTTTTTTCAAAATGTAGTGTGTATGTTGGGGAGAGCAGTAGGAGTCAGCAAGAGAAATCTGGGAAACTGATCCAAATAGCTAAAGAGAAGCACCCACTGGGGTTTTTTTTAAGTCTCACTGGTAAGTTTTCGGGGCTGGACTGGTGACCCCAGTACCTGGGGCTTCCTCTGTGTAACCCATACAAAACCAAAGGGACATAAACCCAGGGCACAGAACACCCACAAGAACTGTGGGAGACCCTAAGTCAATCCTCTGTTCCTCTGAAGGTTTTACCACCTCTCCCATCTTGCAGGTGGATATGATGCTTTGAGACCTGGGGGAGTATGGTAATATGGACCATAACATTAAACCATAATATAGATGGGGAGGAAGGGAACAGGACTTCACATCTTATGGAGCTCACAGAGGCTCACATCTCACACCTCAGCACCAACTACCAGCAGTGCACCATGTCCCTGCTGCTTTGACAGTACAGTGTCCAAGGCAACACCAAGAGGGATATTAAGATATTGCTGCCCCCTCTTGTGGACATCTCAAAAGGAGCTGGCAAACCACCCTGGGCAGCTGCTCTGGCTGAACAACACCCCATACTGAATAAAAAATGCAGCAGTGCAGGCGGGAGCCCGTGGCAGAGACAGGAGTCTTGGGGCCCCCGGGGATGCAGCTGAGGGAGGGAAGGGCTCCCACAATGCCTACATGAGAGGGACACTATAGTTTCATTTAAAGAAGAGTTTCTGGCTGGGGGAGTCCCAGCAGCTCAAATTTCTGGACCAATGTTTTGCTTCAACTGCTCACAAGTATTTTTTAACAATCCTGAATCCTGCTGTCATGTGTGTCAGGTGTGTCAGGGCAGAGAACAAAGACACAGGCTCTTTGTATGCACTGAGACTTGCGGAAAAATTCCCTTCCTATTGGAGCACCTGGCTGGCTCCAGCAGGGCTCCTCTTCTTCTGCATCTCCCATCAGCTGCTCACTGTCATTTTGTGTATCCTGTCATGCAGGCTGGCCAAGGGCAACTTGGAGAAGGTGGTAATTAAATGCTGGGTGGCCTCTGCAAAATCTTCCAATGCTGTTACAGGAACTGATGGTTAGTTTCAAAACTCCTGACACAGCTGGAGATGAGGACATCTTGGAGAGGCAACTATTGGATAAGGGCCACAAACTCTGTCACGCCTCATGTGGTGCCTTGCCCAGGAAACACTTATTGGTCAGCCAGGTTTCCTTGCAGAAAGGTTCCACCATGCCCTGTTAGGTGCTGCAGAAGAGATCAGAGCTGCTAGAATTTCTAGAGGTGGCTGTATTTCTCTGTGACTACAAGCTATTACATTAACATGCAGTTCTGTGCTTGATAACCAAGGGAGAGTATTTCCAATTTCTCTCTCTATTTTTCCAAGGAGAAAAAGAAAAAATAATACTGTCTTGGAAGTTTTCACAGGCTATTTCTCACACATGTGCTATTTTAGTGAGCAAGATTTGCTTACCACATGGTGGACTAGACTTCAAATCTGCATGTGTGCCACTTAGGAGCTCAAAGCACACTGCACTAGGAGCAAGTCTGGTCATTCCTAATGCCTGAAGTAAGGCAGGCAGAAATGGGATTTACATTATGCAGTGCTTGCACACAAAACTGTTCCATCTTTCCCCCAGCTTTAGAGCTCCTCCTTTTAAGATTGAACAGTTTGGTCTCAAAACCAAAATAATTTCTTTCTTAGGCAATAAATTGGGCCTGAGGGCTAACGTGACTTATCAGAAAGTTTCACCCCACTGCAGCTTTGTGTGTGGAAGGTATTCTGGCCTGCCACTGTGGAGCTATCCCTTGTTGTATCAGGGCAGCTGCTGCATTTGTTTGCAGAGCCATGGTGCCCCGGGGAAGCCAGAGACACATGATGTTTAGCTGTGAGATAATGCTTCCTGTATCCAGGCCAGTAAGCCACACAAACCCTGTGAGGTCCCCTCCAGCCTGCTGGGATAATCTCAGCCAAAAGCTCAGGCAAATCCTCCTTCCTGACAGTGGAAGCAAGGTGACTAAACAGCTTTGCTGGTCAGGAAGGGCAGAGAGGTTCCATGGTTATCCTTCTGCAGAGGTGGGCACCACCAACAGGCAGACTGGACAATGAGAAGGGGCAGTAGTTTCCCCTCAGTGAGGCAGCAGCTCCTGGGGCTGGCAGGAGCCTGGCTCCTCAAGGCTTGCAAAGAACCCTTTGGAAAACACCAAAGGACCTCGGTGAGGAAGGCATTGTCTGCGTAGAGTGCAAGGACAAGGGGCAGGTCCAGACCCCAAAACCTCCTGCACCACAGAGCAGCTGTGGGGAATGTGCCAGGAGCTCCACACCAGGAGGAGCAGCTCTGCCCTACACCAGCCAGCAGCTTCACACAGCTGCATGCTCCTGGCAGCTGGGGAACATGCAGGATGTGCTCCCTGTCTGACACAGCCAGTGCAATGGGGCAGCTCAGCTGTCACCAACATTGTTCTTGCTTGGGCAGTAAGGCAGTGAGGCAGCCTCCCCTCACCGCTGGCCCCCGAGGAGTGGGATTCTCATTTTGCAAAGTTTCAAACTCTGGGCTCCTGTTCCTATCTGAAAATTTCCAAGAGCTGAGATTTCCTGGGAAGCAGAAGCCCTTGTGTCAGGTGGAGGTGCAGGCCCAGAAGCCATACGGGGGAGGGCTCAGGCCAGACCCGCAGACTCCAGCAGGGCTGTGTCCAACACCAGGGGACACAAAGGTGTGGTGTAAGTGAAAAAGACTGCAAAGCACGTACCCACCTCTCTCTGGAGACTGTCAAGAGAAGCAGGCGTGGTTTCAGTGGTGCTCCCAGGCCAGGGGTTACCGCCGGGAGGGGAGCGGTGACCCCATCGGCCGAGCTGAGCTGGGCTCAGCAGAGCTGCTCCTGGAACAGCGCTCCAGGGGACACGAGGGATAATGCCTGCACTTACACCTGTAAGTAGCTGGAGATGGCAGGATGGGAGAGCTGGTGTAGAGTCACGACAGAGCAAAGCCCACAGCCCAGAGCAGAGTGCGGGGAGAAAGCGTTCCTGCTGCAAGCAGCACTGGGAGGCCCAGCCAGGGTGGCCAGGCCAGTGGTGCAGGGCAGGTCTGCCTGGTTGCTGTACAGACCCACTGCCAATTAGCCAGTTACATTTAGCTGACTTTACATCGCAGCTCTTGAGCGATCACCAGCCTGAAGACACAGTCAGAGGAACTCCTGTTTGAAGAACAGTGTCTGCTTTTGGTTTCAGACCCAAAGCCCAAACCAGTCTGACCAGCTGGAACCCAGTTTCAGGTTACACCCTGCCTTGCTCTCTGGGTGACTTAGTGGGTAATAATCTTTCTCCCAGAACACCTCATGCACTAGTTGCCTCTTCAGGTATCCACAGATGCTGCATCCCTGCTTCCAGCCCTCCCCGCGCCATGGGACTGCTGCTGCAGCAGCTCTCCCGAGATACCACAGTCGGGGCAGATCAAAGGGTGTGAGATAGCAGGCATGGGAACGGTACCTGCCCCCTCTGCAGGTCATTGCTCCTCAGACACCACTCCCAAGCCAGATAAGACAAACATCTCCTTTTTATTATCAGAGTGAGCGCACAAAAAAATAAATCACGACATCAGGTTTATTACATAGGCCAGGATAGGCTGTGAAAAAACAAAGAGATGGAAGAAATGATATGAGACAGATCACGAAAAGGAGGAATCTGACCCAGGAACGCTGAGGCAGATGCCTGTGATGGGGAGAGGCATGCAGTCAGATTGCCAGCAGACTCTGAGCAGCATTTTCTTTTCTTTCAGCCCAGGCATCAGCCCAAGGAGGCAGCTCTCCTGCCATTGCACTTGAGAGGACCTGAGCCATGTCCTGAACTGGGAATGGCTTCACCAGAGCATTCCAGAAACACTCTACCCTTGGCCCTGAAAGAGGCCAAGCATTTAAACTGAAGTCTGTACATAGATGTATGCTTCTTCCCCCTACACACACACACAGACACACACAGACACACAGACAGACACACAGACACACGCACTGGTTTCCTCTCTTTTCACAGCAGTTTTCCAAGAGCAGCAGGCACTGGAAGTTTAGGGATTGGTGCCAGCCCTACAGCTGGCAGCACATCAGGCCCTTCACAAATAGCTTCTTCTGCCTCAACAGAAATCCTCAGCTTACTGAGGTACAAGCCTGGACCAGCAGATGCTGCAAAACAGAGCCTGGAAGCATCTCATTGCAAAGGGACTACAGCAGAACATATAGGACCAGGACTGGGACTAGGACATTGGCAAAGTGGGGATTTCACATGCTGCCTTGGGGCAAGAGATGAGCTTTGGACCTCCCTGAGCTGGGCTGGGTTCATCTTGCATTAGGAGGGATGAGCCAGCAGGAGGAAGGAAGCCTGCAGACATTAGCTGGTGGGATCCAGCCCACTCCTGTGCTCTGAGAGATGCCAGGGACTCAGGTCAGGCAGTGTGCTCAGAGGAACATGCAGTAAAATCAGAGCTGCAACTTTCCTGCACAATCAGCAGGAAAAGCATGGATGTTTACTTCATGTGAGAATAAATAGATATTTTCTCAATGTGTTTGGGTTCCGACTGAACACTGGGAAAGCAACCAGGGCAACTCACAAGGAGAAAAATGGTGAACATGTACTGTACAAGGGAGACTGAAACACAGCAGCCAGCCAGCAAAAAGTCTAGGTGTGCTTTTCTGTTAAAAAACAAAGCCTAGTGACCTAAGCAGGTATTTCTGTTTCTGTCCATGTTGAAAACAGCAACTGCCAGAGAGTGTCACAGAGCCCTTGGATCAGGTCTGAATGATTATGTGAATTCCACAGACCTCAAGAGATGCACCACAACCAGGCAGACTGCTGCAAGGTAGGGCACCTTGCAGAGGACAGGGAGGAGGGGAGGAAAACACAAGGTTAAGTGGCAGAAAGTGACACTGAAAACAAATTGCTGGCTCTGGTGAGCTTGCACCATTCACCAACATGAATGCTACACAGATCCAGTTCCAGGCTCCTTCAGGAAGTTGAGCAAAGTTGTGCCCCAGGTTTGAGCAGGAAGAAAGATGTGATTCAGAGTTTCTCTGGATTGTTTGAGGTTAGGAACGGATGGATGCCAGAGAGCAACAGAATGCTCCCAGTTCCTCACTTTCCAGAGAAGCCATTTAGCCTAGACAATCACAAATACTAGTACTGCCAAATCACAGTTAAATCTTGGCCTGATGCTCCAAATGTCTTCAGAGAGAATGAGTCCTTCAGGCACAGACCTGTGTCTACAAACAGAACTCCAGAAATTTTGGGGAGTGCCCCAGTGCTGAGCTGGAGAGAGAGGCTGTAGGTCAGACTGGTTTGGTGGCACTGCTGTAGAACAGATGCTCAGTGTCCTCTGTGGTGGAGAGGGTTGAGTTGGTAGCAGTGGGAGGCTGACGGCGGCGGCTGTTCTTCTTCCTTTTCTTCAGGAAGAAGTAGCCAATGAACACCAGGACCACCATGATGCAGATCCCCAGGAGCACAGCAATCACTACCTCAAAGGCACCTACAGGAATATTTGAACATGTTAGAAGGGATGCTCCACAAACTCCGATGCAGCAGGAGTGGCCAGGAGGAAGCAAGCACAAAAGCCACTGCAGAAATTGTGCTGGCAAAGAGAAGAGGCAACAGCTGACATGACAGCAGGGTGGTCACTGCACAACCAGCAAAGAAGAAAGACGGCAACTGCATGGCACAGCCAGCCTGTCTCTCCCAAATGATATTCCCATCATTTCCCAGATGCACCACGCCCTCTAAAGGCTGTTCCGTGACTTTGGCAGGCTTGGCCATTTGACAACCCAAGAAATGTTGCAAATCCTTCTGCAACAGCAGCCTTGTGTCAAACCTCAACAGGGAGGCCACCAAAGGGTGGTCACAGAAGGCACCTCCTGGCTGGGACAACACTGAGGGAGTGAGTTATGGAGGATAGGCTGAGTTTGTGGGAAAGTACTCTTGGCAGTGGTGTGAGCACTTCTCCAACCAAACAAACCCCTGCATCATCAGTGGAGACAGTCAAACATGATGAGAGACAGTGTGAATTGAAAGATTAAATCAATCTCTAGGATTTAAGAACAATAACCTTCATGTGACATTTTTTAAAGATTTCGTATTTCAATAGTGTTGGGCTTTTTTAGTGTTGTAGAGAGGTTGTATAGGGTCATCACATTTCCCCACAGTCTAGCACTTGATATTATTCACATATCCACTTGAGCTTTGTTTCTTGTAGAAGTTAGTAGTCCTTATGTGAAATTGACCCTTAGGAAGAGTTTTACTTCCCATTTTTTGAGGTTGAACAGTGGAACATTCATGCAAGTTGATGGAAAGAAAAACAGGAGTCTCTGTATGAGCTACCAAGTCACAGACATAGGTAAAAATGGACCACAGTTGCACAGTGCACAGAAGCACCTCTTGCCACTGCCAGCATCCCACAAATCCCACACTGCTCCCCCAGCTTCAAAAGGGGTGTGGGAGAGAAGGCTACTCTTTGCAAGGAAAGACAATGTATCTTTCAGGACAAAGAAAAGCAACAAGAACGACTGGTTGGGAAAATTGTTACTCACTCAACATAGCAGTTTGGGACTCAAATGATTCCCATCTTCGGCCAATGACATCTGCTTCTGAATTGGGAACACAGAGCGGGGAAAAAACGTTTTACAAAGAAGGTTGGGAACAAGGGATAAGGCAGGTTTCAGAGGAGCTTATTTCCAGTGCTCTGAAGTGGCTGGATGCACACAGCATCCCTTCTCGACAGCCATGGTACTGAGCTCTCAGGGCAGGCTGTGAGGCCCAGTGTAGCTGAGGGAGGTCGTGTGCCTCTCAACAGATACACTTTGGCAGAATTCTTCCTGATGGCCTCCAAAGCAATACCTACCAAGTGTACAGTGTAACCCTTTCCCTATTTTGTTTAAAGCTTCAGGCTAGTATGTGTCATTGAGAATTTTCTCAATTTCTCCCCTCTCACTTGGGGAGACCTGGAGCCAAGCTAAGAGGTTGGATTCTCTTCAAACAAGATATATCTCTGGTTAGTTTTGTCATCCTCCTTTGTCTCTTCTTCAACATCAGCACCCAAAATGCTTTCCAGCTCTGTGAAATGACAGGCTGCATTGCAGAAAGATGCTGTAGATAGGCCACTGTGAGTCATGGCCAGGCTTTGACAGCAAAGCAGCTTTGACTGACAGTTCCCAAGGCACTGCCTCTTTGGGACCACAGAACTTAACCTGAAGTTGTTTTCCCAGTTTGATCAGTAAACTCCAGCCCTCGGTATGTGTGCTTACTTGTGATGCCTGAACATGATTTCATGCACTCTTCCTCTTGTTCAAAGTTGTTCCTGTTGCCACCACAGCCCCCGTAGGTGAAGGGGTCACATTTCTCCAGGAATGGGTTATAGTACCAGCGGGAGATGCTCTCAGTGCACTGTCCAGTATCAGGCAAGTCCACACAGTGGCCTGGCAAAGCAAGGAGAGGTGCTTTAGCCCAAGCAGTGTCTTCCCAGAGCAGCAAAATTTTCTGCTCACAACAAAAGAGCACAAGCACCATGGCAGAGGAAATCCATAGCCAGAACAGTGGCTTTCAGGTCCCCAATGCTCAGTTGCCAGCTGGTCAAATTGGCAATGCTAAGGTGAGCTGCCACCTGCCATAAATCCAACTAGCAAGCAGAAAAAGGAACATCAGAATGTGCAGTCGTGGTAAGCCCTGGATTCACTCCCTGTGGAAATGACATGTCCTCCCTGGGAGGCAGAAGGGAACATGAAGAGCCTGGACACACAGAAACCACAGATCAGCTCAGGTCTCCTCTACAACCAAGCTGCATTTAAGTGACTTGCAGTACACTCTTCTAGCCTAGTGATAGGTCCACTGTCTATAGTTTAACAAAAAAGGCAAAGATATGGGATCGAGCACCGACCTTGATGTGTCCCCCACACTGCTTTGGTTTGCACTATTTAAAAAAATAAAAGTGCTGCAGGGTTTTGTACAGGCCAGGTACTGTGCCCAGCAAACAATATGCATGAGACCTACCTGGATGGAAAAAGTTTAGGCAGGAGAGTGAAAGCCTGCTGTCAACAGCTGTCCTCAAGGTCAGAGAACAGGCCCTTGCTCATTTTCAGTACAGGGACTATCCAGATGCTACACCTGGTTTTGGATTTATAGAGGGAAGCAGTTTTACCATGGAACAACAAACTGAAGAAAAAACCAAAAGCTGGCAGAGGTCAGCCTAGGTGCTCTGGTGGTACATACCTTGCGTATGTGTGACATTGATTTTCTGCAGTCTATTGAACTCACGAGCATCTGCAAGGGAAACATTTCACATTAAAACTTCTCTCACCAGTTGAAAATAAATGCCTCTGTCCATGCAGACATGGGCAGACAGGGCTTTCCTGCACATTCTTTGCTATCACAAGCCAGAGGAAGGGAGCTATCGTTTGATGTTTTTATGTATCTCAAAGCCATGAGAGGAGCATGGGAAAAATGAAATGTAGTAACAAGAAACTCTTCCCAATTTCCAATCCACAGATACAGAGACAAAACTAAGGAAAATAAAAGCTGTTTTCTTATTTTTGTTTTCCATCAAGAAGTATGGGAAAAGTCACTCCAGGTTTTAAGAAATATGAAAGAGCACTAGTGCAGAATATAAGAGAGGGCAAGAGAGATGAATCATAGGCATGCAAATCTAAAAAGGCAACAAAACACCCACACACAGGAAAGAGATTATGGGAATTCAGAAGAGGTGAGGAGGGATGGAAGAAGGGAGGAGATAGGGTGGATTTGGGCATCTCACCACTGTGCATTTACATTAACATAAGAGGATATTAAGGGGACTGTGTCACTAGACAGACTTGGAGCAATAGTGGTTTCCTTCCCCATTTCCCAACTCCAGGAGAGCAGGTAAGGTCATTCAGTGAGAAAAAAATAATGAAAGGGGACAGAAAGACAGGCCTGAAGTCTTACAGATAGGTGCAGAGAAGAAAGTCAAAGCGTGTTTAAGAGGCAGGAAACATCACAGAAGGAAGGTCATCGCTTGCAGTCAGCAGAGATCCAGGAAATGGCAGAACCTGCAAATGTAATACTGTGGAAAGAGATAATGCAGGGTCAGGAGATAAGAACAGAAGACACCACACAGTATTGACTCAGCAGCTGTAACTTACATTGGACCCATTCCTGGGTAGATGGTAAAGTTGTCAGAGCCAGAATTTGAAGTACTTACATCGTTCACAGTACATCTCATCCGATTCATCAGCACAGTCGGGAGTTTCATCACACTCCAGATAGGCATCAATGCAGCAACCATCCTTGCATCTGAAGAAGGGGGCCTGACAGTTCCCATTGCATACTGCATCAGAAACAGTTCAGATAGCTCATTAAAATTCATTGTTTCTCCCTGCCAGATGCTTTTAGAAGGACTTAAAAGCTGCTGATAGGGCTGGCAAACAAGAAACAAGGCAGACTAGTAAAGGTCCCTCCTCAGTGCCACCCTAGACTCAAAAAAAAAAAAAATCCTATTTATAAAGGAAACATTACTCTGGAAACAGCCATGTTTCCCCTCAGAAAGAAGGACACAGCAGGTGGAAGCAAGAATGAGCTGCTCAGGGAGAATATGGACACACTGCCAAGCACGGCATTGCCCACGCAGGGGGGATTAAATCAGGAAAGCCAAACTGAAACCTGCACACTGCAAAACCTTCAAACCTCTTTGCTCTAGAGGTGGCCCCAAGTGCTGAGTACTGTGCCCAGTCCTCAGCTCCCCTGTGACGACAAACATTGGCATACTAGAGTAAATCTCAGTAAGAGCCTGGAGTACAAGACCTAGCTTTAGGAAAAGACAGAGATTATGGAAGAGACATTCATTTTGGAGCACAGTAATAGGATGAGCAGCAACAGACAGGAGTTGCAACAAGGAAAGGCAATTCAATATAAGGGGAAAAAATTATAATGAGGGTCATCAAACACTGGCATAGTTTGACCAGACAAAGTGTAAAACCTCCTTTTTCAGAGATACCCAAAACTGAACCAGATACAGAGCTGAGCAACCTAGATGACTCAAAGCTGGACCTGTAGTGTAGTCCAGAGTAGTGGGTTGGACCAAATGACCTCTAGAGGTAATCCCCAACCTAAATTATCCTATGACATGAAAGTGAAAGGCTTACTAAAGAAATTAGTCTCCAATGCCTCACTTTCCACACTGAGTCCTAATCAAAAGCCACAGGAATGGACATGAGACACTTAGCCCAAGCTTGCAGTAGGATTACCCTGTCCTACGGGAGACTCACCTGGCTGTTGTCGCCCACCAATAGAACCTGAAGAGACAAGGGGAAAAATAAAATAAAATAAATTTACCACCACAGCATTTTATCAGCTTAAGATCGGCTTTATATTGCCTTCACGTATCACATGAGAAGACCATATTTTCTGGAAGGAGGCCCTGGATTACAGAGGTGAAATATGGATGCCCACCACTCAGCGATCCAGATGAGTTGTGAGGCAGGCCTGGAGGATCACAGGGGAACTTCCCACCACAAGGTAGACCATTTCCAAATTGTTTTTCTTTTCCAAAGCTTTAACCTCCTTCTTAAGATGTGCACTGCAATGGGCCTGGCAGAGGCTCAGACCATTTATCTGAGCAGCACTAAATTGTTCTCAGCGGCTTGAGGGTGCCAAGGAGGGAGATTAATTTCATTTTGGGAGTGAAGCACTTCTGGCCCTCAACTGCACAATGCTGCTCTCTGAATTTAGGCTTTAGAGGTGACACAAAGATTTGGTGAGGACTTCTGCAGCCAGAGGAATACCAGGGACACTATCCAGTGCTTTAAGAGCTGGCAGCTTAAGACAATGACTGCCCATCCATAATTAGCCCAGTCTCCTCAGCTTACTGGGCTCTAACTAGGTGTCAGCCAAGAGGCTGCAGTACTTGTCCATAGGGTCATCCCAATCCTATGAGAGAGAGGGGGCTGGCTTTTTGAAGGACTCACCTCTGACATTCTTGCAGGCGAGTTCACACTCATCTTTCCGTAAATAGTTATTCTTGTTGGGCTTGCAGCCACCAAAAATGAACTCCTCACACTGCTGAAGGCTTGGGTTGTAAAACCAGCGTGGAAAAGACCCCCGACACCAACCCACCTTCTTTGGAGTCAAACAATGCTCTGTCAAGAAAGTTAACAGAAAAGGGTCTGGGTTAGATAAGTCCTTTGGAAGACTTTCTCTTTTGTATTTGTGAAGGCAAACAAAATCTTCCAAAGGACATGTCTGAAAGGTTTATAAAACCTTGACCAACATGGAGAAGGAGAGTAGGGAATCATGGAATGAATTTTTTTATATGAAAGGGAGGGTCACAAAACCAAATTAGAAGGTGCCACCTCCATAAAACAAAAGGAGCTGCATCCCCACACAGCACATAGTTAAGCTGTGAAACTCCTTGCTTTAGGAGGTTGCTGCTTTTCAAAGATTACATGAGGTCAAAAAGGGATTCGTACATGGTTATTAAACACAAAGACACCATCTTCTGCTTAAAAAAAATCTCCCAGCTGCAAAATCCTTGGGGATTAGTCAAGCATAGTAGAGATTTACTAACAGCATGTCATGTTCTTGCACTCTTTCCAAGGTACCAACCTCTGCACACTGTAGAATACAGTGTATTGAGTTTAGTCAGACCTTCAGCATCACTTGACATGACAGCTCTTATATTTTTATGGTACCTGAGGTAGGAAACATTCCCTGCTTAGCTACTAGTCAACCATTTGTCCAAGGACTCCTTACTCCTAATACACTTGTAATGCTGAACATTTTCATTATTAAACAAAGGCATTAAAGAAAAAAAATAAATCCAGGGATACATTGAATGCCTTGCAGATGACCCCACCTACCCTGCAACCTAAGGGCCTTCACAGCAAAACCACAGGGTCAACAAGACCTTTCACATTCTCCTGTTTTGCAACCTCAGCTGCACCCCAAGCTTCATCCACTCTGGTGTCACCCAGCAGAGAGCAATGACAAGCAGAGCAGATGGGGTTATTGCAGGCACCATCTCCTGCAATGGTACATAAAAACCCCAAAATAGATCACTATGAATGCAGAGACCTTGCACTACTGGTGCAGGCTATTACTGAGAAAAGCTGACATGCAAGTCCAGGCTCTTGGTTGTGCTCTTCTCCCATCTACCCCTCTGAGAAGAGCAGCAATAATGCCAGAGCAGCACCCAGGCTCAAGGACTCCAGGCAGGCATGTGTGGGCTCAGGCTCACCTTCTGTCTGCTCAGAGCTCAACACCATGACGGTGATGTTGGTGAAGTCTTGCTGTTGTGCGGTGTCCGTGACAGTGAGCTGGAAGACGTAAGTCCCCACCTGGAGGTTGGAGATTTCTACCTGATCTTCTTCATGCTTCTGAGAATGCAAAAGAAAGGCTTATGTAGGAGAAAAGTACTTCTAAGGAAGAAATGACTGAAGCTATGCAAGGTCCATGTTCCTGCATTAGGGAGAAAGGAACTTGGATGGAAACCTTCAAGCAGATGTCTGGCATGAGAAATGTCTCAGTGCTAGACAATCCCCCAGACCCATGGACTGCTACCCAGCTGGAACAGAGAGAACAAGTACCACAAGCATAATGAGATATTCCATGTTTTGGGGCATTGTGAAAGCACAAGGGAAAATAAAACTCTTTGGGGAGGACAGAAATACCTGTAGTTTTCACTTTACTTTTTAAAACTTAAAACCTATTATGAATCATTTACTTAGTACATAGGGAATAAGGTAGCTGTATTTAATTACTTTGTCAGGCAAGAAAGCTACAATATTATTGACACAAACTTTTCTTCAATATTTACAATAGAATTGGACCTTCATTTCCATGCTATCTCTGGTTTTGATTAGGTTTCAAAAGAACACAGCCTTGCCATATATAATTTTTATGTAGTTAATATAGCATAATATTAGGGGACCTCCCCCCCTCCACAGAAGTTGCTTTGTTTGGGCTAGGGCAAAGGGAAAAGGAAAGGAGCACTTTTTGAATTACACAGACCCCTTGGCACTCTAGAGTTTGTCACTGCTGATGTTCAAAGTCAGTGGTGGGCCTGATGTACTCATTTGCTAATTCTTCCAAAAGGTGCCACAGGAACTCCATATCAACTCCATGGCTTTCCAAAGCATTTTGCAGAAGTTTAAAAGAAATAATTTGCCCTTCTAAAGCCACAATTCACTTTTAACATTAGTAAATAAGCAGTGTTCACACCTCAGTGTGGATCCAGACAGGAGTCATGAGTTCTGCTCCAGCTCAGGTAAAATAGGAGGAAGAACTTAACACTTTAAAGAGAGGCAAAGTCCAGGAAAAGTCCCAGGAGAGCAGAAGCAGAGCCTGAGACTGGATTGTTCAGAGAAAGAAAAGGAAATGAACTGAACTGGACAGAGTAAAACTAAGAGAAGGCCCTCCACTGAACTACAGGATCTTGTGACTAGAGGCAGCTCTTGCATGGAAGCTCTGCCCTCTCAGCTGCTCCCACCCAGGCAGGTCAGGTGTTGCTCAGGAAGGCTTGTGACAGCATCCTGTGCAGGGAACCTGATACCTCATGAGGCCAAAAATGACACTTCTAAGTAGTGTGTGAGAGAGGGAGGGCAACCACAAGGACTTGGGCAACCACAAGCTCCATAGTTTTTGGGAACAGGCTCCTGCATGGACTGGCTTGAAGAGGGAAGGACAAGGTGACCTTTAAGTCAGGGCTCTGACTGACCAACCTAGTGCAACCACAGGTGCCACTGAGCAAGCTGCTCATTGCCTGCAGCTCCCTACCTTCATCTCCACAGAGGGGTCGCCAAGGATCTGTTTCCATTCATAGCTGACTATCCCATGGTCATCCGTGCTCTCTGTGCCTCTCAGCATCACTGGCTCCCCTGGCTGTACCCTCATGTCCTTCACAGCACGGGCTGTTGGAGGGTGGTCATCTGCAGAAGAAATGTAGAACAAGGCTTGGGTAAGAGGCTGAAGGGTCCAGTCCTTGTCTCCATTACAGGAAGACAATGGAAGGGGATTCTTCCAGGCTAAATCAATCCAGACTTTAACTGCTGAAAGGCAAACACTTTTATACAGCTGTGCTCCTTGCAGCCTGAGCAAGCAACAGGCAGTCAGTACTGTTATTACTGCCCTCACTAATTTAGTAAGTCCACAACCCACTATGGCTGTCTCTTTGAGCCAGTTGGCTCCTTGGGCACTTCTGTCCACAGGAACCACCATAAGAGGGTGGCCCTGTGGCTACAGCCATTGTGCTTCTGAGAGTGGGATCACATCCTCACAGAACAGCACAGAGCAATGTCTGCCCTTGACTTATGGAGACAGCCTCATGTGGGTGTTGAAGAATGTGGAACTGATTCTCATCATTCCTACCACTATCTCTAAGCACTACTGTTAGCCAGAGCTACACAATGTGGGACTTGGATGGGAAATATTTCTCTTCCAGCTCATCTTCCACCCCACTCTCTGACATACATGCCTTTAAAACAGCACAAAAAAAAACGTTCATGAGATTGTTATTTTTGTACCATTCCATGGATTAGCTTACCAGCAACTTCCACAATCTATTATATGTTTTTCCAGACTGTAAATACAAGAGATATAAACTGATCGCTGCCTGTGCCAGCAAGAACAGCCTACACAATGACACCACAGAGCCTGAATCATAACTCCTTTTGGCCTGAATGTCTCTGATCACAGGCTTTGTGCATAGCTCAGCCTGTAAAACTCCACCTGGTAGCACCTGTACCAAGTCCAAGACTCAGTGTTCCAGCTCAGCCTGAGCCTTTTGTAAAGGCATCAACCGTCATTTATAAGCTAGATAGAAATCACTCTGCCATTACACTGTTATATCAACTGTGACTGAAGGAGAGGATTAGTGTCCAAACCCCTTAGAAAATCACTCCATTAGCTGATTATTGTCACTGTTGCAGACTTGCTCCTAATTTCCTGTTTGAATCCTGTGTATCTGGATTCAGATCCCAGCTGCTGACTCTTGCTGTAGTCTACTGAAGGGACATTTAACACAAGGCATGTGTACAAACAAACCTGACATTAAAACAGGCCACTTAGCTCTTTTGTCACCTTGTACACACCGCTGCAAGCTCTGGAAAGGGGACACATTCCTGCCATTCCTGCTAGGCAAACAGCAGCAGCCTGGCAGGGAGAAAGGCAGCCTACGTCCTGTCCTGCCAGGGTGAGCCCAGTAGGTGGGTGCAATTGCACAAGGAAAAGACCAGTTTTTCAACAACACAGAGGCTGATCCCTAACTCGTGACTCTAAATCATGTTTTTCCTTTACACACATAAGCATGTACACTTTAAACAAAAAATTGCAGGCCAAACATCCAGTTACTTGGGGTTGTGGATTGCATGATCAAGTAAAAGCTCAGTTCTATTCAGTGGGTCAGCAACTTCTCCAGTTCCCATCTCTGATTAGCCAAATTTACTGACTATCCTCACATCCAGAAGAGGAGTCAAGAGTATTTCTTTATTTATGGTGACTGCCAAGGAGTAATGCTCACTAGAATTTAAGGACTTGTTTTTCAAGTCTATCCCTTTTCTCCTTAGGATGCCTGAAGGTTCAGTGACTTCGGATTATTTCTGCCACCCTGACTGTAGGAAGCCTTCCCTGGCAATGTGGCTGTTTTCCACCTGAGCTTCAGAACCAAGTGCTGACCGACCCAGAGTGAGTATCAGCAAACTGCTTGTACAACAGAGACTCCACTCTGTTTTGCTCTGAAAGCCTGCAGGAAAAATGAAAGTTACCTTTGCTATAATGCTCTTTCGACCATGGAAAGTTTCTGCTGTAAAACTCTGTAATTAACAGGGAGGTTAAAGCTTTATGATGCTGTCTGTGGCACACTTTTTACTGTGAAACATACTCCTGGAGTCACACCGTAAGGGACAATTTCCTCTCCCATTTATGTAACACATCAGTAGGGGATGTATCTTTTCTTTCCAATTCCAGAGGCAAGCATGATAGAGGGAATCCAGATTGCTTAAAAAAGTCTTATTACTCACGCTGTATTGATGCCTGAGACCCTGATTTTCGCTTTTTAAAAAATTTCTTCTTGTTTAAAAGCTCATATAGTCAGTGGCTTGTCTGGCTTCACCTCTAATGAGTTAAATTGAACCAAAATCGGTGGGGGAATAGGAATTTAAAAGATAATAAATTTCTACAAGGGCTTCAAAAGTAAGCATCTATGTGGGGGACAGACCCCCACTAGGGACCTTGCTATGCAGCCACCAATGAAATCCCATGGCAGAATGTACTTGCAAAGCTCACAGTTTGGAGGTTTTTCTTTTCTGGAATTCAGATATTAGCTTTTGCCCTTGAGATCTACAGAATACCAGATTTCCTCCATTCCAGAGCTCATGCAGATACACCCTGAGTAGCTGAGACTACAAAGCAATGCTTAAAAATACCTCAGGATGATTTGAAGTTGTCACTAGAAAGAGCTTGAAAGCTTTCTCGTGGTGACTGAGGGCCCTTACAGCCCACTGCTGTCTTTGCAGGAGCAACTGGCAAATGAGACAAGTGTGCTTTGCACTGGGGATCAGGCAAGGGAAAGACCTCAGTGGGGACAAAATCCACTGCTTAAAGCCACTGACCAGGCCAGGAGCAGAGACAGGAGCAAAAATGAGGCCACTCAAATTCCAGCATCCATGAGACACAGGACCTTGGAGATTTCAAGGTTTCAGAAGCCAGCAGAACCTGTCTGCTGCAAAAACACTGGGCAGCAGTGTGGCTCTTCCCACAAATGCTAAAGTTCTGCTCCTGCATTGCTTCCAGGGAAGTAATTCAAAAGTGAATAGCTTCCTCACCCATCCACTCTAGAAAACTCTCCATTTCCATGGGCAGAGGTAGTGAAGGATGACACTGCTGCTACAGAATCAATTTGCCTGAGGTGGAAAGAGAGAGAAGGGAACATGGCAATGCAATGCAGTGCCTGGAGAAAGATAAATACAGGCTTTAGGGCTTCACCCTGGCTGAGCAGCAAATACAGTCATGATAAAGCCATACAGTTTTCTAACAACTCATGCACAGCCAGGCAGCTCTCAGCATTAGTTTCTAGAGGTTTTTGTAGTGGTTTGTAAGTGGTGCACACAGCAGGTCAACTTAACCTCTCTAAAACAATACAGTATGACTGAATGGATTATATTTTCAGAAAAACCTAAGATGCTGCTGCCACTAGGTTCCCTCCATCCTTCCTCAGAGTGTGGGAAACCAGTCCTGTTTGCTTTAGCAGGCAGAGGGAAAGACTCTCCCACAGGTATTCATGCCATTTTAGTAAAGATTGGTTTGTACCTCCAGTCTTTTTGAGGAGACTGGAGCTCCCGAGACAGGACGTGATGTAGCCACTGCAGTAAATGCTGCAGGACAAACAGGAATTTCACAGCAAGCAGAGTGGAAGCCCCTCATCACCCACTCTGAGCAGGGAGCTGGACCAGCTGGTCTTCCAGGACCCTTCCAGTACACATTAGCCTCTAAACCTGTGCTGTGGGTACTGACTGTGCAACTTCCCATCTCCTGGCCTGAGCTTAAGGATGAGCAGCTGGCTCAGGGCTCAACAGCACCAGCCAAAGGGGCACCTGTCCCAGCCCCAGCTGTGACACCAGTGCTGCTCGTTTTAGCTGCCCACAGAATGGAAACCAGCATGGGACCAAGCACTCTAGGAGGGATGAGCTTCACTCTTGGGGAGCTCTGCTTTTGGGATGCATTACCAAAGTTTTAGCTTGCAAATCTCCCTCCATGGTGAGGCAGGAGCAGACACATCTAATCAGAACCCTGTGGTTTCCAAGCACTTCCCATCTCCCACTAACAAGCCCTGGATTCAACAGGAGGAGGAGAATGTCACTGAGCATTTCACAACAACCACAAAAAGTTCAGTTCAAGAAATGGACAAAGGTTCAGGGAGGTTATTTTCCAGTTTCACACCCAAAACTGGTTTGCCTAGACCAGAATAAGCTGGGCTAGTTACTTAAACACTGGGCCCCATTATAACCAATAAAGTGCATGGTGAGCCTGCCCCTCCCGGATGAGCCAGGCAGAAAACTCGCACCAAAGTTCAGGCTCAGGAATCATTTCAGAAGATCATGCCTTTTAACAATAACATCAGACTTCAGGCTGTACGTTAGCTGAAACAGGCAAGAGATAATGCCAAGCTGTCGTCACCAGCGTACAAAGAACTCCAAAGCTCTTGTTCTGCAAAATACTGAAGATATATTTAGAAGATGTGCAGAACCCAGATTTCAGCTGTATCCATTGTTGCCTGTACCCACAGGTTCTTCTGAAGTCATAACATTCTAAGAGTGGCCACAGTGGGTTAGAGCAGGTACCCCTGTCCCCGTGTTCACTTGCCAACAGTCTCGCTGTGGATGCTTGAACAAGAGCAAGAGCACTGCAAGAATATGCTCTCCCAGCTTTCAGCTACTTCCATCAGGCTCCAGAAACACTCCAAGATTAAATTTGTCCACTCAGCAGCCCCCAGCTGTGTGCTGTCTTTCAAGTGTTACCTAGTCTCCTCCTAAACATACATAAACCTCTTAATTCAACAGGTCTGCTCCCTGTAGTAGCAGTAGTAGTGTGGGTCTTACAATCTGTGACTTTTTTGTTCAATGTCACCCACTGGAATCACTAACTGGATATTTCATTATTCACTAGAAAAACCCTGCATTTAATTGTTATCATTGCAGAGGGTGTCGGAAGAGTGATACAGGTAAAGGCTCCTAGGACACCTGACAGCAGCACACACAGGAAAGGAATGCATGATAAAGCAGCAGATAAGCTTCCTGCAGACCCTTAGGGCCAGAAGCAGGGGGCTGACAGCAACCTGGGATCCAGAGTAGCCACAAAACTTCACGTTTTAGCAGTGATACAGCACAACAGCAGGAAAACTACACAGTTTTGTCTCCAGACCAAAACCTGGGCCAAGATTTTGGGAGGAAGACCTGACATACCAAAATCAGCTTCCTTTAACACTTGTTTCACCTGGCCTCTTCAGCCATCCCTAAAAGGTCCGGAAGCAAAAATGCTGTAGAGCTTCCTTATGCTGCCAGGTGGACATGCTCAGTGCCCAGAGGCTCCTTCATCCAGCCTCCTGCACCTGCCCCATTGTGCCCTTCCCCTTTTCCCCCTCAGTGACAGCCAGGTATCCACCTTCTGTCCAGACACATCCTGCGTGGACCCAATTCCAGCATCACGGCTGGAAGGGCTTGGGGTTTTGGTCTGGATTTTTTTGGTTTGTATCTGAATCAAAATGGCCATCTGCATTCTTAAGTGTCTCATCAACTGCTGTAGGGAGGAGGACTCAGCTATTTCTCCAGTAAGATAAGTCCCTTGGTCTCTTTGCCCTGCTAGCCCTCCAGTGTCATTCAAGTTATTCAGAGAGCTTTTGGTATCAAAGACAATGCCTAAAAATTTCAGAGAGGGGGGGCACGCATTTCCCATCAAAGCACAGCACGAACATCGCAGCCCGATCCAAATACACAGCGACAGTTGCACAGCATCTGTCACTGCAGCTGACACCTGCCTGGCACCCAGCACCCCCCGGAGGTCAAACACGGCTGTGGAAGATCCCAAGCCCTTCTTACACCCACAGCAGTCCGAGGCACAAGCCCCATGTGAGCGAGGAGAGGCCCGGCCGCCTCCAGGCAGAGTAACCCGAACTGCATTTCTGGAGTGCTTTTCACTTCTCACTGATAGCCCTCCTGGCTCTTCCTGCTCCACCAAAACCATCCCAGGATGGCTGGAAGGAGCACTAGGGATGGATTGCAAGACAGCAACTGCATATTTGTGTCTGGGGTGCCGCAGCTCAGTGCCATATTTTAGCAAACATATCACTGCTGGTCACACAGAGAGGTCGGTGGCCCTGGGACACTTTCTAAAAATCCGCACATATGGAATGCCAGACCCTGGGACCAGCCAAGGGACGAGGGGCTTGCAGTCTTCTTGTATGAGGCACCGCTCCACAGAGGTAAAGAGGCTGAATTGCTCAACAGTACATTGTATTTTAATCTAATCTTGTGAAATCAGAATGTACTAGAGATGATGCATTCCCTTTTCCTCCTACAACAAAGCATATAGGAGTTTAGACAGCTGCCAGCATGCCACCTCCAGTCTTGGTGATGTGGCCCTCAGTTCCTCCCTAACTGCAGCTCCTGTGAAAAGGATTTTGAGCCTGAAAAAGAGATGCAGAAGAACTACTGAAACAGTCAGACACCTTTACCAAAAGGCCCTAAAATCCAGTAGGAAGCCACAAGTAGGGACAGAGGACCACTTCTGCCACACTGCTGTTCAAACCAGCAACACCCAAGGGCTGCTTCAGAGAAGTTGTGCCCTGCTCCAAACCCCTCACACTGCTACTCAGGATGGAGAAGTGGTCATTGTGGAGTTTGGGGCCATTTCCCACCTCCAGCACCCACAAGGCCTCAGGCTGGCACATCCCAGCAGAAGATCAAAGATCTATTCAGCTCACATCATCACGCCCTTGCACCCACCTGGATGCTCCCCTTGCCATCCTCACAGATCCTTTCCTTTGCACAGCTGGGCTGGGAGGGTGTGTGAGGAGGATCACCCACAGAGATATCCCCTAACAGCCCTGCCCACGGATCAACAAATGATAAACTGGTTATGGTTGCCAAAGACCCAGCCAGGCTAGAAACATGCCAGCCTTCTTAGCCTTCAACCAAAACACAGAAGGAAGGGGCAAAAGCAGCTGTGTTTTTAGTGTTTCTGAGCACACTGCAATTCTTTGGAGATGGCAGGTGGCCAGCTTCAGATTAGCTCATTTTCTACCTGGCTCTCTGTGCTCAGGTGCAATCTTTTGGAGCAGGGCAACAGCGATTGTGGAGGAGAAACCCACCTCCAAAGAGGAAGTTTTATAACCAGCCTGCCCCAGCTGCTCCTCTCCCAGCAGTAGTGACCAGCCCCAACAAGCAGAGAAATACTGGCACACCTCACCATCCAGGCTTCTGTTAAATAAAGGTAAGTGGATTGCATCCTGCCTCCAGCCCCTGAGCAATTAAGAGATTAATGCAGCCCTTTAAAACCTGGTGATGTGTAGATTTTCAGAGGATTTCACTTTCCAACCTCAAAGGCTCAGGGGAAGGGAGAAGAAAATAACACCTTTTCCTCTACATTGTCAAGCAGAAAATACTCTGAGTTCGGTAATCACACACTCCACCTGCTTCGAACAGGTTAAAGAGAGATTCCCTATTTGTCTACTAACAGGTAAACTGAGGCACAGATCTTAAAAATGAGTACTGGGGTTTGGGAAAACCTTTGTGGCAGAAGAAAGCACAGAAACACCATCTTTAGCATCACTCTACCCCGAGTGTTTGGCAGCACCGCTGCTGATGCGATGGCCGCAGGAGCTGGCACCGAGTAACCATTAAAGCTCCTCCGGCCCCGGTTCGCAGGGATCCATTACGGGCACCTTACCACTGGCTCTGTGATTCTGCATTGCCAGGTAGGAATCGTACACGTCCTTCTTCAAGAAGTTGAGAAAGCCGACCTTCCTGGCAAACCTGCAAACGAAAGCCTTCTCATAGAGGCAGTTGAGGAGAAAGCAGCCCTGGATCTGGTCCTCCTTCGAGCCCGGGCCCTGCTCCACGAGAGCCAGGTTACAAGCGGGGTCCTTACAGCAGGCTCTCATGCAGTCCCTGCTCCGACGCACCATGGGGGACGACAAGAAGGTGGCTCCGTTCTGGACCGAGGCGTCTGTGTCCAGCACCCAGTCCGGCAGCCCTGCCGTAAAATCCTCCAGGCACATTTCACCGAAGGGTTTTTCCTTCTGCCCTTCACTCAAGTCCAACACCAGCAGCAAGCAGACCCAGGGCACAAACCACGGACCCGGACTCCTTCTGGCCATCTTGGCGCCCCGATTCTCACTGTCTTGAGGCTTCAATCCTTTCCTAAAGGAAGGGAGAAGACATACGAATCTAAGAGGGATTGTGTTCAAGTGCATGCCAACCCGGGGCGAGAGGGAGCCGGGGCACGGCCGAGGTTGCGCTCTGCATTCCGGCTCGCCCCGAGGCAGCCGGTGTGTCCCCTGACCCTGCACCTCGTCCCCAGGCATGTGCTCTCAGCCCCACCTGGGCGCTCTGCGCTGGGGCTGCTGCTGGCAGCGGGATGTCCCCGCCGCCCCGCGCTGCCGCCACCCTCAGGTGCGCCTTCAGCCGCGGCCAGCGGAGACAAAGGCTCGGCCAGCACAGGAAGTGAAAACCAACTCCCTGAGAGAGTGGGGGAAAAAAAATCAAGTCACTCCCTTGCATGCTGAATTGCGTAAGAGGAAGGGGAGGAGAGACAAGCTGATACGATCTTCTACTCCCCTTGGAGCGGAGCCGAGACGGGTTCTCTCGCTCCCGCAGGTGCGAGGGCAGCCGCGCCAGGCGAGCATCCCACCTGCTGGGTGCTAGCCGCATCCCCGTGCTAAGGATGTTCCAAAGGAACTGAAAGCCGAAAAGCAGACGATCTGTGTCCTGTGGCAGTCGCCCCTGTGCTCCGGTGCGGTCACTGGCACCATTAGCCGGATGAGTCAGCCTTGCAGCCCTGTCTCAGTGCCCACCGCCGCTGTTGCTGCAAGAGGTTTTGTGCTCAGTGCAGGCATCCCGAAATCACGAATTCCCTGCTCTTGGGACACGGCATTTTTATTTATTTTTTTTTTCCAGCGAAAGCACTTGGGATCGTACTTGGAGGCTGCCTGAGTAGCAGGACCCCTGCTACCACAGCAGTGAAAATTTGAAGTAATCACCCCCCCACTCATGAGCAGCACTTCATTGTTCTCCTCAATCTCACACAGGTTAGCTGTGGTCTGTTTGTAGTGGCCTTGCCTTGCAGGACGGTGCTGTTTGGGGCCACGGGAATGCAAAGGCTGCCTGTCCGTGTATTTCCCCCCTTCGTGCCTTTACTTGCAGATCCATGATCAAATTCCTCTGTTCAACGCATACCCCTGTGTCATCCATCCCTCTGTCTGTAAACAGTCCTAAAACCCTGGCAAACTGCTCTTATGCCTCCGTCATTGTCCTTAGGAAAGCTGGGAGTGTTGGTAATTTGCTTGGACATTATTTGTAATGAAATATTTCATCACTTAAAATAACAACAGCAAATCTGAGACGGCATTTCGTGGTATGTCTTCGGAAAGAGGTGCTGAGCAGCAGCTATGTATCAAACAGCAGTTGGCTTTGTGGTTTGGGAGACCATTCTGGTGTACAGCATTTCAATTCTTACTGTTTCTTTCTGTACCTCTGATCTAGCCTTGTGTATCCTCAGAGGATTTCTTGAGAGTCCTTAGAGACATGTTTCGTGCCTCCTGGCTGTCACAAGCACCATGGGAAGATAATACTGTGGGAATATTATTTTTCCATACCTCTAATGACTTTCTATGGCCTGATGTTGACATTTGTATAGTACAGACATCTGTTAAGAAAAGGGAATTGCTTTGATCTGGCAGTGGTAAGGTATAAAATAAACCTTGAAAACTGATAGGAGAAAACATTAATATCTGCAAATAAGTATTTGCTTTCATCATTGGCTTTATGAGTCTTTGTCAGAAGAAGTGTGGTTGTCTCCCACTCCATTTACAAACCAGATCTTTTGGACCTGCCTGCAGATGAAAGCAGTAAAGGGGGAGCTGCTTGTTTTGTTGTATTTGAACATCTAAATATATGCAGGAGAAATAAAAATGGCAACAAGGTTGTCTCCTTCTGTTCTGCACTGCCTGAGATGCTCTGCTGGGAACTCTCTCTTGTGTTTAACCTGGAATAGATTTTTACTGGATAAATATTCAAAGCCTTCAGAGTGGAGCCAGGCAAGGCTCAGTGCAGTTCTCTGACACAGGAGCAGGGAGCTCAGGGAGCAATTGGTCCCATGGCAAACCAGTGACTGTGCTTCGATATCCACACTGGTAGAATTGTGCCTAAACACTGCAGTTTGGTATTTTTGTCTCACTGGCAATAATTTAATCTACCTCAGCAGTAGTGTTGCATTACAAAATCCTTCACAGAATTCCTGCAAACCTGAAGAACATGATGTCTTTTCTGCTTGTGCCAAACAATATAGGACTAATGTAATTCCTACAAACACATAGCTGTGAGGATTCATTGATTGGCATCTCTAGTGTCTCCCCCCACTTTTGAAAAAATATTTATGAAAGAATGAGCCCCTTCATAAGAGGATGAAGCCTAGACTTTAGAAGAGGTGTTTTTATTGGGTTTTACTCTTAGCAGAAGGCTGTGCTAAGTTCTGCTGCAAGGTTTTCTGCTGTTCACCCTAACTGTCTTTATAGTCACTTTATACTTAGTTTTGTTCAGTATTTCAGTAGCACAGTTTCTAAATATGCCCAGTTTATTCTGGAGGAATTCAGTAATTAAAATTTTAATTGAGATTGGGCCCAAGATCAAGGACTTCTACTAGGGGCCCCTCTCTGTGGTAGCAGCTCTTCTTCCAACTTGGTAACTCAATTTTTGCTGTCCTAACCTCCAAATCCCATTACAGACCTCATCTTCTGCAAAATGAATAAATTCCCACGGCTTCAGCTGAGACATGTATTACTCATGTTAGTGTGAAGGGAAAGTAGGGTGTGTGATTTTATAACTTGGGAGTGTTTTTAAGGGGTCCTGAAGCAGTGAGTCATTGTTAACTTTTGTCTGTCTTTGAAGTGTCTGCTCTCAGTCTGTAAATAACTATTCTGAGGATGACTCAGGGGGGTAAACCACACCACAGTTTAATATTTGACTAAGATTAACAGAGGTCTTAGACACACATGCCTTGTAACAAATGCAGTGCAGGAGCCTCCATCCCCTGCCTTCTTTCTGTGTGATTGCTCTTGAGACCACAGCACCTTCCGCCTTCCAGGAGGAAGTGACTCCAACAGGCAGAAAAATAAGGAAGACTTGATTCCTGTTCCCCTTTGCCCCGCTGTGCAGCCCAGCTCCATGGCATAATCATCTGCAATGACTTCCTCACAGCAGCTTGTCCCACCGGCTGCTGCAGGTGAATCCATTCTGCTGTGTTTTACCTGGGAACAGCTCCATCTGTAATTAACACTTGGGAGACAGGTTTGCTTGCTTGTTTTGTTGTATTTGCCTCAGGTTAAACCTCCTGGTGTGGTTTAGGGGTGAGACCCGGATGCAAGTGACAGCACAAAGATGTGGCAAAGGAAGGAGACAGGAAGGGATCTCATCAGGCTATGACTCAGCTCTAGTCCTGCGGAACAAAGCAGGAGAAAGGATGACAGGCTGCTGAGTCCTCCTGAGAGCCGTGGGCACTGCATCGAGGTAGCTTTGGAGAAGGGAATTACAGTGAGGGTATATTGTTTCTTTGGGGATGTTCTTGTCTAGTTTTATGGCACTGGTTTTTATTTTAATGTTGCTGGTCAAGGTAAACCCTTAAGGGCAGGAACAATGGGAAAGGAAGAAGTGGAAACAGTGTCTAGACTGGTTACACCAAGAAAGTATTTGCATTTTTGTCCTGTCTATGCTAGGCTTTTACAGGGAGATAGGTATGGAAATGTGAAGCAAAGAACCTTCAATTTGCAGGAACTAGAATAAACTTACATTTCCCACTGAAGTTCTCGCAGACAACATGATCTGTTCTTCACAGCACCTGTGGGTGGAACAGGATTGGCCACAGGGTACCCTATAGATTCCCCTCCATTACTTCCTACAGCAACCACATCCCCAGAAATCTTCTTTCAACACCTTCAGGCCAGCTGCCAGTGCCTCCTGGGAAAGTCTGCTCTCCCCTCTGCTTGTAAATGGTGATTTCCCTGCAGGTGTGAGCAGTACAGTCCCTGCAAATGGAACTGTACCCTTTCAAGGGGACTGGGTCATAAAAAAATCCTTGGTGAAAGAGCTGTACAGCCTCTGCAAGCCTAAAATGTTGAAAGCAGGCTGGACAACAAGGAAGATCCCCTTCAACTATTCAGCCAGTGCTTTTCTTGTCTCCAACTCCACCATTCAAAGATGTGCTGAAATTTCAGTGCTACATCAAAACATTGCTCATGCTGTCAGTGTCTCAGACCTCTTCCTCTAGGGAAACAGCAGAGTAATGAGGGAGAGCAACAAACAAGAGGGAGAGAAACAAACAGCATGGGCACGTTCTCAAAGATCTCCAAGCAATTTTTTTTGGCATCTAATTCATGTTGTCAGCTTCACCTAAGTATTCAAGGAGAAGGGGTTCTCTTTCCTCAGTGGAGATGCTTACTCAACCTGCTACCTCCTGGATGTATGTGGATGGACACAGACAAGGAAAATTGGTGTGCCAAAGGAGTAGGTACAACTATTTCTCATTAGCCTTCTGAACTGCTGGTGAGACATTAGCCTTCATGCTTCACTTGACTGCCAGTAACAGGCCAGAGGAAGGGCAGGTGGGCAGGCCAGCTCACCTGACCTCTTTATTGCTGAGACCTCTCTATTCTCTGAGACAGTGCCAAATAGGGCAATTTTGGGTCAATCAGTCAAATTGGGAAATGTTTTCCACTGGCACTTGCCATTATTCCTTCCCAGTGCCCTCTCAGTGCCTTATGAAAGGTGAGCCTGTCAGGAGAAAGGAATAAGGCTGAGTACTGACACTTGGCTGAAGAATGTAGAGGCTTCTCAGTCTGTGCTGATGGGAAGGTGGTAGTATTTCTCAGGTGAAGCTGGGGACTGTATTAGCTGGATATCCCAGTCTGCTTCCCTGTGTCTCCAAAGTTGAGGGTGAGAGATGATGCGTTCTCCCTCTACTCACTAGAACTCTAGGGCAATGGTGCAGCCTTTTTGGTTTCCATGATCCCATGGAGACACTGAAAAATAAAGAAAGTGGATGATGGACCTCAAGATGCTGAGTGTACTGGGGTTGCTCACTTAGGGCTCTGAATTTTTAAAATCTCCAGTCCTGGCTACGTTGTCTTATTGCACAACATTTTTTGTGTGCCTATTCCTGTTCCCAGGAAGGAACAGAACCTCTTTACCTTGTGGTGTCACTGTAGTATTGATACAGTCACCTCCACTGGCTTCTCTGGTTTAATTTGTGTTATCTATCACGCTTGCAACCACAGGGAAAGTGATTATTCTAAAGCAGGTGGAGAGTGGCTTCTGCTGTCTTGAAGGGAAATCTTCCTCACTAGGCTGGGACTCAAGGGAAAGGGGCCAACCTGGTTCTGTGGAAAGATGAGCTGGGGCCCTGCTGAATTATTAAGCACACATCACAGTCATCAGCTCAGGAAGAAAGAGAAGCACCATCTTAGCTCACGGGGGGCGGGTGGAGATTACTAGGTCCAAGAACAGAGGAGTGTAACTGGATCTGACTCATGCCCTTGGATGCTCTGCTGCCTGGATCAATGTCACAGCTGTTTGGTACTATGATGCCTATGCTCAGCTTGGTTTGGTGGCCCTCTCTGGCACCATAAACAGTCATAAAAGTCCAGCTCCACAGTACTGAATCCTCCCATCCTTTCAGAGGCACTTCACTTTTAGGGTAGGCCTAAAAGGATCAGCAACCCCAGGTCACACACACAGAGAGAAACTGAGGCATAGTGTTTCTTTCAGTCTAACAATTCAAACGTGTTGGCCATGTTTAAACTCCCTTTATTCACCAACAGAAATGATATGCAGATTTGCAGAGGAGATGATCACGAGCAGCTGCAGCAGGAGGTCCATTGGAGCTTACGTGTGCACAGCTCTTGTGAAAAAACAGGTTGTCTGATTAGATGACTTAGTTGCCCAAGTATGTGTGTTCACTCCAGAAATTTTGCTCCAGGTTGTGTGCCTGAGGCTGTAGGGAGAGATAAATAGGTTGAAAATAAGATTCCATCTCCCAGACATGCCTGAGATCTCTGAGATTCTGTCCAGACAAAATGGGGAATGTCTTTCTGTCCCTTTGGCCATGTGAATCTGCTGTGATGCAAACAAAGGACAGGATGGGATGTGGCACTGTGAAGGAAGTCTTGAAGCTGCTTTTTTTTGGTGGCAGCTGGCATTGACCAGCA
Organism: Leptocoma aspasia; assembly: GCA_013399835.1. Classification (NCBI taxonomy): domain Eukaryota; kingdom Metazoa; phylum Chordata; class Aves; order Passeriformes; family Nectariniidae; genus Leptocoma; species Leptocoma aspasia. The sequence continues at coordinate 237,686 of VXAX01004285.1, read as the reverse complement.
CTGGCAGGTGGCTGGTGCACCTGTAGGAGATGCTGCCTCATTCAAGGGGACAATATCCCCTACCTTGAATGAGGCACCCAGTCCTGTTCCTGCAGGAACTTCTGCCACACCCTCAAGGACTGATCTTGCACTGGTTTTAGTTCTTCTTCTTGCTTTAATCATAGATTAAAACATTTTATTACTGGAGGAGGCCTACTTTATCAGTAAACATTTGTTTGTATATTGCCACCTTCTTATTACAACAAATTCATGACTAAGCTGAAATAAGCCAAAGCAGTATGATGAACATCCTCTAATCTGGCTCATTTTGGCTTACAGCTTTCCTGAGAGGGCCTCTGACATCATCCTCTGAACGTCTTGTTCAGCTGTAGGGTGGCACTGATTGAGCAGCACGAGGGCTTGTGCCCCTTGTTTGTTCCTTTGTTGATAGAGTGCAGGCCATGGGGTGAGTCTGTTACTCAGAGAACAGGCCTGTGGACCTTTTCAGATGTGGCATCTCAGCTCAAGTGAGGTTACAACTCAACAGCAGTTCAAGCTATTTAAGAGCCACTAGAGTAGGTCTTGTTCCCTTTTTCCTCATTTTCACAGCTCTCCTGTGACTTCTGGATCTTCTGCTTCATAAATTCAACCACGCTGGCAGAATATTAGCAGGGCAAACCCCAGCTTTCATGTAAAGATTAACTAAACTGCTCAAGAACACCAGAGTTAGTGCAGAGGATGGAAGCAAGGGGCTTCCCTGCCAGCCCTTCAGCTGCTGCAGATATTTAGAGTGACTCAGTGATAACAAGTAGCTTCTCCTTTAAGTCTGCTCCTCTTTCTCTGCTCTTAATGCCAGCCTCTCTGGAGATTCTTGGGCCCAAAGAAGTACAGTTTCCCCCCCTCTTTTCCTCCTTCAAATATGTCAGTCCTTGAACACCAAAATAGAGCACTTCTATTTGGAGACAGGAATTTACCACCTGAATGTGTGTCCTTTGGTCCAGACATACCTTGTGAATATCATTTTAGGCCATATTAACCTTTGAAAAGTCAATAGTTGTAAAGGCATTATAAGTTGTTCAATGGGTTTTACAAGGTTTCCACTAGTTAAGAATCTCTGAAGAATCTGCATTTACTAAGTATACTACAAGCCTCTCAACACAGATTTTTCTGTGTAACTTTGATCTAAATAAGGAAGTTTTAGGAGTGGGATTAGAGAGGGGATACAGCCAAGCAGTGAGGAAAAATGGGTAAAGCTGCTAAAATTAAATAGCTAACAGTTATCTTCTGAACTGAAGTTTTAGGCTGTCAGAAAAACAGAGGAGATGACATCAGTTTTGGCTATACTTTAACACTTTATTCTTCATGTCCATGAAAGCAAATTGCAGAATTTCCCATCTGAAAAAGATTTTTTTTTTCTCACGTTAAGGATGAAAAGAAGGGCTGTAATGGCCCAGCTCTTTTTTCTACCACCCTATGTACAAAATCCTGCTGGCTGGGTGTACCACCACCCCTCTGGGGACAGAACTGTGCCAGAGGGACTGGGCAAGCTCTTCAGAGACCAGCCCCTCTGCAGACTGCCTCATGTGGCCTGGCAGCACCTTTCAGTGGGAGAAGGGTCAGTTGCTTTTCCTTTGGCTTATCTGGCTCTTGGCCTCCAAACTGGAAATGGAGCTTGGTTCCTGACAGCAGAGGCTTACTTGCTTTTTCCACATGAATCATGAGACTGGAGGTGTTTGATCTGCTTCAGGATGGAGCATCTCAGTTGGTTTGTCCGTGTGGTGGGGCAGCTGCCTAGACAGGCTGCTGGAGGGCTCAGGGAACAGCTGGATAAAGAGGTGTGACAGCATCTGGAGTGACACAGGTGTCCCCGTGTCCTGGCACCCTGTAAGCACAGCCAGCCCAATTTCTGTTCCTCTGAACAGAACACAGTGTGCAGTTCTCACACATATCCTTCTAAATGGTATAGGGCAATAGTGCTGCAGACCTTTAACCAGGTGGGGAGGAACTGTAAACCAAGCATTGATAATATATAGTCTGATAGCCATTTATGATGCCTCAGCAGGTGAACCTGTTTACCATGAATACTTTTCTGTGGGAAGGAGATGGTGCTATATTCCTAGTGAGGTCTTCTCTTGCAGTGCCATCACATCAAATACTGTACTTTTTTAAGCACAGATATTTTCTTTTATCCCAGAATTTCCTTGCTCAAATAATTTCAAATTCATGCCACTGGGAATTCTACAGAAATTTTTGAGAGAGCTGGAGTTAACTTAGAGAATATAGAATGAAAAATGGAACTGCTGAGCCCAACTTTGAGTTCCAGTGTCATTTCCTGACCTACTACTGTAAAATAATGAATGAGCTGTCTGACTCCAGACCACTTCTTATCTGTGCTGGGTCCAGTGCTTTAGCTGGAAAATGCCAAATATACAATCTCAAAGGGAGCTAAAAACCTGTAGCTGCAGGCAGTTAACTGAGTATGAACTGCAGCAGGATTCAATGCATTATATATGGATCAGCCCTCTGGAATTGCACATGCATATAAGTTATGCCTGTAGGAAAACAGTAATTTAAAACCTCCTTCTTCCCCACCTCTTGGAGCTGACTTGTGTTAAATATTAACAAACATGGTTCATCGATTCCCTGGTTCACTTGGCTTCTTTTAACAACAGATGTTATTACAACAACTCTGCCTGCCTCCCTGCTCCTGTCAGCACATCTGATGGTGAAACCCAAGAGTCTGCGGCTGTAACTCTGCCTGCAGAGCCCGGCTGCTGCCCCAGCCCTGTGGCCACCCCTAACTCTCTCCCTAGGATCACCAATGTCTCCCACCTTTGGTGCCTGTAACTAGCTTGTGCTGGGAGACCCTGGTTGCAGAGAGGCTTTGGTTAAAGGAGACAGAGAAAAGGCGTCAGGGAGCCCAGAGGAAGGCGAGTTCCTGCTGTCACAGGAGGAGGCAGTGAGGATGGCCAGCAACTCCAGTGCACTGCCCCGAGTGACTTTCCAGACGCCAGAGAAACCTGGAGAGGAATCATCACACAGGAAACTGGGCAAGCTGACCATAAAGTACAACCGCAAAGACCTACAGCGCTGGCTGGACCTGGAGGAATGGATCAACGCCCAGCTGCAGGAGCTGTACCAGTGCCGGGTGAGTAGCTGGGGCACATGAGCCACTTGCTTGGCAGGTGAATGGATCTAAAGGCCCTGTGTGCTGGCACAGAGCTTTGCTTGCTCTGCTTCACTGGAAATAGTTCCTTGTCTTCAACTTCCAGCAGGTATCTCCATGCCCCCTCTGCAGCACTCTGACCGGTGTGTCGGCAGGCAGGGAAGCTTGCACTGATGCAATCCAACTGGCTTTGAACTGCCTGGTGTTGCACCCACTGAGGGGGTGTAGCTATTGCTCAGCATGACTAGCACAACCTAGAGAGATGTATAAACCCAGGATGATTCTTGTTGCTGAACTCCATGTGGTGAGTGGCTTTGCAGTGAGCAGTATCCAAGCTAGCTGGGTTAGAGTGATGAGTATATCCCTGCTCCTTTTTGACACAACAGTGGGGCTGTACCTGCTGTTTGAATGAGACACTTTGGAATGTGCTGTATCTGTAACTGCAGAGTCTGGACACATTACTGGCAACAGGGAAGAATGGGAAAAAAACTCTTTGCTCAAATGTAGAGATGTTATTGCTGTCATCTTCACCCATCCCCAGAGCTGGCTCCCTTGTCTGAGCTTCCCTTTGCACCAGGAACAGTTCCTCCCAAATTCTTCCTGCCTGTCTGAGAGCTGTCCCAGTAGGAAAGATCCAGGAGTGCCTACAGCACCTGAATGGTACCGGTCTTTACTTCAGCTGTTGCATTTTTTCACTGGGTTAGTGACATTCAAGTTCCAGCACTGCCTGGGTATATTGAAATTTTAACCTGTTACTATTGCTTCTATTCATATATTGTCCTTAGATGCATGACACTTATGCTGGGTGCTTTCAGAAGCAATAGTGCTCTTCTGTGTTTGAGATAATCCTTTGGAGTGCAGTACAGTAAAAGATGAAATGCTTTCTTTCCCCCATTGTACATCATGATCTTAAACCCATTTAAATAGCTTGATTAAGGGTTTTGCTTTTCTCTCTAGGGCAGTGGCTGATACAGTAAGAGAACACATCTTTCTTGATTCACAGAGAATCTCCATCTTCAGCAGATGACACAGATGGGTTTAACAAATAATGTAAAACTGCTGATTTATGTCCTGGATGGGGATGGACTAAATGAACTGCCAGGCCTTTTCTGTCCTGTATTCTGTATTTGCACACAGTGTAGTGTCAAGCACACTTTTGAGATACAAGGAAATAAGAGCTGACAATTGCTTAGAGTCTTCCGCTCTGAGCATCAGCAGTTTCAAATTGCAATCAACAGTGAAGTGGACATGTTAGAACAGGCCACGAGTGGTGGGTTTCATGCTACTTGCCATGATGGTACAGAGAAATTTTTGCCTGCCCAGGCTGATTTTCTGGGCCTGAGAGCTATAGAATGATGTCACCTCCACAGCTGAAGACCCAGACTTCAGGAACTGATTATACATCTGCCCTTATTATTGTTGTTGCTGTTGTTTTTTATGATTATAATCATTATTATAATAATTTTCTGTGTGACTATTTGATATTTGTGGGAATATGCCAGACTCTCATGCCATGTTGGGAGATTAAAATGGTTCATTTCTGTTTTGATTTATGCTTTATGCAAAGAGCAGGCAGAAAACAAATATGGAGAGAAAGGTCCTTCCTTCTGCTGCAAATGCATGGCTCCTCTGAAAATGAGTATATTACTGCTTCTGTTCTGTTAACTAACTGTTTTAGACTTCCCAAACATAGCTTGCTCAGTAAAAATGACTAATCTCTTAGTCTCTAACTAATCTCTAACTAATCTCTAGTTAGTTGTGAATTTCCAGTTGTTTTCTAAAGCTTATTAAAATGATAGTAATAAACCCTCAGGTGTATCTTAGGCCTCTTGATAATGCATTATGAAACATTATACAGTGCACATGGGAGCAGAAGTTAGCAGCAGACCCAGTCAGACAGGCAAAATTCAGTGTGTCTGCAAAGTGCTAGCATGGTAGTCCTGGTGAGTGAAGGCTGTTAAAAAGAGTGGCAGTGACAATATTGCTTCCCAACCATCCCTGCACTGGCATTTAAGGGACTGTCCCTGGAGTTGGTAGCTCAGCTCAGGGTCCTTTTCTTGACTATTGATGTTTGCTAGAGATAAGCAAGGAGAATGGCTGCTGCTTTGATTAACAGAACATCTTGCCCTTGGAAAATTACTGCAGTTTTAAAGAGTTAAATTTTTGGTGCTTTTTTCCCTGAGACAAGACAAGAAGCCCTTGGTATGACCAGTAACATGACCCAAGATGGGGCTCTCCATGTGCTACTCTTACTTGCTGAAGTGTACAGAGATAGATCTTCACACTTGTAAAGGTGTCAGTAAAACAAGTCAGTTTATGTTATCACTTCTGTTTTCCAGAGAATTAAGAGCTGTTTACTGCCATCAGAGTAGCTGCCCAAAGGGGATTGTTTTTCCCTACTGCGAAATCTCAGCAGGCACAAGTGAGAAACCCAGCCATGCCCTTACAGGAACAGATTGCCAGTGGATTGTCCTTGCTAGTATCTCTTCAGCACAACAGATTTCCCCGTTTCCTGATGTATTCAGGCCAGTATAAGAGATTTCCTGAAAGGAACTACATAACCTAATGCTGTGCTAGGTCAGAGACTGTTAACAGGATCTCTTCAAATACATACATGTGCCACAGTAAATTACTTGTAATCACAGAGATGTCCAGCAGGTCATCCTGCTCTTCTCTGTGCATTCTGACAAGACTATTTAGTTGCAACTATTTAGTTGCTTCTTTGGGCTTCCTTGCATCCATCAACTTCCATTACAATTGTCTCTTTTGCTACCTCTTATTTTGCTCCACCTGCCCTAGGCAGGGCAATGTTCCTGTGTGTCTTCCAGAGATTCAAATGCCAGCAAGGTTAGTTCAAACATCACCTCCTGATACAGGGAATGCTAGGATGTTTACTGTCATGAGCCTTTTTTGCAACAAAAGTAAGACTCTCTGTAAGACTCTGTGATTTTCAAGATGATTCCTTGCATATGGAAGCCAGAAGAGCATCCACACCAGGACTAAAAACCACAGGGGTTTCCTACCCTATCTCACCCTTCCAGCCTACTTAGCTTCTTAACCAGAGACACAGTCAGACTGGATCAACACCTGTTTTCTAAAAAGTCACATGAAAACTATTACTTTTAAGAAGAAATACTGTGTGGATCACAGTGCAATATATTTAACTCTGGTTTATTATATATTCTTAAGTCAGGTGTGTATCAAAGCTAAATGAAGGCTTTCTACTTCCTCTCTGGCTTGTGACTGCTCAGGAAAAGTTTCTTTTTTTCCTCTAAGTATTGCCTTTAATGTTTAATGTTTTACATACACATCCATAAATGCCACAGCCTGGCAATCAGGAATTGTGCTGTTCACCCAGTATCCTTATTCTACTGATTACTATACCAAAATATCACTAGTGTTGTGTTGTGAAAGATTCATTTTGCAAATAGACTGGAAAAACACAGGCTGCTTTCCTTGCAGAGATTTGTGAAGCTAAAATGTGTCTACGATCAAGTTTACAAATTTTTCCAACTAACACCCCCATGCAGTACAAGATTATTACTCCAACCACCAAAACTTAGGGTCCCTCTTACATTAACGGAGACTATTATGTTCCTCTCACATCTATTAGAGAAAGCTGGCAAAATATTGTTAGGTCTTTCAACAGCATAATATTCTCTCCATTACTGCAAAAAGCCTTAGTATAAATACAAAGTAGGTGAGTGCAAAATCCTAAAACCTCCTTCTATTATTTATGCCTCTCCAAGATTAGGCCTGTTAAAATTCTGTTTGGTGAACTCTTCATAGAGGGTGCCATAAGCTGGTGTACATGGCACTGGAGTTTGATATCCTTGAAATGGTCTTCCAATGATGGGTGATGATCCCTGAGCAGTGTAGTGGTTGGAAAAGATGAAGAATGTGTACATCAGGATGTGTGGCTGTAGCAGAGACCATAAAGGGGCTGGAATCCATGCCCTCATTATATGAACCTCCATTTTTTGAGATGATTCATATCTTGACCTCAACTTTGCAGCATAGTTTTATTGTAACTCAGCTGCTTAGTTCTTTAAGGTTGGCCTCTAGAGTTCTTAGAAGTTTGAAGGTTAATTAACTCTGGTGGTTTTTTTCCTTTGTAGCTAAGAGAGGAAACAGAGGCAGCAGCTCCTGAACCACAAATTGATCTTGAAGATCTCCTGGAGGTCCCTAATGAAGAACAGAAATTAAAACTACAGGTCAGATAGAGGGACTTGGTGATTTTAAGTTAGTGAAGTTTTCTTCATAAAGACTAGTGGCATGTGGGGTAGAGAATAGGTGTTTGTAGTGTTGTATGAAGCTTTCTTGTGCCTTCCTTTTTGTAGGGAGGGGAGAATTAGACCAACTCATAAAATACTAAAATGACGACTCCTTGTGTTTTTAGGAAATCCTCCATGAGTGCTCCAGCCCCACAGAGGTGAGTGAAGCACCATATAAATTTACATGTATACATGTTATACTGTTCTGTAACAGTGTCTTTGCTGCTGCTTGGCTGTGTAGCCAAGACACTACTGTCCTGCAGATTTGTTTAATCATAATGGGAGGTGTTTGCCACTTTATTCTGTGATTGTAAAATTACATATAAATGCACATGAATGAGCTGAAGGCAGAGCACTAGAGCAAATAAGGAATTATGCTTTACAATCAGAGGAAGTTCTTTCCATGTTTCGGACATCCTAAGCTGATCAGTCTGAGTTGCTACTTGATCCTCAGTGTAGAAAAGCCATAGACAGTGACAGGTCACATAACCATTTTTTACACTGTTAACTGAATGCATTCTTAGCATAAAACACTCTAGAGTTATGAGAGACAAGAATGCAGAATGGCCCTTAGGTTGGACTGGGCAGATAACTGCTGAGCAGTGGCCACATAGGTTAGTTTTAATCATGGATTTTTTCCCCCCATGTAACTTTGCAAGTTTTGACTTTGAATTAGAGAATTAAATCTCACAATGTCCAGACGATTGGAGGCAATACTATGTGCAGCCACCACACAGGGATTGCCTTTGCTGCACTGCACACCTGTGCCAAATGTGGTCCCCATCACTGCTTCAGCCACGTACTGCATGTGAATGTTCTGCTTGCACATCACCCATCAGACTCCACATGTTGAGCTGATGTGGCTGTGCAGTGATGAACATACAGAAAATGAGATAAATGCATGACTGAAATTCAATCACTGAATCACAATTAATATCACTGAAATTAAACTGGGCTGTAGCAATCATCCAATCATCACAGATACTCTCCTAGCAGGGGTTTCAGCAAAGCTGGCAATATGAAATTATTTTCAGAGTGTCTGAATGTGAGATCTGAGGCAAGAATCTTGCATTCCCAGAGCAATAACAGAAGAGAGTTTGCTCTGCTATGTCATAAGCCATGAAAGTGTTTTGTGGACAGCACAGTACTTGCTGAATACAGATACTGCTGCTCCATTGGCAAAAACACGTACTTTCACCCTGGGGATCTTGAATCCAGTCCCCTTGAAAGATCACAGCAGTCTAACTGCAGAAAGCAGACAAGAAACTGAAAGGACTGACTGAAAAGGAATGTATGATCCTAGGCATTTACTTCCAGAGCATGTTGTGGCAACCTCTGATCACCCAAGTGAGGCTGCTGGGCTTCCACACAGCACAAATGGTAACAAGCTGCAATACTTCCAGTGACCTTGCCTAATTACAAGAACATGTAGCTATGTCTTTGGGTAAGAAAGGCTGCACACTTCTTTATGGTGATGTTACTTGCCATGCAGAGGGTAAAGTCTGCACTAGTCACATTGCCTTCTGCTTGGAATAACCAGATAGGCCAGTTTAGTTCATAGTCCTTGGCTGTGTCAGCAAAGTAGTCAGGGTTTGTCTCCATTAAGTGCTCATCTATCTGCTCTCCCTGTCCTCAACCCCTGCTCAATGTTATCATTAGTCCTACATGTTTTGCTCCACCTCTTCTCTGCCAGCCACTTCCTTGTAGAAATGGCACACCTCCAGGATGGTTTGCAACTCACAACATGGAGCTTTACTGGTTCAACAAGAGGGACAGCTTGCTTTGCCCTAGATTGGGAGGGCAGCAGAAGTGGGCAGGAGGTTATGGTGGCAATAGGAAGCAGTGGAACCTAGAAAAGAACAACAGCATCCTGAGGTCACCTCATGGTAGGAAAAGCAGGTATCTGGGATGAAGAGGGTCAGGCTAGCTCCTGAGGAGAAACTAAACCTGGCTGTTCCAAAGGGAGAGAGGGGGAGAGGAGGAGCTTTTTGACCCTTGTCATCCATCACAAGGTCTCCTTTCCTATGCTAAAAGGTAGGTTTGCTCAATATATATCAAAATCCTGGTTTCTGCTCAATGCAAGGGTGAATGTGGGAATGATGGAAATGCTATAGTACTCTTTGGGCTGCTGAGCACTGGAATTAATACAACATCCTTCTTCAACCAATTCTTATTGTAGGACTTCATTACGGAATTGCTTAGTCGATTGAGAGGTCTCCGGAGAGTCACCAATCCTCAGAAGAAATGACCTTGCTCACATGGAAAACCCAGCTTTGGTTACAAGGAAACGTGTATCTTCCTCACAAAAACCAGGATCAGCAACAGAACTTCTGAATATGTTTAGGACTTAGTATTATTGAGAAACATCACCAAGTTTGTGAACTTTGTACCAGTGGTTTGAAGTCTCCACTCCTTCCAGATCTACACACACAGCAGGGAGCTAGATTGTACATTTTCCTGATTCTTAAAGAGCGTGTTAACCTGAGGAACAGGACAAGATGTCCCTCCTTTAGATTCTTCTAGGAATTTCCATGCTGGCCAAGGAGCACTGAATACAATTCTCAGGAGCTCATCAAGACTTCTTTTTTTCGTCCACTGCAAGGAAAACAAGGCATTGGTTATCACTCATTCATCAACATGGAAAATCAGCCACTGTTAAGCTGCACCTCATTTCAGTCTGGCTTGAACCCAACTGAGATCCCCTGCCTGTTACTGCTGTACCTGACTCTACAGCATTGCACGTACTTTGTAAGTCTTATTAAGCCTCTGTTATTTATGAAGTTTGGACAGAAAATATATGATAGTTTCAGTGCACCTGGTCTACTTAAGGGAAGTTTGTGAAACAGCTGCGAAGGCTAATGGCTAATTTTTTTTCCTTTTTGTGGAATTTAAGACTTAGAAGCCTTTTCTAAAGGAACAAGGTCTGGGAATGATTTTTTCTCCTAGCTTAAAAAGATGTTGGAAAAATACTTATTTTATATTAAAACAGAGAAAACCAGCCATTCACTACTTGATTTTGCTCTCTCTCTGGATTCTAAAGAAAAACTGAAGTAAAAAAATACCTGCTCCCAACTTCCCTTCAGGGAGCATCTCAGAGTCTTTTACAGACAGGTAGGTCTCACAAATGAGCAGTGAAGTAGGACACAGTGCCCTCCTGGACAAACTCTTCTGGCTACAACTAATATTTGCCTGGAAAAATACAGAGGAAACTACATCCAGGCTCTCAGCAAGTCAGTAACTTGACACATGTGACTAGGAAATAGGACAGCAAAGAGAGGCTGATTGCTTAGGCAGACCGCTCTCACATTATGCCCTGTCCCTACGCTGATGCCTGCCATGCAAACACAAGGGATGAGCCTGAGTCACATCCAGAGGAGCTCCTACAGAGCAGAACATTCAAGACCAGCTTTTGAGTACATCTTTTGTCTGTTTGGTGAGCCAGGGGCAGAAGGGACCAACTATGGAACCAGAGGGACATGCAGGTTAGCTAACAAAGACAAACAAGGATTCTTGGGCTGGACCAGTAGTATTTTAAATGCATTAGTCTTTCCATCTTTATCAGTAGCAGAGTGATGACTATTACCTTGTTCTTGCCTCCTATTTTCCAGCTGTCAGTGAACAAACTGTGGGTTGTGTCCTCTGAGAGGACAAAATCCAAGCTGCAGTAATAACTGTGATGTAAGGCCCTGTTTCCTTTCACATGCTTTTCTTGTATCTGACTGGAAGTTGGCAAGCCACGGACCTCATGTCTTGTTCTAAGGCTGCTCCAAGATGTTCTAAGCCTCACCCACTAGGCTGGAGAGATGGTCTTTCTTTATCAGGTCCAATATTATCTTTGGTAGCCCTGGGAACATGCCAGTTTTGGCTTAAAAAGGGACTAGTGGGATATGCCTACCCTCATGAAATCTCAATCAGTAAAATAACAACAAAAAAATTAAATCTAGAGCTGCAATGGTTGCAGATCTGGCACTGCTTATGGATGACACCATGCTAAGACTCATGTAACACACCCCTTGAGAAAGGAGAGCAGCATATTGACCAAAAGCTCTGAGCACTGGTAAAAAAAGACTAGGATCAAACAGAAGGGAAGAGCTAGGTGGACAGGACATGAGGACAGTGTCCTAAACTAGAGATGCAATTAGCTACTGCACAGTAGTATAGGAATTCAGATTACTTACATACCCTACCAACAGACTTTGTTTTGTTCTGCTGAGCTGCAACAGCACAAAGACATGACATACCTCTCCTGTGGCCCAAGAGAAATAGTTTCTTCCCTGGGGAAGTGTTCTGTATTTCCTCAGTATTGAGGAAATGCAGTGTTGGATGAGTGATGCAGAAAGAATTTTTGTCTGTGCTTCAAGGTAGACATTGTTAGAATGAAAGACAAAGCAGGTTCTGAAAACTCTGCTTGACCAAAGCTGTCTTTATGCTTATTCTGCAAGTAGCAGGAAAGGAGTAAGCTGCAGACCTTATCATGTGCAGTTGGTTCTGATATATAAGGAATTCTGATACATAATGATATTTGAGAGGACTTCAACTCAGCACAGTGAGATCAGGGGAGCAAGGCAACATGTGGCCAGTGGTAGATGGTTTCTCAGCTCACTGGTGCAAAGGAAAAAACAACGTAATGCAATCAGAGTAACTTTGTTTTTGTTTCATTCTTAAACATCACATTTGGTCTGATTTATGTTTTGGCTGTTCTCACACTAGGTCACAAGGATAGATTAAAGTCAATGCTTGAAAAGTTTTTTTACAAACATCTTCCAGTTAACTTTGCTATTTCTCAGCACCACCACTAGCATACATATATAGATACTACCTAACAATGTTGCTTGAAAGGAACTTTGCCCTCTTGATTATACCAGCATAACTCAATGTATGAAAATTCATGAGCTTTTCTAATTTGAATTCTTGTTGGAGTGGAGCCCACATTTGATAATTCACATACAAAGAAAATCTCATTTTCCCGCATGACTTGCTACAAAGACAAGAGCAAACAAGCTGAATCTCTTTCTGGAAGATGCCAAGCTGTCTTCTGTCCTTGAACAGCTATGACAGAAGTTGATCTGGCCTGTCAGGAATTGAGAGATTACCAATATCTTTGTTTACCAGCACCTTTTCAAAGACAAGGATTGGGAGTAAGCAACACAGGTAACAGTGTACTGCCCACTTAAAGGTCATGCAGCATTCCTCTTTCACAACACAGATTCAGCTAGGTATGCTTCTTGCAGACAGCCCATCTGCATACCCCTCTGCCCCTCCTACATGGAGTTCACTGAGGGAACAGCTACAGTGGAAATGGCTTTTCAGGGGAAAGTGACTGGGCTACTACTAAAATGGCCCATTACATGCAGAAAGTGCAGCAGCCACAAAAATGTCCATTAGTGGTGCAGGGAAAGCAGCAGCCTGTGTCTGTATGACTGAAGAGACTCTTCCATGTATGACTAAGTTCTATTTCAGGTAATGGGTTGGGTGCATTTCTGGATTCCTTGGGATGGCCCCACAGAAACCAATCTGGGAATCTAAATAAACTGCTTCCGGCTGCAACCTGCTCCATCACTACTGATGTGAACAGGGCAGGGCTTACAAGACAGAGGCTGCCCAACTGCAAGGGAGCTCAAAGTTTTGTTGTGGCTGATGAAGCATTCAAAATGTTGCAAGTATCATACCAGCTCACACTAAGATATTAAAAAAAACCAGCGGCTGTAAATCAAGCAATAAAATTACTACTAACTGCTTGGAGAAGACACAGGCTGAAGCCCAAAGCAGTGGATCAATTTAGGAGAGAGATAAGAAGAGATAGTTGCACCTTCCCCTGTATATGTAAAACATGAAGGCTTTAACCTCAGACAGAACTGGGCTGTCTTACTATCAGACTAATTATCCACATCAAAAAGCAATGAAAAAAGGTCACTCCTATGACAACATAATAAAGAACAGCATTTTGTTTTGATTTTTAAGACTGCAAGCTCCTCAGGGCTGTAACTTACTTAAATTGTGTGTAACACAGGGTTAATTGTGAGCTCTTGCATCAGAACAACTCAAGTAGTTTTCCCATCTACCTGTCCCAAGGAGACAGGCACTGGTGCAGCAAGGGCTGCCAGGAGAAAGAAGATCCTCCACAGCAGTCAGGTTTTGCCACCCCTTCTTAAGAAAAGGTTTTGATGGCACTGCTGGATACGCTTGCCATTTTTAGTGTGTTAACCTGAAGTATTACTATTCTACATTGTTTGAATTAGGTTTCTGTTGAAGAGTCTGATCCAGAGCACCACATTAGCAGAAACCCACCTCCAACAATGGTTTAATTAATTTGCCGTCCTCTGACCAGAGGTGCAGGTAAACACTGTTTCATCACTTCACCTCGGAGGCACTGACCTTAAGCACGGGCCAAGGCAGACAGCTGGGAGTGGCAGTGTCAAACCAGACAGGCAAGATTCATTGGAAATTCCCTGTCAAGGGCAAATCCTTTATTTTGTTGCAATTGGAATTAGTCAGCCTTAGAGAGCTCTTTCAGAAGTCACGTTATTTGGAAAGAGCTCATCCTGATGGAATAATAGAGCATGTTTACAGCCAATTTACTTGGGTATTTGAAGCAATTCTGGGTGTCCTGGGCACTAGCAAGTGACAATCCAATTGCATCTGGATTGTCTCCCAGGAGGAATATGGACATATGCAACTGAGCTTCTCTCGTAACCAGATAAAGAGCATCACACAGGTAACATCTTTATCCTACCAGGGGACCAAACAATAAACAAAGTCAAATCCTGCTTTCAGACTAATACACAACTCTTTCAGACTAACATGTTGCTCTTACAGATGACATGACCTTGGCACAGCCACTGCAGGCCACAACACTGTATCAGTAGTAGATTACCTTTTCAAAGGATCCTTTCTTTCATGTCAGTGAGCAACACTGCCCTGCATCTTTTCCAGACATGCCACAGAAACATTTTTGATGACTTCACTATTGTTCATTTCTTTCCCTAAGCTGCTTGACACTAGCACTAACAAACCATTATAAGAAAGCAACACTTTGTTAAGGGCTATCAAGCATTTTCAGGAGAGACTTTAACCACAGGCCTCTGTAAATAATTTTTATTATGCTTTGCAAGTTCTCATCACACACGTGATCACAATGCAGACATTTTTCTCAGTGCAAAGTGCTCTGCTGCCTGTTGAACCAGTGTATAAGCTGTTAGTAAAAGCAGGAAGTTATTTATCATCCAGTCAGTACTGCCTTAAACACATATCTTTACTGCTACCCACATTGTTTTACCATCTGTATTTATGGACTTGTATCCACCTCCTCATATCAAGTCCTCATTTATCCCCAAGCATGCACAGCAAACCCTGCACTTCTCAGGTGTATTTGTGAAGACCATGTCACACGCCCTCCAAGCCGCTCTCAAATTACAGCACATCCTTTAACTGTCCAAAACATCACCCATTTTGGCTGCAAATCCACTTAGATTCTTCCCATCTGGCCAGCTCCTCTGTTTTCCCACTCTCCAGCTCCTTTTCTGCCCATGAGTGTGGTCACTTCTGTTTGCAAGGAAGATGATAGCGGGAGGTGTGGTGGTCCTTCAGGTCAAACTCCTCATGGCCTTCCCTATGAAGCAAATACAAAGTGCAGTCAGATGTAAATAGCCAGGCCAGGAACTCACCCTTAGCCACTGCACAAGATATATCCCAGCAGCCCTTAACCAGAAACTTATCCCAAGGGCTGGCTGTGAGGACCTGACTGGCAGCCGTGTGGACTAACTACTTAAGATATTTGCTTGTAACAGAAATTTCTGAGGTGCTTTACGGGAAGGTGTGCTCATCCTTGTCTGCTGGATTTGAAAATGACAATAGGTCCTTCTGTTTCTTTCCCTCTTGAAGAGATTCATGTAACTCATGGCTCATCTTCAGCACTGTGTCTGGGATTCCAGGGACATTACCAACTGTGACAACAGACAAAATGACAGTCTCCTCCAGAAAACTCTGGAAAATAACTGAAAATAATGCAGTGTATTGGCAGCTGTCTTAACCATGCTCAAGAGTAGGCAGTGTTGAGTAAGATACAAGCCTGCATCCGCAGTGTGTGGCTGATACACTCACCTGCCAGACTGTTAAATCTGCTTCTACTGATGTTTGCTGTCAGATACTTTTGTTCATATGCTTTGTTTTTAATAATCTAACACTGCCAGTCATATGTTTTCTGAACATTTTCATATGGATTTCCCCCACTGCATTTGCATTTCCCTACAAATACATTTGCAGGAAATGAGAGAATATGCACAAAAAAATCTCTTATTATTCCAACCACATTTTTAGCAACCTGCTGTCTTAATGTCATCCAACACTAATCTGAGAACCCAGCCAACTACCCAATACTTTTGAGGCATGAAAAAAGAGAAGTCACACAACCTGTTAGGAATAACTTCATATTCAAGTGAATTAACCCTCCAAATCTGAGACATGAAAATTTTGTCAAAAATCAAGCTACACATGTTTAAGAACAAAGACTACAGCTGCTGCAAGGCCTAACTGGTGAAAAAAGGCTCACGCATACAGATTTCAACGAAGAATTTTAAAATACGGTTTAGTATTGCAAAGTCTCAACCTAAGAAAACCCTTAGGAATTCATACTATCTGATCTCCCCCTTTAAGGGAATCCAGGCTAGGTCATCCATCAATGGCATTAACAAGCCATAGGAGTCACTGAACAATGGTCTCATTTATCCCATCCCACGTAATGCAGCATATCAGCTGCTCCAGAGAACACTCAGACAATGTGCCCAAACATGCACTGAAGCATTTATGCCTAGGACCAGTTTAGTCTCTGAAGCCTGGGACAACTACTGATCTCACAAAGTATTTCTCTAACAACTAGCATTCAGCTCAAATCTGGATTCCTCAAATTCTCTTGCCTCCTACTGTCTGTTTTTCTGCCTAATGAGAAAAACATACAAAGAAGGCCAAGCTTACCTTTGACCCACCTCTCAGACCCAGAGGAATTGCAAGACTCACCAAAAACAGCGCTGGCAGTAGAGGTCCCCATCACAGCCATGGCAGCGCAAAGTGGCATCTTCGTTGCAGATGCAGCACCAGGGTAACTCATCCTCATCACTATCATCTGCACTTGCAAGAGCTGTGGTGGCTGGAGTGTGGCTCTAATTCACATAGAAAACAAGAGACAGAGAGCTCAAACCCCAGCATGGACAATAAAGGACCTTAACTGTAATGCATGATGGCCACAGTGACCTGTCCCATAGTCCACAGTTTCCTCTCTGTTGATCCTGAGTCTGTGAGATGAATTTGCCTGGAGTGCAGGGACAGGCTCCATATGCATCTAGATTGTTAAATAAAAACCCAAGGTACTTTCTAGAATTTGGGTTTGAATCTATGTTGCTTGGAACGTAACCAGGTATTCAGCCTACAGTGACGTGCACCCACATTGCGTGTGCTAAGGGCACAAAGCCCAGATTCTGGCAGGCACCACAACAATATCATGTGACAGACAATTCCTGCTGCAAAAGCAAGGGATCAAACAGTTTTGCTGAAAAGGGCTATGTGGGAAGGGAAAGGAACGCAGCGGTGGGAGCATTGTTTTCTCCCTGTTGTAGAAAGAAAACTGTGGGACAAAGGAAGTGCTTTGCCAAAAGGCCCCTACTATTCATTTGTACCTGAGGCTGGGACAAAAAGATCTTCTGAAGTCATAATCTAAATATATCCATATAGCCAACTATGGTCTCCTTCCCCTTTCCAGAGAACTCTTGTGGAACTGAAAACACACCGAGACATAGTGCCTGGACACTGGCAAAGGCAGCTTCCTGACACAGTCTTTTCCTAACACTAATCTTTTGCATCAGTCCCAGAAATGCAAGGTGTCATACCTGAGATGGATGTTTTTGATAATGCATACAATTATGTAATTTCTTCTACTGGGAGCACGCCTGACAGGTGCCTGTGAGTCACAGGTGCATTTAATTATTGTAATATACATTAGAGATTATGTATATATTTCCATAGTAGGCCGGAATCCACTCTGAGCATAGGATATCCTGCTACTAATTCCTTCCTCTGACATTATATGAGAACATGAACAGTAGAATACTATCTAGAGGTACTACTCTGCACATGCTGAAAGCACTGGTAAACCTCCCACTTACTCTGGTTCAGATTGTATGGTACTCGACTATGGCCTTGTTGATCTAATTATTCATATATATGTATATATATATATATATACATAAAATTCTCTAATATCCATATTGTGAGGTGTCTACCAAGTTCTCTTGGTTTACATGACGCCGTACCATTCAACACAAAGCCAGCCTGAAAGGAATTGTATTCCAGGGAACAATTCCTTTTATAAGTACAAGGATGATTCACAGCTGAGCTCAGAGCTGGTCAGCCTTGCAGAAGCTGCTTGGCTTGTTAGCTCTGGAGAAACTGGTTGGTTAATTTTTTTTTTCTGCATCAAGCCTAGAATACAACAAACTTTTGCTGCAGAACTGTACTCTCCTGACACCCTGGAACATTTGAGATGCCAGTTCAAGAGATCCTGACCAGTTCACTGACCTTTTGCTTTGCTTTCTTACACAGGTTCTGTTCTGAGAGTCCTGGTTGGGTGGTCTGATCTGGGGGAATGTTGAACCCACTTGCTTCATCCAGGGCTGCTTCTTCTGTGAGCTGGTAACAACACAAAGCAAGAAGTCTCTTGTTTCAAACACAGCTGCAAGCTTCATTCTAGGCTCTAAACCTCCTGCACCTGCTGCTCTCATGCAGTAACAGGAGATGACAAGTCTGAATGCAGCTGGTGTTACCCAGACAGATGTCAGCTCGCTCTGCACTCGGAACCCTGCGTGTCCATGGTGGACAGGCTGCAGCAGCAGGGCCCTGCAGCTCACACTCTCTGCTTTACAGTGCAGCTAGCAGGCCCTCAGCATCATGCTAATCACACACATGTGACACATCAGACAAACTCAAGCTCAGGTCTGCCTGCAAGACAATTCAGAGACATTTTAGGGAGAAATGTAGGCGTAAGCTGAGCTACACAGCACACATCTCATTGTCCATGTTCTAACTGGCTGGAGGAAAACACGGAACAAGAAGAGAGGAAGTACCAGCAAAGTGTGGTTATACAGGAAATACATGCAAACCACAAGAGACACTAAGCATGAATGAGAAAGACAACGTGACTAGAAGTATTGTTATCAATTGCTTTTCATATAGTTGAATGGCCCATGGGAGGTAGTATTGGAAAAGCACTAGGAAAGTAAGGAAAGAAACTCTTCTCAGGAATGGAAACACATCCTTTGTACGCTCACCAGATAACACACACACGAGGCATAACCAAGAGGAAGAAAAACAAGGTCACAGGTGACACTTCTGACCTGTTTCAGCACTCGGCGAATGGCCTCCTCCTCAGCCACTTCCTCATCACTGTCAGGGAGCTTATAGGTTTCCAGTGTAACTGTAGGAGAAAGAAATGTGAGACTGTAACTTGCACCTGCCTCAAGCCTTGTGCACGCTAATGTACCAGAGACAATTCTTCGTGGTGTGAGCTGGCTGTGGCATTCTGGCTCTGACCTTTTAAGGTGAAGATTCCTCATAATGGACGTTACTGTTCATTTTTAATGCTTGGAAGAGAGAAGGAAAAGATCCCCACCCAAACCAGACTTTTGCTTTTAAAAATTTTGTTAACCACACCAGAGTGTGCTAAAATTATCCCAAAGAAGGGTGCAAGATAAAGCAGTCTGACCTTACAGTCCCAGCCTTCACCCTCAACTTAGATCTTTCATATTGATTTCATGACAAACCAACCTGTTCAACTTTGCAGACAGAACCAAATCTCAGTCTGTTTCTTGCAGAAGGGAGGAATGAAATGGATAAACACTAATAAAGAATTACTCTGTCATAGTAACTTGATTCCTCTCTTGGCACTGTATTCTCATCTGTTACCCACCTTTCTCTGGGTCCTCGCCTTTGAGTGCTGCCAGTCTCTTGGCAACCTGTAGGATTTTTTCCTGCCTAGTGTTCTCTTCCTGCAGCTCAGCAGCAGCTTCTGCCAGAAGTTTATTCTTCTCTTCCTCTAGCTGTTTTGGGTCCAGATTTGCAGGGCAAACACAATCTTCACTACCCCGATTGAGATCATTCAAACTCTGGCTATTAACAGCTGCAGACAGACACACAGAACACACTGGTGACTCGGCAGCAATGTTCCTTGGGCACAGAAAACATGACAAATGATGCTATGAGAGCAGCTTGCTGCTCGCCATGAAACTGGATAACAAGGGGAAAAGGCATACCAGTAGGATCTTCACTGTATATGAAGAGAAGAAAATTAGCTAATCTGTGGCCTACAGTGAGATTCCAGAGAAAGCAATGCAGCCAAGAAGATAATGGTATGCCAGATTCTGATGTTTTGTAACAGTGCACAGGTGCATTAGGAGTAGCAACAGCTCCTCCCCAGGGAGGAGTCACTTCAGAGAAATAGAGCATCTGAATAATACAACCCTGACAAGAAGAAACCATCTCCAAGCAAAGACACCAAGACCCAATCTGGAGCCAGATGGCTGCTCTTGGTCAGTGTGGGGGATTGTAAGGAGAAGATATGGACAAACTGGACACTCAGCTCACCTGTAAATTACATAGGGTGGCACAAATTCCCTTTCTCAGCACAGCACATACATTATTAGACATAAACAGGTATTTAGAAGCCAAAACAGATACCTTGGGGCTGAACTCTTGGTCTGTAATGCTCATCAATGGCAACCTCCTCAGTCAGTTGAGTTAACAGGTCATCTGTCTGCTGGACCAGACTTCGGGTATCAGGAGGTTGGTGTACCTAAGAAACCAGGGGAGCATGGGAAAAGGCAAATGAGAGGAAAGTGGCATAATCAAAGGAGAATTTTGGCAACCCAGATCACCCAGATCACAAAGATGCCTCCACTGACATTGAGAATCTCAGTTTACAGCTATGTGGTGTAAGATTTGTAAGGGTTTAATTTTCAGAGGTGCTGAATGCACGCAGCTCTAAGAGCAGTCACCCAAACAAGGCAAAGGCATGCTGAATGTGTAGGAATACATGCTGCTGGGTCCCAACTCCAGCTCTGCCACTACCTCCAGTGTAAACCAAGTGCCATTCTCAGCTGTGCCAGCCAGCAGCCCCACAGAGACCTACAATAACAGCTGGGCATGCAGCTGAAAGAACCATAAGGAAATGGTATCTTGGGAGACAAGATCATTCCCATAGGTTTTCAAGGTATATCTCCAACTGATTCCTCTGCAACCTCAGACAAATCACAATGGGCTTCCATTTCTGGAAAAATTAACAGGATTCTGCCCAGCTGGTATGCAGTAACAACTAGCAGATGCAATTAGAAGGCAGGGCTGATAAGCCTCCAACACAAACAGCTCTGAAAAACTCTGACCACTCAGGTACATAAATGAGTTGAGAGTAAAAAACCTTAGCATCAATTGTTAAAAATATATACACAAACTACATCTGGCATAAAGGAACACACTGCATTCAAATTGAAGCAGTGAAGAGGCAAAGGCAGATGATTTGCTTCTGGAGAAATGACACAAGCAGGAAACAGAGATTTCTGAAGAAAGCCACCTGGACACAAAAAAAGCTGAAGAAGGAAGAATGGTTAGCATGCTGTGACACCAGTTACTGTGCCAGCTCAGAATAAATTGCTGACTAGAGAGCTGAGGCAGCTTACAGGTCTGGGAGCTTGGGAAGGAGGGTCTCTCCCCTGCAGGACAGCCAACCGATCCTCCATTTCCTGTGTGGATGGAACAGGTCCTCGGCCATCGTCCTTCAGGGCTGCCAGCCTAGCTTCGATCTCAGCTTGAGTAGGGATGGACTCTGCAATTCACAACAACCCAAGGGAGGAGATTATTCTGTTATTGAAAATGAAAAGCTACATGCTTTTTTCCTTAAAACTGTATTTCTTTCTGGAATCAGACTCTGAACACCTGAGCAAAAACCTCACCCAGCCCTGACATGAATGAGGGGTCATACTGCAGTGACTCAGAGACTCCCCTGATGTCAACTGCCATCCCTTTCTTCCAAGTCCTTGCCTCCTTCACAGTTTATCTTCTAGCCATAACACAAGTATTAGGGTGATATCATCTGGAAATCAGCTGACTTGGGATTCCAGGGACAGGCAGAGAAATAAGTGTCATTTAGGCAGTTCAGTCCATTGGTCCCACATCTCCTAATGCAATCCCAGCCTTATCAGACTGAAACCCTCCTCTGCCACATAATGCACGAGAGGCAATAGCTGCAAGTTATTCCAGGGGAGGTTTACATTGGTATTAGGAAAAATTGCTACATAGAAAGGGTTATCAAGCACTGGAAAAGGCTGTCCAGGGAAGTGGATGAGTTACCATCCTTGGAGGTTATTCACAAGATGTGTAGATGTCACACTTTGGGATATGGTTTAGTGGTGGACTTGGCAGTGCTTGGTTAATGGTTGGACTCAATGATTCTATGACAACCAGGCAACCACTCTGAAGAGTGTTCTTTTTCTTTTAGAGACCATATATAGCATTTAAAATAGTTTATTCTCATGCAAGCACCTCAAAGTAGTCCCAGAACCTGACAGCTGTGGACTGGGATGAAAATCCTTTTCCTTTTCTGTGAGACAAGGCTGGTCAGAACATAGTCCCACAGAGACTAGAACTGCTGTTGCCCAAGACAATGACTCATAGGAAACCTTCTTCAAAATACTTTGGCAAAAGATTTTAATTTAATTCTATTCCAAGTGGGTTTGACACAGCTTTTTAATCCAAAAAATGGAAAACGAAAAAGTGATTTCACAGGTAAGACACTGCTCCAAAATTGAGTAGTAGTTTCAAGAGAAACCCCAAGAAGCAAAATGAAACTAGAACATTGATTTGAAATCATTGTAGAAGTTGGCCATTGTGGCAGAAGAACTTGGATGCTCTGTCCTGTTTTAAGCCTTCCTCCCCCTAATATCACAGCCACTTAAAGCCCAGCACTTCTCTCTCCCTCCAGGTTCCTTGTTTCCCGAACAGTAGTGTTCCCACCCAAGGTATTTATGGTATTCTCTAAAACTCACTTGGTTTCCTTTCTTCCCTGAGCCTCTGCAGTCTCTCTGCAATAGCTCTATCCTCTTTTGAGAGCCCCTGGTATTTGCAGCCTGCTTGACCTGGAGGTTTTGCAGCTGCCTTCTGCTGGTCTTTCAGCTGGTTTTGTTTAGCCTCAAAAGCTGCTACACGCCTGTGACAAGGATGGAAAAAATACATGACAATTGAGAACAGGAGTTTTAACCCAGAGATAAGAAAACATCCTCTGTGAACCCAACAGGCTATCTGAAGAATGCCAGTGCATAACAGAAATGAAACCACTCCCTCCAATATCAGCATAATAAAATACTCCTAAGAGTAAGGAGAACCTTAGCTCACAAGAACAGCATACCTGGCAGCACTTCCCAGGAGACAAGGAACGTTTCATCACAAGGTTCCTGTTTCCAAGCCAACTCTGATCAGCCACAGATAATTGCAAGCAGGTGGCTGTTCAGGAGTCTATTCAAAAGAGCATATCCCCCACCCCTCCAAGCAAACTAACAACCCAAACAGCAAAACAAAAGCTCCATCCTTAATCTAACTTTGAACAAGCAAATACCCACACCACAAACCCCATTTTTGCTGGTATTCATAGGGGAAGAGGAAGCCCTATAAGGTTTGTCTGCAGTAGAAAGAGCTGCTTGGCAAGTGCAACTCACTTTTTGTAGTTTTCTGGTGGTGACCATTTTGCTGAACTGCTTTGAGGTCCTTCTCTGAAAGACAAAAATGATGTCCCTGAACTCGAGATACTGACAATTATCTAGTCTCTCACCTCAAGAGGAATCAGTAGGTGTTTCTTGACCTGTTGGTACAGCCCCTTTCTTAACCTCATTAATACTGAGAGGAATCATCTTATGCAAGGGATTAAGATAATATAGCTGCCCAGGACAGTGAGAGCCTTCATCTCTGTCCTTTGGTCCAGTTGTTTTGCATCTGGACAGAATGTGATTTAATATGGTCACCAGTGACCCAAAGGAGGTGGGGCTGAAATACCCTTGCCTCCCACAGCCTGCACCTCCCAGTTCAGAGAGCAGGTAGGGAGTACTTAGGTAAGACTCCCAGTGTAATTAGCTTCCATACAGCAGGACACTCTGGAAGGTGCTGGGGCATGTAACAAACAGAATTATATAACTTACAAGTAAAACAAATCGTTATAAAAGTTATTGTGTAACATCTTCCAGAACACTTGAACACTGCACACCACAAACATGTATAACTCTTCTACTCTGCTGTATTCAGGCTAAGGGACTAGACACTTATGTAAGTTAGTTAGCATATTTTATTCGTTCTTAGAGATCACAGCTAAGGCCCATATGACTGAATGCACCATTGTTGGAATGCTTTCCAAAGTTTTAAGGCTTCAATTCTGAAAGCTATTTGTATGAAGAACAACAACATATGCAGCTTACAGAACTGCAGCCTATGTGTATTACCTGCAGGACAGGATGCATCCAGAGGGGACCTGGACAAGCTCAAGAAGTGGGCCCTTGGGAATCTCATGAGGTTAAATGAGACAAAGTGCAAGGTGCTGCACTTGGGTTGGGCCAACTCCTGGTATCAACACAGGCTGGGGGACAAACAGATCAAGAGCAGTCATGCCAAAAAAGGACCTGGGAGTGCTGGTGAATAGAAGGCTGGACATGACCCACCAACGTGTGCTCACAGCCCAGAAAGCCAACTGTGTCCTCGGCTCTATCCAAAGCAGCATGGCCAGCAGGGCAAGGGAGGGGATTCTGCCCATCTCTTCCTCTCTCATGGGACCCCACCACCAGTGCTGCATCCAGCTCTGGGGTCCCCAGCACAGGATGGACATGGACCTGTGGGAGTGTGTCCAGTGGAGGCCACCAAATTGATTAGAGGGATGAAGCACCTCTCCGATGAGGAAAGGCTGACAGAAGGGGGATTATTCAGCCTGGAAAAGAGACAGCTCCAGGGTGACCTAACTGCAGCTCCAGTACCTGAAGGAAACTTCCAGGAAAGATGGAGAAGGACTTTTTTAGAAGAGCACATAGTGGCAGGACAAGGGGGAATGGTTTTAAACTGAAAGAGCCCAGGTTTAGATTAAATAGTAGAAAAAATTCTTTACTTGGAGAGTCCTGAAACACTGGAACAGGTTGCCCAGAGAAGCTGCGGATGCCCCATCCCTGGAAGTGTTCAAGGTCAGGTGGGATGGAGATCTTAGCAACCTGGTCTAGTGGAAGGTCCCTGCCCACAGCACAGGGGCTGGAAATAAATGATCTTTAAGGTCCCTTCCAACCTAGACCATTCCATGATTCTATAAGCTACCTGCTATCCAGTCAGGGAAGATTGTTTTTCTGCGGTAGCTCTCTAGTGCTGATACTAAAATTATGAGAAAAAAACACCCAGAGGAAATGTCAAGACAGGTGGCCCTGTTTTCTTAATGGCTTTGAAGTTGTGAAGGGAAATCAGGAAATTTCAAAGCTGAAAAGACTTAATACTGTCCTTCACTGTTTCCAGCAGCCCATGAAGATGAAGACCTTCACTAATGAGGCTCTTCTCCTTTAGACACCTACAGAGCCAGAAAATTCCCCCCTTGCTGGTGAAAATTCCCTGCTATAGGAGAAAAGTGAGGAAAAGGAACAAGAGAAATGCAAAAGAAAAAGGAAGACACAGAAGAATCAGTTGAGAGAGGAATGCTGGTGTACATTTGTGTTCTTGTGTTGCTTGTTCAAGTGTATAATCCTCCTGCTGCTACTGAATTACAGGTTTTGTTTTCAAGAGGAAGTCTACTGGTTATGTTTGCAATTAATTTTTAAAGTTTTCTTTTAAAAGCAAAAATTTTATAGATTTTAGGCTACAAAACTTTATGTCTTCAGGCCACACATAGCAGAGACCGCTCAACAAGGAAGATTTATGTCATTGTTTGCCCACAGAAGTAAAAACACTTGGAACATCTTATCGTCAGGCTACTCAACTATACACATCTGAGAAGACTGCCAGAACTGTTAAAGCAGTGTAGATTTCTGGGCAAAAACACAGCATAGCTTAACCTCAGCCCATCTAGTCAAGCTGTCCACAGGAATTCAGTGTCCATCCATGAAGATTTAAACCTGATGCTTTCAAATTACTTTGTCAACCACAGAGAACAGGCACTAATCCTGATTCCTATTTTAGGACTGCACAGCTCCAAGTTCAGAGATGTCCCGTCTTGAAATTCTGGGGTACAGGCAGCATCCATACACATATGGAAGGTAGAGCTTTACTGCATGGAGATGTAGGAGAGTTTACATGGAATGTAAACTGAAGAAAAAAAGCAACAAACTGTCTTTGGGTGAAGAAACACTCCTGTCTTACCCAGTTAGTTTTCCATGGCACTGCTTGCACACCTTCTGCGGAGCGTTTCCATAGCGGGGAACAACAGCACTGAAGCTCCGGCAGCCCGAGCAGAAGGACCGTCCGCAGTTCTTGCAGGCACACTGCAGAGAGAGGGAGAGGGGCAGGACAGGGCTTCACCACCTCGCCACCACACTGGCGCCGCTTGCGGGCACAGTGCCCGTGCCGAGGCACACGCAAAATAATGCTGGGCTTATGCTGATTTTTTTTGTGACAGATCTGTTTCACCAGCTGCTGCTGAAGATATGGAGACTCAAGAGCCTTGGAGCACCAGCACATAACTCCTGCTGGGAGCAGAGTCACCACTTCACCTCATAGTATAGCGAAGTGTGTGTGTGAACTGTCCGAGACCATGGCAGAATCCTGGATTAGAGGGGTGGCGTTCAATGACTTTTTTTTTTTTGGTCAGTAATTTCCCGTATTTGAAGACATACTGGAATTAGGCACCACGAGAACTCAATAAGCAAGGACAACTCTGCCAGGATGCTGGCCGGGAAGCGTGTCTCGGCGCCGGGCGAAGGAGTTCCCGGTTCCCTTCTCAGACCCTCGCACTGCGGGGGAGGCACCCGCGGGACCGGCCCGTTCCTGACCCCCCGCAGCCGGACTTGCCTCTTTCTTGAAGACAGAGAACTTGGACGCGCACCCATAGCACCGGCTATCCATGGCGCAACGGCCCCAGCCCGCCCTCAGGCACGGCGCTGCAGCCCCGCCATGCCGAGCTCCATGGTCTCCCCGGTGCTGCGGCTGCCTCAGGCCCAAGGATCGGCGGCGAGCGGGGCTGTCACAAGCCGGGAGCCGCGGACAGCACCCGCCCGTCCCCTCAACACAGAGCTGGCGACGCACGGCCCTATGGGACTTGTAGTCCCTTACTCCTCCCTCCCCGCCTTCAGATGCCAGGAGGCTCTCCGCAAATAAACTACACTGACCAGGGCTCCACACGGTCCCAGTGCCCGGCCGGCTCGGCTACCATCGCCGCGCGGTGCATTGTGGTACGTGCAGTCTGGTGCCCCTGCCCGCCCCCGCCGGAGGCGCCATGTCCCGGAGGGCATTAGCTGGTTTTGGGTGTTAATAAGACAAGAAAGTGTTTTCCCTGAGGCTGCGCTCAAGCTGCTCTGGTTGTTTTTGGTTTGGTGGTTTTTTTTTTGTTTTTTTTTTTTTTTGTCCTAAACCTGTGGTGAGATCCAGAATAGCAAGAACCAGTTGAACTGCAAAACTCCTGTTATCCCCAGCCCATCCTTCTGCCGGTGCTGATCCGCCTGCCCTCAGGAGTAAGTGTCCTGCAGTGTTTGTAAAAAGAGTCACGGAGTGCAAATGAATCATCCTGTTAACCGCGTGGGTTTCCAGGTACATTGTGCATTCTTTCCAGTTTAATATATAACCCCACGTTGTAAAGACCTACACAATTAAATTAGGAAACGGATTGATTCAAGGAAGTAAAACATTCATATCTGAATAAAGCTAAATTTAAAGGGAAAAAATAGGGGGTTCTCTCGCAGTCTTTCATTTTTGGCATTTGTTTGCTTGTTGGGGTTTTTGTTTGGTTAGGTTTTTTTAATGGTAAAAAACATTAGAAAGACAACTGGAAGCTGAACTTTGTACCTGTCCAGCAATTGTGTTAGAGACCACCCGGACATTCCAGGTATTGTAGGCATAAAGCAGGGAATCGAGACAAATATAAACTCAAATAAAAGGCTTCATTGTCTTTGCTATTGGGCTGCTCAATGGGAAAACAGGAACTGGAGACTTCAATCTCGATGTTACAGTGCAACCTACCGATCGACAGGTGGAATTCGGAGTGCAGCTCTTTAAGAGGAAACCAGGAAACCTTCCCATCCATGGAGCAGCGCCAGGAGAGCTGTGCGGGGGATCGCGTTAAGGACACGGAGCCTCCCTTCCCTGCCGGGAAGCAGGGAGCCGGGAGCCGTGGCCAGGGCGGGGGGAGAGGTTTCTCTCTCTCTCTGTCTGCAGAAAAAGCGCTACACGCTTCCATTCCCATTCCCATTCCCGTTCCCGTTCCCTGCAGGTGCCCGCCAGAGGGGGCCCGGCCCCCGCCGTTCTCCAGCTCCTGAACCGAAGGCCATTTGGCAGCGGAGCAGCAGCGGCTTTCCTTTATTTCTCTTTTTTTGCCCGCGGGTATTTCCCATGGTAAAGCGAACCGGGTTATAAAATCCTATGTGACGACTTAGCCTATACGGTTTTCAATTTCTGTTTGAAGTGCAGGAGAGATTAAATGGGCTTTGGTTTGTATGTCTTCTTCTTGCCAAACTCAGTTGTTGCACAGTAAGTTGTACATTCTCTGTCCTACATAGTTACAGCTACTCTGCTCTGGGGAGCTCCCATCTGGAGTGCTGCATCCAAATCTGGAGTCCTCAGCACAGAAAAGACAAGGACCTCTTGGAGCACGTCCAGAAGAGGGCCACAAAGTTGATTAGGGAGCTGGAGCCCCTTTCCTACGAAGACATGCTGAGGGAGTCAGGTCAGGTCAAGTCAAGCGATGGGAAGGCTCTGGGGAGACCTTATTCCAGCCTTTCAGTACTTACAGGGGGCTTATATGAGATGGGAACAAGAATTTTAGCAGGACCTCTTGTGATAGGACAAGGGACAATGGTTTTAAACTAAAAGAGGGTTGATTTAGACCAGATATGAGGATAAAATTTTTAACCTGCGTGTGGTGAGACACTGTAACAGGTTGCCCAGAGAGATGGTGGATGCCCCACCTCTGGAAGCATTCAAAGTCAGGTTGGATGGGGCTCTGAGCAACTTGGTCTAGTTGAAGATGGCTGCTTATTGCAGGGTTTTGGACTAGGTGACCTTTACGTGTCCCTTTCAACCCAAACTATTCTGTGATTCAACACCGGGGTTGTAGTCATGCAAGCAAGTGTCATCTCAACCACAGTTGTTTATTTATGTAAGGGAAATGTGTTTTAAATTAAACACAAAAATAGACCTATGAGTAGTACATTTTTGTGTGCTTCTGTAATGCTTTATTCCAGGCTGTTTTTTCTCCTGTAGCAATAACTGACAGAACTCTGTTCTGGTTCTTACAGACTACAAAAGCATAGCACTCAAAGGCTCTGATTTGCCTCCCAGGCAGGAGCCAGGACAGTCTCAAAGCAGGTAAAAAAGGAATATGTGGGCACAAACACTTATTTCTTCCATACACACAGGCTTGTGGAAGTGGGTCTCTCTTTAAAAACATCTGGTTTTGTATGCAATTAAGGTAATACCTGTTTGTGTCATGAGTTATGTACATCTATGGGAATGTATATATTCATCACTGCTAGATACCTCTGTGCTTTAAGGTTAAATCCTTACATTTGGGATTTCAAAAGAGTGTTGAGTGCTGAAATTTAATTAGAACTTCTGAAAATCCTCCTATTGTGGTATTTGAATCCTAAACTTTTGACCATACTGTGCCTTATGTCTACTAGCTGGTGAGTCTTCCTTCATATAGTTCAGAATATGAGTGTATTTATACGTGGGCAATGTCCTACTTACAGCCATATTTCTAAGGACAAATTGCAAGACCAGTATTCCTGTATGTGGTATATTGCTTTTGGAATATGCTGTTCATTCTCTTTTACCAAATATGGGTAAACATCTAAAACATTGCACATCTGTAGAGCTCCATGTCAGACCAAAGGAAGGGAATCTAAAGTAATATTCAAGTTACAAAGCTGTTCAGCACTGTCTGTTTAAAACAGGGACCCCTTCAACTTTGTTATTCAATGAGAGTTGTCATGGGGTTGTTACTTTTGCACCTTCATCAAAGTCCTCACACTCAAGGAGAAGAATTAGCATTTATACAGTCTGAAGCTGAACTTAAAAATAGAAGTAGAGTTTAATTTTCTGACTTGCTGATGAAATGGTTACATTCTCCAAAAATATGCCAATCTAAATAGTGAGCCAAATTAAATGAAGGAATACTTTTTATAGCCAGAAGATTGGAGCTTGTAAGAAATACAAATATTTGTTGCCTGCTGTGCATGCACTTTCCCACCATGATGCAAGCAAGCTCTAAACCCTGATGTCCACAACTTCTCAATTATCATTCTTCTGTGGGTGAGAATTAACCAGTGCTTAAAAAGCAAAACATTACAGCTCTTAAACCCCTCCCCCTCCCCTGCTGCTACAAAGTCAGCATAATTCAAAATTTTCTTGCTTGCACCAGCAAAGCAAACTGGCAATTTCTGGCAATTTCATGGTCTTCTTCACAAAGACATAATTTCAGCAAAATCTTTTATTATTTGTTATGTTTTGGCATCTCCCAGTTTGGCACTAGCATTTAATTCTGAATACATCAAATCAAGGCAAAGTGTTAGGTGTTTACAGTGGTGATTTCTTTCTCCACGCCAGCCATCTTGTTAGAGGAGAAGGATTTCTCTCTACAGACAAGGTACTTCACGCCTAAAATGCTCTCCAAAGAGAACATTACATGTCTTTGCATTACATTTTCAGGCCTTATTTTAAAAAAATATTTTGGTAACACCTTAGGGACAATTTCAATACCTGACTTTCAATACCACACAGCAAAGTGACAACAACAGCTGCTTCATTCCATTCCCTCTCCCTTACTGCTTGCTCCTGCCACTCTTAACTTTAGTTTCTTTAGTTAAATCTGTTCCCTGACCTGGTTCATCTCACAGAGGAGCAGTGCAAATCTTTGAGCTGAGGTACTGTATGTCATACTGTGCTATGACACCACTTGTTTGGTGCCAAGTGGTGATTTTCAGGCTAAGCTCTGGTGCCTGTATGAACTGTGTAAATGATCTTGGCTTCAAAATGTAAATAAATGTCTCAGAAGATTTTTCTGCATGCTGGAATGCATATTAAGGTTGAGTAATAGCATTTGCCAGAATACAGGTAGAAGTTGCTACATAGCCATGTTCTGATTTTTTTTTTTTGGGGCACAGTTTCTACCACTAGAAGTTCTTGAAAATCTGCTTACATAGTTTCAGCTCTGCTATTGTGTTTGGCCATGCAACACCAGCAATGAGAATACTATAATAAAAAGCAGACAGTCTCAGATAGAAGCATCCCATGGGCAGGAACATTTCTGTCCTTGATTCACCATGGAAATTACACCACTGTAGATGTAAGACTAAGAGGTCAAACTTCATGCTTGTTAAAGGTATCAGGCTATATTTTTTTTTTTCTGAGATTGGTGGCATCTTCACTTTTACCTGTGGCTAGCTGGACTCTCAGTCTGTGTTTTTCAAACCCCATCTGCATTATACTTACCTAGCAAATGTATAACTCATCACAAATCCAGGCAACTCCCACACTAAATCACTGTGGAATTCAACCAGCACAAAATTCCCAGTGGAAGTAAAGTCTGCAACCTTCTCTGTCCCACAATAAGGGCCAGCTGCAGGTGACGTAGGGCGGCTTCCATCATGTATGAGCAAGTAGTCATAGATGCATCTGGCACTATATTCCAGCTCAAAGGATAACATTTTGAGAGATATCTGGAGAAAAAACAACCACAGCACGTTGTTTCCAGGTTGCAGCCTTTGCTCTTACCCATTTTTTAACAACAACAAATACTCTAAACTCCTGTGTGCAGGCACCATTTTTTTATTCTGTGTGTGCACCACATCCTGATGCCATATGGCAATGCAAATTAGTAGCAAATTATTTGCTTAGTTCATCAGTATTTGGATTGGAAGGAGAAGCAAGGGACAAGATTGATCTTCTACACTTCACATTCTATCCTCTAGGGAAATATAAAAATACCACCTGTGTGATGTTTCAGTTCTCTAGTGGGAGCTCTTACCTAGGGATTATTTTGAACAAAGCCTTGTGGTACAGGCTAGATTCCTAAGAGTTCACTTGCATGTGTAAAGGTTTTCTTTTGCTGAGCACCTCAGATACCAAGATCCAGAATAAATTCTTAAAATGAATTTTGCTTTCAGATTTTTACTCTGAGAATATCTGCTGAAAAAGTGACATAACAGCTCTTATTCTTCAAGGAAAACAGAGGTTTCACCAGAGAATGGTGATGAAACCCACAAATAAATTCATCTGTGCCTTACCTTGTATCCTAGTGGAGAAGTGATGACCCAGAAACATGCTCGGTTTTTGGGGTATTTATTGGGGTAGTTTGGAGAGGTGATGACTCCCTTCGAATCTCTGAAAGTGGCTCCACAATTCACTGAGGAGTAAAGGAGAAAATCAGATATATTAACTAGAGTGTTTTGTCAGTAGAAATGAGCTTGCTTACACCCTATTGTATTATTTCTTCAAACCAAGAAAAAATGTGCTACCATGAAAATCTACTGCTGAAGTACTTTATTTCTTCACTTAGTATTTGTATCAGGAGCTGTACTGAAGGCACTAGAAACATGTCTGATAAATAATCTTTGGAGGACAGGGAACAGCTGCATCTAAAGCTGTATCTGACTTTCCAATCCACTGTTACCATATTAGCATAGCATTCTGATGGCACTAGCTGCCCTTCAGAAAAGAATCAGCTCAAGTATTCAAGATTGCATTATCAAGCTAGATCTAGTGCTTTCTAGAAATTCCTCCATTGAATGAAGCAAAAAGAGTAAAAATAACACTTTTCTAAGACTTCTTCAATTTATGCTCTAAAGAAGCTTGGATTTTCAGTTGAAATAAAGCAACTCTGGGCTACTGCCTTCTTGTTGAAAGCATGTCACAGCAAAACAGAATTTGGTCTGGCAGTCCAGAATGCATTTGTGTGTTTGCAAAAAGACACCCCTCACGTGACTACAGGAAGCACTGTGTTTTGTGTACATAAGGAAAGCTTTTAATTCAGAAGGTGTAAGGTACCCAAGGTCAGTACCTCTGCTGCTGCATAAAATCCCACAAAACCTTGAATAATGTCTTGCCCAGATCCTGGCTTTGCATCTCATTGGTTGAGGTCTCTTGTTGATTCTGCAGTGTTTGTGCTCTTTGGCTGCACTGCTCCTATTAATTTCAGTCATTTCATTGTTTTTATTTAAAGACATTGTTCTGGAGATACGAAGAAGCCTAACAGAGGCTCTCAGAAGAATGTGAGTGAGATCTCAGGATAACTAACATGAGACCCATGTGACATCCCATTTTCTGTTTCCTGTGAACCTTTAGACACATCATTGCCTAGCCTTCTGCATTTCCAATTGCTGTGAAAGTGTGAAGATTGACAGCGAAAAGGCATACTCTGTAGTGTATAGTGAAAGTTTTCAGTTCTTCTGTACAAATACTGCTAATGCTGTTCTCCGAGCTTTGTAAAGGAGTGTTCATACCCCTGTGGTAGGAGGCTCTGAATCCTGTGGCTGTAATGCTCTCATCACTTGCAAACTCTACCAGCATGGTTGATCCAGATGCCACTAAGGAGGGCAGTGGAGCCTTCCCACAGTACTTGTCCAGCAAGACAGGGGAGCTCTTGCTGTTCCCATTGTAGATTTTTATATAATCAGAAGAACAGTCTGAGGAGCGTTGGAGATCAAAAGCCTCAAACTGCAGGAAAATCTGGAGAAACAAAAAAGCAGAAGTTGGGTTTAATGTTATACACAGGGAAAGTCTCAAACCATCTACCTGAATATGAAGTGAACCTTCAGATTCATTTTACTATCCATGTACTCAAACCTTACTTTCTATATAAAAAGAGCACAGAATTTCATCTAGCTGTCCTATTACTGAGATCCCAGAGACCAATGTTTCACTACTGCTTGTCTTTGAAAAGCCATCCAATCTGAACTGGATAAAAATCAAGTGAAATAATCCCTCTAATAGTCTTAATTCTTATGAAAATTATTGAGACTTTCATTTACTGCATAACAAAATAAATGTCTTGATCCATGAACTGACTCCCAGGGGTTACTCATGGTAATGAAAGAATGCTGTGTGGCCTGGATACTGTGTTTCAAACCCTTTTTTTCCTAATAAAAATTACCTTACTTCGACGGATGCGGATCAACCACAGACAGTTGCTATTGTTCGGGTATGGGGATGGGTAATTGACAGAGGAGAATGAGCCTTTGGGTTTAGGCAACACAGAGCTACAGCAATCTGAAGGGAAGAACCAAACAGCGTTGAAGAGAATGAAAACTGCACAAAAATATTCCCATAATGCCTGACAAGTCTCTCCAACCATTTGCAGCTTGTATAAATTAATTGTAATGCTTACAACTGTATTGCTCTTCCTGGTGTAAAAGTTATTGAAAACCTGCAAGTGAAATAAAGGTAGGTAAAGTACTTACTTGTTTCAGCTACTGTTTTTTTTAAAGACAATAGGGCTTTGCTCACGTATTTTCGTTTACTAAAAAAGGCCTGGATCTTTTGTGGACTTCCTTAACTTCAGTCACAGAAGTACTTTCAATGACAGCAGTACATCAATTTCCATTAGCAACTTTGTGTATTCATAAGTGTGTGCAAAAATCAAGTTTGAAAACAGGATTTTGTCAAAGCAAAGAGAGGTAGTCACTGAAGACAACAGGAACAGAGAGCACTGAAGTCAACCTACAGACCTAGTGACTGGTATACCAAGTCTGATCTCATCTGTCTTTTGTCTTTCCACAGCTTCATTTTTTGCATTTTATGTAACTCCCCGAATGACAAAATATGAATATATGACATCTGCCCATAGGAATTTATGACATTTTTCTCTTGCTTCCTACTTTTCCTGAGACAACCAGAGTTTTTAGGTTTTTTTTTAGTCCCCGAGTTTTTATCTCTTTTTTAAATTTACTGCTTTTCTTCTAAAACATACAGCTCTAATTATGAAATTACATAGTAATGGTATTAATTCCCAGCCTCACTGTCAAGAATGAACATCACTAAATACTTGCTCACTAGTATTCACTAGTAATCAGTATCTTTGAGACACATAAATTGTAAACTTGTCTTATCTGCAGTTGCAAATTTGGAGGAACCACTCTTAGCAATGATTTCTGTACCTAACAATCCAACTGAAGAAATGCTGATTCCTTCTAAATTCTAATTATTTAACTAAGTTCTAACACAAGAGCAGAACTTAGTACACTAATAGTCAGGTCTTGTTAATGCTTCTTGCTGTTTTGGTGGATACTAATTGAATAACATCTCAGAAAAGTCAAATACCATATAAATCAGTTAACCTTTGTCCTGGGAGTTAAAGCAAAACCCATGCAGTGCAAGAACATGATGTTATACCTGTTTTGTGCATCTTGGCTGAAGAGCTCCTATTTACAGAGGAATGTTAGGTATTTCTAGACCTTAAGATACCACAGGGATGACTTAAGAAATGGATGTGGCAAGAAAGTAGATAGATATACAAAATGCCTATGGTTTTCTCCTCCAAGGTGTTCTGATCAGGCTGAATGGCACCCATGCTTATGGCCCTGCAGACATTTTGTAATTAAGGTAAATCACAAATCTGCTGGCATTACTGATGCACATGACTAAGCTGAGGCTGAGGAGAGCTTACATACTTTACAACCTTCAGAGCTTTCCTGAAATGAGAATTTGACAGAGGTAGCAACCATGAGTTCTCTGATGGATTTTGCTTATCTCAAAGAGCGGGGATTAGGTGAGGATAAGTCAAAATGAGAGTGAATTATTGAAAGTAAATTGTCCTTTCCAAGAAGGCAGCAGTTTGGCACAGGGGCAGTTATGTTTCCTGTTGTAGGGTGAGAGAGACGTAGTGAAGGGACTGTGGGCTGCATTCCTTTGGGGGATGTCTGTCAGTCCTACAGACATCAGCTGTATTCACATGCCTTCTATCTACAGCACTTACTGCACTTGTAGAGCTTGTTGATTTTAGCTACATCCAAGTTACTCAGCCCTTCTCTCTGCCCAATAGGTATAGAGGGGTCAGGAACTGGTACAATAGTTGGTTTTCCTGGAGTGCTGGAGAAATCATACCTGTAGAAATAAGGAAATCACGTTTCTAGATTGCTTTTCATTGACAGGGAAGTCCTCTAACTGCATTATCATTTTTCATGTACCACATAAGAATTTTAATGGAAATGGACAAAAGCTTCTCAGATACCCAGTAGCCTCCCCTGAAGAGGACCAGCATGGCAGATATTTGGTGTTCAGCAGGTGAAAGCAAGCTAGGAGAAAAAGCTGCTCTGTCCTGAGTGGAAAGGCCTTTTACTAATGTCCAGCAAAATGGACTGAATCCCACCTTCTTGGTTCCTGAAGCAGAGGAGCAGAAATAGTTTTGTCTCAGTTACTAACTGCCTATTTACTATCTGCAATTTCCTGCCTTCTGCTTGTCCAGTTTTATTTCATGGTTTTGTTCAGAAATTGTTACTTGCTTATGGAAATAAAGGAGAAGGTACATGATACAAGCTTGTACATTATGGACTAAAATGCAGCCTTAGACAGTGTTCCCAGATTACCAGAAGGCAGCATACAACATCTCATGGTATAAAAAATTCCATCGTTCTTGCCTCTACACTTGAATGTTGTTGTCTATGATCAGCTGTTACTACGTTTATGAAATAATTTAAACTTCAGAACTGGTTTAGATCAGTGGTTCAGTGGAATTAGACTTTGGGCCACAGCCCTGTCAAAGGCCTTTAGCAAGAGGCAAGAGTACATTGGAAGAAAATGTTGTCCTGTGTTTTGTTTCTATCCATATCAACTCTTGTTTTCCAGGAATCCTACTGACAAAGGAAGTATGCTCACCCTTAATTATGTCCATGCACTCAATTTTAAATGAACAGCAAAAGTCACTCCCTGCACAGAGCAACTTCTTCTTCCTAGATCTGAGCAGATCTAGAAGCTGTTTGCTCCTTTGAAAGGATATCTCCCAAACAACTTACGCGCCATAGTGCATCACTGAAGAGTAGTCATAGGGAAGGCCCAGGTTTCTGGAATTCATTTTTCCAAAGTTCCCTTGTTCCCCTGTAAGGTAGGAAAGCAGCATTTCAGTCAGAACAATTATTACTGCTCTAATGGCACACTGCCTGCTGTCATAATCCAGAGAGTAACATAGGATAGAGTAACACAGGACACTAATATGTGTTCTAATGAGATCTTGGATCTATTGAAACCTCCATAGATTTTTGAAATCCATGGGAATCCATTTTTACAGTCTAGTAGGTTTCATAATATAAAGTTAATCAAACAAGTTTTGATATAATCAATGAATACATTCTACTCTTCAAGCAAAAGTATTCCTCTGTCCATCTTCATTAGGGTGTCTCCAAACACATTTCT
Source organism: Leptocoma aspasia (assembly GCA_013399835.1). Taxonomy (NCBI): domain Eukaryota; kingdom Metazoa; phylum Chordata; class Aves; order Passeriformes; family Nectariniidae; genus Leptocoma; species Leptocoma aspasia. Next base: position 200,672 of record VXAX01004285.1, on the reverse strand, counting down.
GTGCATTATCTTGAATACTATAAGCATCCAGCATATATCCCCAAAGCTGCATCCATACCTTGAGAGGGAAATCTGGCTGACCACCTAGATGAAAAATTAAGAGCTATGCATGGGTGATGTCATGCTGAGTCCTTCCACCACAGGGTTATAATGCCACAAAAGAAAGGAATATATTTTCCCTGTTACTTGCCCCAGAGCCCATGCTACCAGACATGTTCTGGCTTTGTCTCTGGTCAAACCCATCAGCAGTGACTTGAGTGAAGTGATATGGCTCACATGAAGCAGAAAAACAAATTCTGTCAGAACAGCTGCTGAGCGTCTTATCACTTTTCATCTGTTTAGCCTTAAAAAGCCAATATGGGATAAGAAGGTGTTACACTGATACAGGGCTGGGGCCCAGGGACAGAGAGACTTTGGATTTCATGTCACCTAGCTTTATTTCTTCAAGTTAGGCACTGAAGCTATTCCTCAAGGCTTCCAGGACAGTCAGAGGAAAAGGAAATAAAGAGAGACACAGTTGGAGGGAGTTTCATGTAAGAAGGCACTTATTTTTCTCACTGACTGGAGATCATGAGTATGAATTACGTGCTGGGTCTCTTCTCCATGGTGAGACAGGCAAACAAGCACTGTCAGAGCAGGGAGCTGAAAGCAGCCTGCCTGACATTAAGACTAAAGCCCTAGCCACTGAGCACTCTTTTCCAGTTCTGTACCTTCATTATTGTAACTACAAATGTGGTTTGTAAACCACAGACCATCTGGATAAGAGTTCAGAGTTGGACATCCTTGAGATCTACACAACTCAGCTGGCAGGCTTGCAACCAGAGCAAATCTCAGCCTTCAGCACTGGTCCTGGGCTGAGGGCTAAGAGATGCAAAAAGAAGATTTGAAATCCTAACTAATAGAAAATTTGGGGATAAACATGAATTTGGGGCTTTTCATAGCTGTAAAACTCAGTTAAGGCTTAAACTGTTTCTCAACAGCATTGGCCTTCCTGACTGTTTTAATCTCAGTCCCTCTTATCTGCTATACTGACTTCAGAAAGAATTATCAGCAAGTGTGCAGCTTTTTTTGAGGTGATGAACAGGGAACACAGTTCAAACATGGTGAAACACTGAAGCATATGGCTACTGTTTGGCACAGAAATGCTTTGCTGAATTCGTTTGCTAAATAAAGAAAAAGTGACAGCATCCTAGCTGGACTGAGGTGCTGCCAGCAAACTACTACCTACCTCATCACATGCCAAAGAGATCTGGCTGTCTAGACCTGCACATGTTTGGGGGCCTACCCCATCTTTTCCACTCTCAAAAAAGAAAAAATCTACTACTGCCAGAATGGAAGTGCAATGACTCAGAAGAGCTGAAAAGGAAACTATGGCTGAAGACTCTGAATACATTTTGTTTCCCCAAAAATGTAGGAAAAACAAGCTGAGTTTCAAGTAGCTAAGTGGACAGCAACCGATCAGGCTGCATTTTGTCAAAACAAAGAAGTAGGATGGCTTCCAAGGTAAATTGCTGGATAAAAACAAAACCCAGAAAACATTCACAATATGAAAGTCCTGGCAGGAGAAAAACAGCTTGTGTGAGAGAGCTGAGATGCTGGAAAAGGTCTTGAGGTCTAGTTCTGCACCACCAAGGTCAGCAGGAGCTCTGCCATCAGCAGTGTTACCACCAGCATGTTTTAACATTACAGTCCTCATGAACATAACTCTTTCTCCATTTCCTTTTCCCTGCATATCTTTGCATTTTTTCCGTACAGTGCTTGAGCTGCACACTCTGCATTCCAACTCCCTTGCCACACCAATCATTTCATCCTCCACCCATGGCAAACACTCAAAACACTGATGATACACCTCATCTCCTTTGGCATAGCCTTGTCTTCTTTACCTCTTCCCCCTCATTTATCATTTCATGATACTGTGCCTGAATCACAGCTTGGTTACATGTGTATCCTTCAGGAATGATGACATCTGAACCCATGGAGTTCCCTTTGCAAAACTACTGTAAGACTATGTGTGTTTAGTGTATATAACTTCATGTTTTCAACTTCTCTTTCCTAGCACATCCTTTGCTGACATCTCAAACATGGCAGACCCTTGTTGTACAATGGCAAACAGCTCACAGCAAAATTACACCTTAACACTGGAGCTGAAACCTCAATAAAGAACAACACAAATGGAATTTACTTAGGATATCATGGGAATAGTTGAAAAAAGTTTGGAGAGCAGTGTGTTAGGAATTTGCAATAAAAACAATCAAGTTCCATCTGGAGAAAAAGATGGATATATTTTTAGCTGTGCGTGATATTGAGTAGTTGAAGATCTTGTTTGTTGAAGAGACTTAATAGAATTTGGTATTCAATTGTCCAGCCTCATCTACTATTATTTTCTGTAATGAACTAAATAGACTATTATATTTTTACAGTTGTTATGGATTACTCAGCTCTCTAAACAGCTGTCAGTCAAGTGACTCCCTGCATACTTTCTTATGGTATTTTCCTTCTGTGTACCACTTTCTCACTTTCCCTTGGATCTCTTGCCATTCTCTCTACCCTTTCCTCCCCAGAGCCTGGAGCTCTTGTATATGATGAGCCCATGTTCCCAACACACAGATCATAGGCACGTGCCCAAACTATTCATTCTGCATTCCTTTCCATAAATAATATCCACTTCTTTTTCCTCTACAGAATTACCACCCCTGATTGCTCCCCATGGCTCCTTCTTTTCATGTGTATATGATCCTGTCCACAAGGAGGAAATAATTGCAGTCTGTCCTCTCACATCAAGCCAGGTCCCAGAATTTTGCAAATGCTAGTAGTTGCATGTGTTTCCAATGCCTCCACATTGAGCCCCTTCTTCATACACATTTTAGGATATGTGCATTTCACTCACTGCCAAGATGCCTACTGGCTGCCTTCCCCTATTTCCATGGCTTTCCTGGGATAGAACTGTTGTGTGATTCCCCAACATGATCTTGAATGTCACACTTCACCCCCCTCAGTTAAGGGTCCCGTAGTCTTGCCTCCTGGTCAGGTCTTTGCAACAACATTTTGTAATCCTGATGATCCTGGTATTTTGGGATCTGGGCTCAAGATGGCAATCAGAATAAGAATATAGAGCTACTTTTAGGCTGCATCTTTCACAGTGCTAGGTGTAGCCACAGAAATTCCCTCAGTACAAACACTGAACAAGAAATTCCATCACACTCAATGTGCTGCTGCTGCTGCAATTCAGCCAGCATTATTCATGGTTCTTATTTGCCTTGCTGTTCACAGGAGAAACATTCTCCTTTCACTGTGAATATATATTTTCTCTTAAGATTTAGTGGACATACCTGCCACTATGTGTTCCCACATAATCTTGACAAACCTGTCCCGATCACTCCGTGCTTGTTCATGGATGAAACCCAGTGCATGGTTCATTTCATGCTGAATTGCCCCTTTATCCATGCAACCATTTTTCACCAGGCCTACTGCTTGACGTCCTCCAATCTTTCCAAAGTAAGACCAGCAGCTAAGAATAAGCAATCAATAACCAAAAGGATCACATTTAGCAAATACAAATATATAGATGTATTGATTATGTCACTAAGGTTCTATAGATATGCAGCCACAGCAGGGGACATGCAAATAGTCACTGGCATGAGATATCTAGACTTCTGAAAGCTGCCAAATGACATGGTGGGAGGGAAATAAAGCCTCTGTGATGAGGATGGCAAATTTTAAACCAGTAAATTTGCTATATCAAACTAATGCGAAGCAGTATAAAGTGTTAAGCAAAACCTGAAACAATTATGCTTATTTAAATTTTTACAACAATTAAGAAAAATTTCTTATTTTGAATTACACCCCATTATCTTTAAATCCATACACACATTTATTCCTGCAGCCTATTAGCTGATGTAACTACCAGTATATCTAAAGAAAAATGAAAAATTGTACCTTCTCTCTAAATCTTTACTGCTAGCATGAAAAAAACAAAACAATTACTTAAATCCAAAACAAACCAGAAAACAATCTGAAAGACCTTTGAGTGCTAGCACTCTCAGGAGATGGGGAGCTTACCTTTGCCCTCGTTCAACATAAACATAGTCTGTTTCTGTAGTGTGATTTACAAATTGCACACAGGTCAGTGTGGAGATCTCTTGCAAAGCATCAGCAATCCAAGACCTCTCTGTTATTGCTAGAAAGAGAAGGGGGCCAGGAGAAATCTTTCTTGGTTAGCCAAAAACCAAGGTGCATCGATGGGATGCATTCCTTTAAAACTTCACAACACTCATTAGCTCTTTATCATATAAGTATAGTAAAAAAAGGGAAACAAACATTCAGAGATCCTCAAACTGATTGGACTTTTATGGAGAAGTATAACAATTACAGCTATCCCATATGCATTTTATTTAGGAGACAGCTGATGGAAAGTAAAAGATTGGCATTGTTCCTTCCATTAGACAGAACAGAAGAAGTGAGGCAGTTTCAGATACAAATAGTTGGATTAAAGTATCCCAAATGAGCCAGCTGATTGTAGCTAAGCACCAAAACCCTATTTTGTTTATCAGAAAGAGCAAGTGCCTGCCACAGCCTCCTTGGAATCACTTGAGACAGCCAAGGCTCTGAAGATCACAGTGTTTCTATTCAGGCACCAAATGAAGATCAGAGTGTTTGTCTACTTTGGAACATTTTGGCCTAATTTGGGCTTCCTCAGTTATGAATCATCTGCAACTGATATGTATCTCAATTTCCTAATATTTAAACTTTGGAGAGAGGGAGATAGAGGGAATAACCCCCCCCTATCCACAAGAGTATATACTGCAGTTCTGGAGGCACATGGGCAGGGAAGCAGCCTGGATAACACAGAGATTGAGCTTTCCTCAGTTCCTTTCCCTGAGGAACAGGAATCAGGCTCACACTGTGTTTTACTTCCATGCCATTTTCTCTCAAGGTAAGATCTTTAAAGAAGGGTCTGTATGGAATTCACTCCTGCAGCTTTTTCCACAGGACAGAGCTATTGACTGACTATAGGGAATCAACAAAAGAAAAATATCTCCAAGGATTTTTCCTCCGTTTTTGCCTCTACAGGGGTTCTAGTGTGGGAATATTTCTATGAGAAATTTAAAAGAAAATTATAGCCTTAAAAAACATGTTCCTAGTGATAATTTTGACAAAAATACATTCATAATGTGAACAAATTATGCCTCTTCTAATGTACTTGCTAAATATCAGTGTACATTGTAGCTAACAGGAGCAAGCTAATATTTGAAATTACAATTAATTACCTGACTATTGGCCCAAGTAACCACATATTTTAGTGTGATCTGTTTGGAGTTTTAGCCAAACTTCCATGGGGCTAACAGGATAGAAAAAGAGATGTGTCAATAAATTCTCACTTGTGCAAAGGTTGCTTTTGGTGCATGCCAGAGAAACATAAAATAACAGGGAGTTAGGGACTGGAAAATCAAGGCTAACTTTAGAGCATCCATTTACATACACTCACAGAAATCAGAAGAGATGTTAACTGGAACCTTGACCAGTCCATCTTGTGACTTGGGCCATAAACAACTCTCACAGTTAATTGCACTGCGTCGCCCTCTTCTCAAGAGGATGTCTCCTTCATACACAGCTATTTCATTACCTGGCAGGTGCAGAAAATAAAGAACATACAAAGCACTGAGAAGGCAAATACATGTGCAGAGACAAGAGGTACACAGTAATGATTTCGCATCTTTGGAAATTTCTTTCACTGAAGTTCATTTCCTAATAATATGTGGGAGGATTAGTATGCTAAGACTGGTTAGGTCTGCCTTGCTTTCCAGATAGAAAAGTTTAGTATTAATATAAATGTCATAGTGCAGCTGTAATCAAAAGTTGTGACTAAATAAACTTTAGTTTAAGAAGCTTTGGGAGCTTTCAGAGAGGAATGCTAAGTGTTATAAGTCATTGTTCTCTTATTAGAACTTGTGGAATTAAAGAAAAATCATAACTGACCTCTGTAAAAATAGGATTAATCATACAAAATAAATTACTATTTTTATCATGCATATTGAATGTATGCAAGCTATTAATGTCTAGGTTAACTGTGAATTTGACATAAGACTTTGTGACGTCCTCCTCAGTTCTGACTTTAAAATACTGGGAATACATTTCTCACAGACAAAAGCTATCTGTTATTATGCAAAAAAATTACATAAGTCTTGGGTATAGCAGACAGGAAAGTACCATATATCACATAAGAAAGAAAACAAAGTGAAAAATAGTCTGATTTGCCAGGGCTACATATGGAAAAGAACATTTCATGTAGCAATTGTTCAATAATTCTTCATAATTTCTTTATCACAACAGCATAAAAAATCACAGTGAATGTGACTTTAAAACATATTTGAGTTCTGTGAATTGCCTTCCACTGATGGTGGAAAAAAAAAATCAAAATATTTTCAAAGAGAAAAATATACCAAATCATGATATTGAAGTATACAGATGCAGCTCCACCAAAACCTGTAGTTATTTATATAATATCTACAATCAAACTCACCTAAGTCATTCTTTCTTGTAGCTATCTGGAAAAGAAAAGTGCATATATTTTAGTACATGCTCATCTCCATAGCAGAAAACAGTTCTATCAAGTAGATTCACAGCAGTAAGAGTTTCTAATTAACTTTAAGGTAGAGCAACTCAGCAGCAGCAATGTAAATTCTCATCATCTCAGAGGAGGGACACACCTGGACGGGTTTACTTAGTGCAAAGCTACAGAGAAATGCTAAATGAGTTGGCAGAAGAAAGTACTTCATCTTCAAATTTCCAAGATGATCTTCTCTGCGCTGCAGCTCAGTTCTCAAAATTGTGGTTAGTTTACTTGGGGCAAGTTTTATGGGAAAGCTGCTGCTGCTGTTGTTAACCAGCGTAACAAAATTAGATAACAAGAAGTATTTTCACAAAACAAACAAGCTGCAGGATCTCTCAAGAGAATTTCCAGGCTCTCATTTCTTATTTATCTTTAGAAAACAGAGGAAGTGGAGCAATAGGAAAGAAAATTCAGTAACCTTTAAGTGACTCATCTTTAATTCTAAGAAGAAGCCATGAGCTGCTGCAGGTCCCCTCGCTGCTGACCAGGGACAGGATATCCGGCAGCAGTCTGTTTACAGCAAAACTCCATCTCAAGGAACTCTCTGATCCATCCACACTGCCCACCTGTAATAGTAACTCCTTAGCTTGCTGCCAGGAGACACCCTGCTCTGCAGAGCCCATCTATCTGCCTGTCCCCTCTGTGCACAGCTCCCAGCCAAGCGTTTCTGGCCAGGAGCACTAAAAATCTGTTGGAGTCAGAGATGAATCTGATTGTTGACAGAAATTATTTTTTCAACACGGTATCTTGGAATATAATCATTGCTGACAGAAATTGTGTGTCTTTCTGGAGTCTGCAAATACGTAAAACCACCAGATCACTCAGTTTTGGGTTCCCAGCTTCTGGGAAGCCCTCCTTCCTTTGATGTCCATGAATAGAAACAAGACTAGAAAAGCAGGCTGAATCCTAGAAAACTCACACTGTAAGAGTAAGGCAAAGAATTAGAATATTCATGCTAAAACCACATGAATATCACCATAGGCAGGCAGATCCTGTTTTCTTCTCCCAGCTTCAGCCCCTGCACAAATACTGAGGTGTCAGATTATGCCCTTTTCTGACCCAGAGACAGGGCAACTGAGAGGCGTTTTAAAAAACTTTTATTTTTTAGATATTTTAAAGATTTACTATATGAGAGATTTAAGAAACAAGCAAGAAAACCTTTGACATTTCCTGCAAAGACAATATTTTGAGGAACCTATGTGGTTCACAGCAAATCAAGATGGCAAGTGCCTTTCCAGAGAGATATATGGGCTGGTCCTTTGTTTTTAAGGAGTACTTTGCTAGGAAAATTTTAGGTGATATTATGTAAAGGTTTGCTACTAATATTTTAATTTTACCCTACTAATAGTTTGCTCCTCAACTTTCTAAAACTGTCCACATTTCTGTAACTTCCACAATTTATCTGCATTTATCATTTCCATGTAGCAAAATAATGAGGTGCAGATAAAAAGGGCCCTTTTTCTTTGGCTGATCAGAGGATGAAGTTCAGAAGTCCTCATTAGTTTGTTATATCATTAACCAGTGGTCCTCCAGTACAGTTCCAAGCAACCCCTGTGTCTATTCAAGATCAGGCTCAAAAGAGAGACAGAAGGAGTCACAAGAGCATATTTCTGCTGCTACACATCACAAAATAACAGAGCAGAGAGCAGACGTTATTAGGCAATAAAAGCAAGAGAACAAGACCAGATCACTGTGGAGAGCCTGCAGCTGGTCACTCCAGGTGTGCAGCAAGCAGGGATGGGAGGGCCCTTTGAAGTTCTGCCATACAGTTTTGCATATTCATTCCATGGGAAAAAAAAAACCAACACCCTCAAATCAAGAGATTTATCCCATGGTTTAATTAGTTTTCCTGACTACCAGAAACAACTGGGTATTTTTCAAGGCTAATTTGTAGACCAAAGTCTTGTATCACCTGATAACGCATTATCAGGAGTTGTCTCATAGATGCAAATTTCCTTTTTGATGCTGCTTGTCTACATTATCTGCTTTGATATTCTCCCAGAATACTGTTCAGGTCTTGGTTTCATTATCTATCCAAATAATTTGACTACAGAGCTCTAACTTGCTTTACTCCTCCCATATGCCTTTTCTTACATTGCATTTGACAGTTCTCATTCTTAGCCACATTGTCCTTGATCTGCCACATATTTTATCACTGCTATTTCTTAGAAATTTTAATATTATGTTTATCACATTTTTGGGGATGCTTACTTTGTTTTACCGTTATTCCATGACAGAGAATGGGCACTTCTTTAACCACGTAATCTGAATTGCTCTTGGCAAAACATTAAATGACAAAGTTAGGAAAAACAAACCCCTGTAGGTGTTTAAGTAGAGGGTTTTTCCCTAGTTTTGTATCAGTAACAGGTATCGTCACAAGCATTAAATATAGTATGTCCCATGTTTTTTCCATAATGAGAAAGTACAGAGGCATTTTCCCTGGCTAAAGCATTAGAGTGAATGAACCTATGAAGGGTTCCCTTCCTGTGAAGGGAAACAAAATTCAGGAGGGTGAATAGCCATGTGATTGTCTAAGCATCCAGTGGAATATCACATTAAAGCTCAGTTCCTCAGCTCTTCACTCAAAGGTTATGCAAGCAATTTCTAGTGAACAAACAGTTGGCATAACTCAACTGTGTGTTCACCTTAGGAAGTTTATTATTTTTGAGGAGGAATCACAGATACCTCTACATGTTTAAAGAGGCCAATTGTTCTTACTACATTAAAAACCCCAATTTTTAAAGTAACAGTTATAGAAAGCATTGCACTTACTACATGACAATTAATTTTAAGGCTGTTTTGAGCAACTCTGCATTTAGGGAGAAGTCAGATTCTGCAAAAGAGCATTTTAAAATAACTTTGTAGCCATTAAATGAAGTTATTATACTACACTATAACAGGCTGAAAAGAGTTAAACAGTAAAAACATACACAAAAATTCCTTTGTGTGTGTGTTTCAAATCATGCTATTTAAGAGTTAACTGTTTACAGATATTGTGTCTTTCAGGATGCTAGGATTAGTGAAAGCATGCAATTCATGCCTCATTAACTGATTGAGAGAAGAAAATGAGCTTTCCTGCTTTTGAGTTGTCAGTCAGTTAATCAGTTTAGAATAATTAAATCATTGACCTTGATCAAGTGCAAAAGTGTTTTGGCTTCTGCAGAAAAGGTCAAAATCACAAAAATGAGGTTTAAATCTGGTCTCTGGTCCTTACTTTGTCACAGTTACCAGGCAGCAAAAACAAACCTTTCATAGAAAAGGTTTTGAGCAAAGCATACACTTGATACAAAAAACCTTTGAATGCTAGTTTTAATATAATCAGTCAATTGAGGTGTATGTTACAGCATTTTATTCCACTGCATATATTGACATACTTCCACATTCTAGGTAAGGTTTTATTTATAAGAAAGATTTATTCTTTAAAAGAAAAGAATCACCAGTGTCAATACTGAACTATGTTGAAATCAGTTTAAAACCAACATGTGTGCAGATTCTGTTCCTCCCAGACCTCCTGCAGCAGTGTGATCTCTGCTATTTTACCACCACTTATCTTTTATCTTTCCAGTGTCAGAATAATACCATAATGTTAGAAAGGAGAGGTGCAAGTCCAGAGACTGCACTGGAGATACCTCCCGGGGTCCATGAGCCTTAACCCCAGATGATGCCTAGAGACAGGAATCAGCTGAAGCATTTACAGCACAGTCAGTTTTCTCTGATTTGCAGTAACTGTAGGCTAAAGAGAACTTTACCATAGCTTTTGAACTTGATCCATGGGGAGAGCTGGGTTCCTGGAGACAAGCTACAAAGGTTGTTTTCAGTATTTGAGTATCTATGTACCCAAGGACTGAGCCAGATGGGATTGGCTGGTCTATAGCTTCCCTGGTTCTGGTAAAGTCTGGTCTGAAACCAGTGTCCAAATGCAAACATCACACTAAAGCATTGTTTTATGTTCAGACACATAACAGAAGTCCTGATTTAATGCTGCTCTCTAGTGGTTTGCCATTTGTGCAAGTGGGACACATTTCCAGAACAGTCAGGAATGCCCCATCACCACTCACAACCTGTTCACTCCTTTGATCCCTGTCTCAGCAGGAACCACTATCTGCAGAAAATGCTTACAGGCATGAAGAGTCTGTCCTGTAAGCTGTGCTGAGAAGTGATGTATCAGTTTCAGCCTGAATCATCTCAAAACTTTGGTTTAGCTTCTGCAGCTTGTGACCACAGTACACACCTCCTCTGGATACTTACAGATTATACATACAGATGCCACAATGTGTTTCTGAAGTGCTTTGATGGCCCATTAGGAAAATGGACCATTTAACTGCACCATTAATCACTAAAAGATTCTCAAATCTCAAGATTTGTTTTATTGATGAGTTGTCCTAGGAGCTTTTACTGCAGAACCCAAATAATCCTCCTAGTCTATTCTAGCTCCACTTTAACTACACAGCATAGGTCATTAGCCCTTTCCTGATTTGCCTTGAAAGAGAATCTTGAAAGACAAATGGGCCAGAAGGGAACAGCCAGAAAAGGGCTACTCTATAAGGGGGGCTCCCTAAGACAGCACAGCCTGTTTGATGTGAATTGCATCCAGAAGCTGAAGGCAGAGACAAGACTAAAGACAAGGACACAGCATAGATCCAAGGTCCAGGAAAGAGACCAAGACTAGGCCAAAGACACAGTATGGAAAAAATGCAATTGGTCATCTTGGATCCTTTGGAAAGTTTGATTGCACTTTCCTGTAGCTCTGGCCCTGTGGTGATTTAAGCAGCACTTACTGAGCTCACTCAGCAGCTGAGCAGTTTCATCTGTGAGCTGCCTCTGAACTCCTGGGTGAGCATCATCTGCTCCCAGTAAGTTGTTACTATTTACTGCACTGATTTGTGCTAAAATCCCTTCTTGTCAGCAGTGATATTTTCTCTGAGACATTCTTCCTAAACATGAGATTTCTTCAGATCAGCTCCTGTAAGGAATGTTTTATCAGGAACATCCCTGTTCTGCTCTGTAGCACATCAACCTAAGGGATGCACAGCTTTGCTGCAGTAATTTCATCTTCTCCTTTACTACTTGCTTATCCACTGATTCCATCAACTTTGATTGATTTTTGTTGTTTTGGTTTCTTTTTTTTTTTATAATTCTCATTTAACCCATGTTATATGATGCCATTTGTCAGAATTTACACTGCTTTTTATTTTCACTATTCAGATCTTCCATTCTTTATTTCTGCTGCTTCCTGTGTCTAATCATGGTTGTTGCATTTTTAATGTCTAGTACACATCTTATTTCCATTTCAGATAATGATATTTTCTTGCCATTTTCAAGTTTTTATTCTTTTAGTTGCTTCTTTTGTCTAACTTCTTTGCTTTTTGGGAATCTTTGTAAAGGTTCATATTACAAGTGGGCATTTTTCAGGTCTTTCTCTGCAACCAGAATTTGGACTTTATAAAAACACAGAAACATATATACATGTACATGCATTTCCACAAGCAGCTTTCAGGGCAAGAAAGAAAAATGGTTTCATACACAAGAGAATACAGATTTCAGATGAAATTTCTTACTAGGTGAGCATTGAGCACCTGGGAGAATGCAAACATTTCTTTCATAAATCTGTCAGGTTGATACTTCAGAAATCGAATAGGTTCAGTTTCTCTGAGTATTTGTAGGGACAGCACATGTTTTGGGACTAGACTGCTAGGCTAAAAAAGGTCAAAAAAAAGTACAAGCAGATAATAATGTTCAGAACTTTCTTAGCATGTCTCATTCAAATTATTATGAAGCTATATTAAAATAGCACACTGAATAATGGGGTGAGTAGCTGCATTTCACCAATGAAGTCATTCAGATGCTGACTCCTGGAAAAGCATATCCAGGATCTCTCAGTAGCAGAATGAGAACTGAGTCCCATGTCCTCACTTTCTATGTGGATTGCTACACATTCCTGACAAACAATATTCAGCAAAGGAACAGAGCCTCCAGTTTTCAAGCACTCTCTTGTAAGCACTTACAAATCATCTGGGTGCTATTTTCTAATTTCTACACAGAAATTAAGGTCAAACCTGAAACAGAGAAATCTGAGAACCTGCTGTAGAATCTTAGTGCTGGTTGCTATTTAAGTCAGATATTTTAGCCAATGTTCTACTAGGAAAAAAAATTAAAATCCAGTTGATCACTGTCTTTCTCCTGGAGATTAAAAGGAGCTAAAACTACTATATAAGGGTACATTGCTGTCTCTGTCAGCTGAAGAACCAGATACCTCATGAACAGTAAAATTAATGCAAGGAAAGAAGGAAGAGAAAAATAAGGTGGCAGAATCTGAGTCTGTGGTATCTGAACCTGTGCTTTCTGACAGCTGTGGGATTCCATAGCATTTTATGCAGTTCTGCTATGCAAACTTAGCACTTTCCCTGCTGCAGTGGAGAACCGACACCTTTAGCATTTTGCTTTTTAAACAGCTCATATATTTTTCAACAGTTACTAGAATCCATATAATTTGCCTGTGCTTTTATCTCCAGGGCAGTGCTGGTATCCTATCTCCATGGCAGCTCTACAATAAGCAAACTGAGGTAATTTTTTTTTTTTTTAGAGCTATAATTACCAAGGCACAGCCCATTAGTGGAGAATAGTATGAAGGAGATGAAAGTTCCCTTTCATGGCAGTAATGGTCCCACCACATTTCAATTGGCTCAGAAAAAGGATTAACTGTACATGCTAATCCCCATATGCAGGCATAAAAGCCTAAGTGCATAAAGGCAGAAGCACAGTTTTGCATAGGGGCAGTGTCTCTTGCAAGCACCTAAGCAAACAAACACTAACAAGGGGTTTTTTAAGAGTGTATGAAATCTGTAACAAGCATTTAAACAGTCTGTGCAAAATACTTCTTGTGTGGTTTTGTGGTGAAGCCAAGGTATGAATCTCCCTCCCCCACCCACTCTAATCCACTGCTGGGAGTTGGGTCTGAGATGGAACTGGATTCCTGTCAAAGTGATGGTTATGTATTGTATTATCAGCTCTGAAGCATTGTTGTCAGCCACTTTGTGTGCATCTCCAATTAAATATTCAGAAATACACGAGAGTGCATCCTTTGACTAATGTACTGCCAGGCATTTTTTTAATATGTGTGCTCCCATCATTCCTGTTCATACAGCATCCCCAGTGCATGGTTTAGTTCATGGTAAATTACTCCCTCTTTTATACAGCTTTTGCTTCAAGTAATTATCTGGGAGCTTCTGTTCCTACTAAAGTGAGACCAGCTCCTACAGAATGAAAGACAGTCCTCTGAAGTTCATTTATCATCTGAAGACTGGGACTTGCTCTAACCTTAATCTCTAAGAAGAGAGTCAGTCATCTGTGGCAGCTTGCAATATCTGTATTGACTGTAAACTGCAAAAACGTCACATGGCTTGCATATTACACCAAATAAAGGAGCGTGTAACCTTATTCTTTATTTAATACTAGTCATTCTGGGATTACGTATAGTTAGTTTGAAGTGTTCGATGCCCTAGACACCATTCCAGGTGCTGACATCTGCCCTAGCCTGACATGATAGGCAGCTTGAACACAGACCTGCCTCTGTGGATGCTGTCTGGGGGATTTTTTAGAATTTTTTTTGCCTAGTGATTGGACTTTCCCATCGATATTAATGTGTATTGTCAGCTGCTCTTGGTGGAAACTTGTTTTGAGCAGAAGCTGTTAAATGTGGGTAGTTTTAAAAGCTATACAAAGTGTGCCTGTGTGAGAAGTGAAGCATCTCTGGCAGTTCCTGTGTCAATGTGGTGACACTGACTGCCATTTTTCTTTTTGCTATAATTCCCAGGTAGATGGTCTCTGCCTGTTTCCTAGTGTTGCCGTTCAATAACGCTGTCACTATTCCAGAGAGTGTCTTGGAACATTAATATGGATCTAATGCAAGGCAGTGGATGCTTTGTGGATCAGTGGTCAGGTTGGAAAGATGACCTGGGAGAGGGAGTAAGAGGGCAGGACAGAGACAGTTGGCTAAAGCTGCAGTGGACAAGCAGACCTGGACTTAGTTACAGCCCAAAGTACACCTGTAGATCTTAGGAAAGTTCACACAGTGCCCAGCAGAGAAAAAAGCACTGATGTTAATCTCTCATCTCTAAAAGAAGAGAGGAAAGGAAAATTCCTCTTATTTAAAAGGAACACAGAAACTCAGCAGAAAGTTAATGAAGTAAATGTTTCATTACATCTTAACACTGTGAGGTAAAATTTATGCTGGAATAAAAGTGTATCTCAGTTCAGTGCCACTAGTATCCTTTCTGGACCACAGATTCTAGGCTTGAAGGCAGCTAGTTGATTTTTCATCCCTGTTTTCAACATTGAGAAGAAACTTTACCCTGGAGAGGGGAGATCACACAATGGATGATAAATTCACTAGAGGATATTGGCCAGAAGCACAGATTATAGGAAACACCATAACTCTGCAAGCATTATCATGTCTGTGTCTCCTTCCTGTAAAAGAATTTACTGTCTGTGTAGGTGGGAAAAAAAATACTTAAACAGGTCAAAAATACCCTGTAAAGAGAGAAACCATCATATGAATTTTATCGTTTGTGATAGGGGTGAATTATTATCAAGAGCCTTGTTCTGACATCCTGAGAAAAAATCACTGGTGATTCCAAATGTCAGCAGAATCTACTAGCAGAGCTTTGCTGTCTGTACAGTTCCAAGTCTTTGGCATGAGTTCAAAGTAAAAATGAATCTGAAAATTCCTGAAATCTGGGAAGCCCATATGTGAATCCAGTTATGTATCCTGGCATTTTGGCAGAAACAGTTTTCTATTGCAAGACTTTGAAGCCTACATAAAAATTAAATTGCCTTCATGCTCTATAACTAAAGGCATATGAAATATAGCAGCTTTGTTTAAGTGAAACCAAAAGTTCATACTTGCTTATTTCAGGTTTTTTTCCTTCATTAAAATTATCAAAACCTGCTTTTATTGCCAAACACATGGCTTTTGATGAAATGCAGCCTTTCAGTCAATTTTTAGGCTGGATTTTGCAATTAATCTCATTTGAATTTTAATTTTGGAAACCTATAAATATAGATGCTTTTACAGTTTATTTGGTATGAAGTGATTTCAAATCTTGTTAGTTTATTTTTCTCAGTGATTCAAAGTTAGCCATCTACTACATGAACAAGCTGCCTACCTTTTTTATATTTTAAAGCTAAACTAAAATAAGTATCTTCTTCATTCTCAAAAAACATGAATTCTAATTAAAAAGAATTTTGTCTTCAGACAAAATAAAGTTCTTGACCAGTTTGAGAGCTAAATAGATGCGGTATCTGATGTATTCCTATTGTACTGAAACAAAAGAAAAATCCTAAGGAAATTAGTGAGAATTTTGTATGACCTCAATGATGAAGTCCTAAATTTAATATCTGAATGCTCCTACAACTATTATCTAATGAGCAGGAGGTGCAACCATTATAGTTATGCTTCTATAATGGCTCTTCTTATTTTATCTTTTATACCATCCTTGCAGGTTGTAGCATTTTCTACCTAGTGCATGCAGGGATGTGCATGATAGAAGATGTAGGTGAAAAATCAGGCTGTAAGAATCCTTGGTTGCCAGCAATGTGCTCTTTTTTTATACAACCCATTTTGTACAAAATCTCACTAGAAGATGCCATCATCTGTTGGCGGAAGTGCTTTGTCCATTTAACAGAAGCCTCATGAAACACCTCCTGCCATCATGAAATAGAAACCCATTCTTTCTTGTGCTCTGAGAATAAGCAGACCATGTCGATAGTCAGTGACTCCTCATATCATCTTCAGTGTATTTATTTTCTTGTCATGTAACAGGTTGGGAGAGGCTCTGTCACAGCCATTAAACAGCTTGCCTCATTTAACAATGCTCTTTCAAAGAACTATAAAGAAACACAACAAAGAACAAAAAATAGTGACACAATAAGCCAAGCTGATGTTTGGAGTTCGCGATTTTACACAACTGAGCAAAAAGCATTTGCATTCAGAGGAGTGGGCAGACTGATTACAGCTTTACAAGGTAATGGGTAAGTGCTCTATCTCTGTGCAGAAGGATCTTTAATAGAGATTTGAAATGGATTTTAGATAGGAACTTTCCCAATAAGAGGGATATATGGTCACAAAATGTGCCTGATACATGAGGAGTGTAACACATTATTATTTTATCACAGAAACATCAAAATCTCTTCCTTCCATGGGCAAGACCCAGATGTTATATGCACTAAGCAATATGTCAAATCCAGCTATATCTAATTTCAGAAACTATTAATAAATTTCCTATTGTTACCATCCCCTAACAAGGCATTCAGGAATATTCTGACTACTTGTCTACATTTGATTCCATTCCTTTTCTTGACACCTCTATTTCCTGATAAAAAGACTTCCCACTGCCCAGGGGGAATTGTAGCTTATCTTTATTTCATCCAACACCGAGCCATTCTTTTGCATTTAAACATACCTGTACACTTTGCACCTAATGCTAAAATAACATGTGAAATACTGAAATTTGGACAGGGGGGAAAAACCCTGCTGCATATGAGCTTTTTGGCATGCCAAATTCTTCAGCTTGAGTACCACGGGCCCTTCACAGGAGAGGGCAGGTGGAAACCTGTGGACCTCTAAATGGTCCTTTCTACAACTATGAATCCGAAGATACAGCCAAATCACAAGACTGTCTATGCTTTTCTTGTTATACCATTAGGATTTAAGGGTGTTTGAAAATGAATAGGAACTCCTTAAAAGGAGTCAGTTCCTTAATTAGGCTGCTACCAGTCCAGGATGTAGGAGGCTAAGTGATGCTCCTTGCTCTGCCACAAACGTTTTCTGTGGCAGCTGATACCTTGTTCAGATTCCAGTGTAGGGTGGTGTTTATGCAACTGACTGCTGTAGGTGTATAGCTTCCCTTGGTTTAGTTACCTTTGTGCCTTCAGCTGAACTTCATGCCAGAGAGAATTTTATTAAATCTCAGCTGGAGTTGGAATGTTCTCCAATATTCAGCTACCCAGTGCAGCAAGCACCTCCCTGCCTTGCAGGGATGTCGTAGAGGTGAAGTTAGGAAAAGAGAGAATCAAATGTTGCTGTACTGACAGCTATAGAGGCCTGTAAAGCACATAAAGTAAGGGTAGGTCTCTCAGTACACGAGTCCTTCACCAAGGTGTAGCATGAGGAAAACCAACACTTACGTCTTTGCAAAGTCGTGGCTAATTTGTTTGTTGGGTGTTCTTGGGATGCTTGAAAAGGACAATGGCAAATTTATTTTCTCAAGGTAAGGGAAATTTTTTCATCTGGAACAGAGATGTCTGGAGGAATTGTAAAAGCTCCAGTCATTACTAACCAGCAGCTTCATTGTCTGGAAATAATTTCCTTTCTAGCAGGACCCTTTAAATGAGCCAACCACTGCCACCATACTGTGATCACCTGTTTCAATGAATTATTACTGTGTATTATTTTCCTGTCTTACACCACCTGGCACTTGCATTTCTTTTTGCTGCATTATGCTATTTAACAGCAGGCAGTGATAAGACTGCTCAAATGTCACACAGGGCAAGAATATGACTTAAGAAACTAGGGACGAAAAAATTGAGGTAAACTGGGGTAACAAACAGAGCCATTCTGCTTGATGATGCCAGCCACCTGCACTCAGGTGAAACTGAACCTTGCAGCAGTCTAGTCTAGTATCAATTATCTCTGTTTTAATGCTTTTGTCCACCTGAGTGCTTCAAAACAATCATTATTTATCTCAGTCTTTTTGAATGCATCTGAGGGAAAGCTCTGTCATTGTAGGGGTGTGATTTGGGACTTCAGTTGTTGATCGGGTTCTTATCTCTGAGCCAGTGTATGGTTATCAGCATATGCAAAAAGTGCTGAAATCTCATCTCCTAAAGTTAGTAAAGGAGACAGGGAGAAGCTGTTAGTCATTTTGCACCTGAGGAGTGGACTTTCTAGTTTACACAGAAAAAAATATACCTGACTATCACTCTTTCACACACACTCATCCCTACACAAAACACGGTAACCTTTACAAAACTATCTTACTTTTTCTAGTAAGTAGTTTGGGAATGTACTGTGACCAAATCTGAAGGTAAAAATATTTTTTTCACTGACTTCAACACCTTAAAGAAAATTATAAATGATCAATGCTTTAGTTAAGACGTTTGAGAGCCCAGCCTTCACTGAAAATTCTAGGTAGGCAAATATCCCCAGCTGGTCCATACTTCTTGAAGGCTGGGAGAGGAATTTCTCCATGAAAAGACATTGCTTTTGATGTACAAACAGTGGAGTTTATGGAAGCACATACATTAGCCATTTTGCTTCAGTAGAGACACACTTTCGAGGTGAATCTCACCAGACCAGGACTGGAGTGCATTAAATGGATTAAATCCTTTTGGATGAAACTAAGTAATAATTTTGGTGCTGCTGAAATAGTTTCACAAATAAAGTACTTTCTGTGCTTAGCACAAAGTAAACAAATTGCTTTCTCATTCTTTGCCCCCGCCCCTGCCCCCATCCCTTATTTGTCTATCATCCAGAATATTCTGATTTTTCAGCTGGAACATTCTTTAAATGTTCTGGAGACATTGCAAACATTACAACCTAAAGTTAACTTATTTAAAAGATTGCACTTCAATCTATTTTATTTTATGGGCTTAGGAGCTTGCTAAAAAAATTTTATGTTCATCTGAAATTTACTATTTTAAATGGAGAAAGTTGCATTTTGAACTTCTCTAGAGTGAATAATTTAACCTGTATGAGGGAAAAGATATTTTTCTCTTTAACCCTTTATACTTTAGGTAATACTATTTTATTGTTAATCAGGCTGTAATTTACATGTTAAACTCAACACAAACTTCATATGATCCTCTTCCTAGCCACCAAAATATGGATTTGCATTATACAATTAAAAATATAATATAATTCTACTAATACTATGGACACGATTATGTGATATAAATTTTATTTGTTTTGAAGGGAGGACTCACATTTTGGTTATATTATTACAGTTAGTTTTATATATCTAATATAGAGGGTAGTATCTTACACACATGTTGTAGGTGTGCTTGTATATGCACACACATATATGTGCAGAGCTGTAGAAATTAGTGTGGTATGTGAAACCTTTGCTGAATTCACTGGCTTCCACTACTGCTCTTCTGAGAAGATTCACATGCTTGTGAAGTATCTTTATATTTGCATAAGAAATTATAAATTCTGGTATGAGAGTCTGTGCCAGGAAAGGGCTGCAGAATACTTCCTCTAAGAAGTGATGCAGATAATTATGTAAGGCATGGATGTGTTGTGAAAAGCAAAGGAAATGAATCTTTTTAATTGTCAGCCCATGTGAGGTAAGGGAATTACTTTGTTTGGTGTCTTTCAAGAGTTTCCTTTTTAACTGAAAAATGGAAACCAGTATTATGGTACCACTCCAAGGAGGTTCTGCAATTAGAAATGACAGTATGGGACAAACAAAAAATTAACTGTGCACTGGGAGAAGGTATTCCTAGACTTTAAGTGATGTAATTGTTCCTTCTGTGGCTTCTGACTACATAGGGTCCACTGTATTCCAGAATGCCTTAAAAGACATATATGGGTGCCTAGGGTACTTCTTTAGAGAAGAAATTGCAACATTTCATAGTCACGAAGTTAAAAAAAGGAACAAAAGCAGGCTTTCCTCTTTTGGATTCAACTACTTGTTGAGTTAGTTATGTTCTCTACATATTAACTCAGCATCATATGTAGAACAACATTAAATCAGAGAAAAATGAACTCTTAATCACTCTCATTCACTTCATGTTGTTTTCTCTCCCTATTTCAGGAATCATTACTTCAAACCACTCTTCTTTTTGTTTTGCTGTGCGTGGCTTCCCTCATTGCACCAAACCGTCCACTAGCAGAACATGCTTCTATCCATGTGTGTGGTTGTGCTGATAGTTTTAAAGCAACACACGAGAAATAAAACTTTAGACGCTAAAGATGATGTCCAGATTCTTTTATTTTTGCCCCCAGACTGTTCTCCCTCGCTTGAAGCAGCAGCATGGGCACAGCCCCATCCTGCAGGCTGGAGCCATGCTCCGTTGGCTGAGGATAGCGGGATGAGAGGGCTCGGAAGCGCCATGGCCTCCCGGTCACCCAGCTTGTGACTAGGGACATTGTCCCACTGCTGAGGGGGCTGGAGCCCGTGTCCTGTGAGGAGCGGCTGAGCCACATGGAGATGTTTAGCCCGGAGAAAAGGAGGCTCAGGGGTGACTTTTCTCTACAACTCCCCGACCAGAGGGTGTAGGCAGCTGGGGACCTGTCCCTTCTCCCAGATAACAGGTGACAAGATGAGAGGACATAGTCTCAAGCCGCACCAGGAGAGGTTAGGTTGGACATTAAGAGAAATTCCTTCACAGTAAGGGCGGTTAGACACCAGANGGTGTGTGTTTACATCGGGCAGGAGGAGCCGGAGCCCCAGCGCCGGGGGAGACGTGCACGCAGCGGCCGGCCGCCCGCCCTCCCTCCATCCCCGCCGGGCGGTGCTCCGGGAGACGCGGCATGAAGGTGATGCTGGCGGCTGTCCCCGGGGCGGGGGGTTCGGCTGGGCCGCGGCGGCTCCCGGCCGGTGCGGGGGGG